>CM074182.1:53910656-54444656 GCA_037179385.1 Holothuria scabra
CATCAACAGTAATAGGAGCAGGTATATGTCATCACATTTCAGTCCTGGCTTTTAAATTCAGGCACTCATCACCCTTCCAAAAAGTTTTGGGTTTGGAGCAGCCAAAATTCACAATCAGTGACTGTACCTTGATTGGCATGTGCAAGCCTCTTGATTGTTAAAGGATATGTGTAGATGGTAAAGAGAATTGTTCTTAGCAGAGTATGACTTACACCTGCAAACCATTACTCTTAAAAAAGGTTTATAGTGAGAATCGAAGAGGTCTTCAGTGAATAATAATTAGAAAGATTTCAGTTGGTTGTAGGGGATAATTCTGTGGGTAAAGAAAGGTAACAGGGGATGGAGTGGAGGCTGAGAATCAAATTTGTGTTTTTTCCATAGGAATTTAAATCAGCTGATAAAAATGAAGTGGTCTAGAGACTGGGGAAATCTCTCTGAATCTTTCCCACAATAATCAAAGGTGTTAGTTAGCCAGTACGTACATCTAAAAACAGTTGAATCAAAGCTTTATCATAGTTTACTTAAATTACTTCTGTGGATAAGTATAGTAAAACAATTGGGGGAGTGTGAGTGTCTCCCTTTAGATTATACTGGCTTATCTGGAAGTGATTGTGATATTGTAATTACAGTCTAGACTTTCACTACTAGCATCCTCTTCTCCACATAAGATGAAATCCCATTTGTAATGAAAGAAAATGTGTAATCAAGACTAAAAAATTCTATGAAGTTATGTTGCTTTTGTTCTTTTAAATACTAAAAGGGACAATGCAGATACCATACCTATGCCACATTTTTCTTTTGTTTACTCTCATTCACTTAAATATTCATCTTTCCCTTAGCAGTTACTATAAAATTTTTGGTGGATGAATTTAGCATATCCTAGTCAATAAACTTTACTTTGAAAATAATAAAAAATATGCAATATGCAAGAGTCATAAATAATGTTAACAGTTACAAAATTTTGTGTCTTCTCAGTTCATGGTCGATGGGGTCTTTGGTCCAACTGGACTCAGTGTTCAAAGTCATGTGGAGGTGGCCTGCGCTGGAGAGACCGAAACTGTTCCAGTCCAAGTCCACAGTGGGGTGGTAATGAATGCAAGGGTAAAGGCCTACAGAGGACAAGATGCAATTCTCACCTTTGTCCAGGTAATTGAAATTTAAGGGCAAACACCTTTGGGGATGATTTCTGTTAGTCTGGATGTTGAAAAGATTAATGGAAAATGCAAGTATGGTCCAAGGCCTCATCCTCTCACCCCAAACAGTTATAATTTTCCCAACTTACTTACTTAAGCCCCTTCCACAACTGTTTAAATTCATCCTCATCCAGACACAATTATCCACAGTTTATTGCTTCAGGGTGAATATACAATACCCCAATGTGTAATCAAAACACTCTCTGTAGAGCACAGCCTGTGTAATAAAAGCTATATGGTACTTTTCATTATTTGAACTAGCTGTCAATCAAAGAGCTGAGCCAGTTGAAAATTTCCGCAAACCGCTACAAAAGTTGTTTGGGATGAGAGGGTTGGCCATTTAAAGAAGTGTCAGCAAATTTTTGCTAGATGGAAATTCTGCAACAATCATGGATGACATTGTGCTGGAAAAAGCCATATTTGAAATATTGCAATGATTCCTTGATATTGGTCCAAACTGCTGGTTTTACAGTAGGTACACCTTTGCTTCTCTATAACCTGCTGCCTATAATTTTACATTTAAGTTCAACATGAACATCTCTTAGGTGAAATGAATTGTAAAACTAGAAAGCTTGTCAAACTTTATGTGAATTTTATCATTGTTTTATCATTGATGTTTTTAAGCAGTTTGCACCTGTACGTAGAAAGGTAACATGTGATAATGAAAGTTCTTAAAGGGCCAAACCTCTCACCCCAAACTACAATTTTTGTAGGGGGGTACTGAAATTCTCAATTGGCTCAGCTCTTTGGTTGGCAGCTAATTCAAACAATGCAGAGTACAAAGCTTAAATTACACAGCATGAACGGTACTAAGATTGTTTTGATTATATAAATTGGGTTTTTCTGTACTCACCTTGAAGCAATAAACCGAGGTTGTATCTGGATGAGGATGAATTTCAGAGAATTGTAGGAGGGGCTTCAGTAAGAAGATCAGGAGAATTGGTAATGTTTGGGGTGAGAGAACTGAGCCTTTAAAAAGCAGAATAAAGTGGAATTTGACTTTTAAAAGTTTGGAAATTTTTGAAAACAGGTTAAAGGCATTGAAAAAAAAGCAATGAAACGTCTGACCTTTTTTTGATACACTTAAATTGTTTTAATTCTACACTGACTGAAAGTAACATCTCGAAGTCTCTTTATTCTTTGGTCTTTTTTTCTGTAGTGTTTGCTGTCAGTGAGGAAATCAAGTTTGTGGCCTCTGACACCTCAATCAATGCAAGCTGGAGTCAACCGTTGGACTACATCTGGCCAATACTTTATTATAAAGTGCACATCAGACCAATGTAAAAGATTTCTCTTTCCTCTTTGTACCTCATTCATTCTTTTTTTTTAGCATGCATGAAAAAGGATGAATAAATTTGTGTTAAATAACTGCGTTACATGATAATGGTCTTTAGTTAGAGAAGTTTAGTTATTTTTTATAATGGGTTGCTTTCAGGTGTTGTCATAAATGGGTAGTCACATCCACTGCTGGACAATAAACAAGCATGCAGTCATCATGCTGGCTTTTAGCTGCTTCTCAGCAAGTTATACATACTACACTAGTTTCTGCCCAGCAAAAGGAACAAGGCCTGTGACTTCAGTGAAACCAGTCTACAGAATGTATGTCATGTGTCTTTTGAACAGAAACATAAAATTCTCCAAAAAGTATGCAACTTATAGTGTTGCTACTGTGAATAAAGTTAAATACTTGGGAGTTCTGTTTTATTTTGTGTTCTCTCCTATGTGATATGTAAACATTTTATTGCCTGTCAGACAATGCACTTTCCTTAAATGGAGGGTTGAAGCAAAAATTCAATTTTAATATGTGAAAGGGGAACAAAATCTACACAATATAGTGGAACTTCCATTCATATTGGACATGTATTTCTTAAGATCTTGCCATACCTGTAACAAAGAGTGAGTTTGAGGCAAGTGCAGGTTTTATTACTTTTTTGCATTGATAAAGAATGCTTTGTTTTTCTGTTTTTAGCTCAACTCATGAAGTTGTTATGTTGTTTTTAGCTCAACCCGCAGAGTGTGGGTAGAGCTTATGTGGTATGGTAAGGTAAAATATCTGTCTCTCTCTTCAAACAGTTTTAGTGTTTTCAAATCGCTGGAGATGTTGATGTAATTTGTGCAAGAGGATGATTATAGCCATGGCAAAAGATGTTATAAATTTTGAGAAGATTGGTTGAGGGATTAGTTCAGTATTGATATTTTAAAAAAGTGCTTCAGCTAGTGCTCCTTGAACATTCAGTTTCCCTCTATTTCAGTTGTTTCCAGTGTACTGCTGCTACAGTATGCTGGGTGTAAATATCTTGAGGGAGTGTGTTTGTTTCCTGAAGTGGACATGTTGATTTGTGTCAGAATCTTGAAGCCTCCCAAGGCAAAGTTTTCTAAAAGCATGCAAGTAATATTGTATCTGGGACTTACATGCTGAAAACAAACTGATGCTACAGCAATATGGTATCTGCCTTTGTGGTGTGAGGAAATTGCATACAGATGGGTCATTCTTTATCTGGGAAGTTCCTATATGTCGCTCATCACTTATTGCTTTCATGGTGTAATTGGAGCTGACGGAAGCCTTGAAGAATGTTGAAGATTTTTACTTTGAAGTCTAGTGTCAAAATAGGAATCAATGGCTTGGAATAATTTGTGTTTAAAGAGGAAGTGCAGTCACCCAAACTTGAATTAGTATAGTTGACTGTCCTATTTCATGATTGTTTTCCGCAATTGTGAAATTAACTTCATTAGGAGTAAATGGTTGGTTTAATATAAGTTCCAAAACATTTTGACAGATACTTGGTGAGAAATAAGTAGAAAATTGTAAGATTAAGCTATTACCTCAAAATAAGTTTAAGCGGTATGTTCTTGTCCTATACCAAGCAACACTACCTACATCTAAAGTGCAACACTTTCCAACTGCCAGGTGCCAAGTGTTACATCATGGATTATGCAATATATAATGGGTGGACCATGATTTTGTTCAAAATAAATGAAAAGCTGAACAGATCATTTCACAAAGAAAGTTTAACAACTGCAGCAGTTTCGTTCTGTTGTGCAACTGTGTTTACCTTGGCAGAGAGAGAGAGAGAGAGGAGCACTCTTGGGAAAATTAAAGTTAGTTAAGTTTGCATTCCTTTAATGCAAATCTTATTCTGATAACATGTGATTGTAACACGGGGTTGTAACATTTCAGGGAAAGGCTGCTAATTAATGTGAGGATATGACATCAATTGTGCTTGCTTCAAGTTCACTCTGTATTGAAAATGTGACAGTTTGAACTGCTGATATTTTGAGAAACACACATTACATTATAATGAAAATTTAGAGTAAGCATCCTTTGAACATATCAAAACTTCATTTGAGCTCATCTTGCAGCTAAGCCTGTAAAATTGAAGTTTACTCACATTTGTAATTTTGGTCAATTTAAAACCTCAACAACTTATCTCATGATTTGGTGATGAACAATAAGTAAAATATTGACTTTTGCTTTTGTTCCAGGTTGGACAGAAAAGACACTGAGAAAACCATTTTGTACACCAAGGCTGATGGCTTCCATTACCAAATTTACAATCTTTCAAGCTTCAAGACTTATGCCACAAAAGACAATGCTACATTTTCCATTTTACTGCCCTTCCTTCAGCCTTATAGTAGCTATGAGGTCTGCATCTCTACAAAGTATAACTATACACAAGAGAGTCTACACTCAGAAGTAATGACAGTGAATACACTGAAATATGGTAAGATATTTTACAGCAGTTCCTTTAGCCTTAGTGATGAGGTCTGTCTCTCTGTAAATTATTACTACGCTCAAGACAGTCTACAGTCAAACAATGAAATATGGTAAGACTTCATATAGTTATCAGGGACAAAAATTTTTTCATCATTTACATGGTCTTTAAAAATTTAGTGGGGAGAAGGGTGGGATGTAAATGTTTAAAGTGCCACTACTTTCATTTTTAATTTAATTGAAAAATTTGAGGTAAACTCTGCTAGCATAGAGAATAATGGATTGTATGGATATTGAGTGTAAGATGGCTTCCATCCAGATTTAAAATTAAGCTTGCACTAGAAACCTGCTTTTCCAAAAATTATTGTTTTAACTTTTCAAAACTTTTTGCTTGATTATGCATTATACACTATACATATTTATACACATGTGAATATTCAGGTCATTTTCAGCTTTCATTTGCATATTCCATCTCCAGCATTTCCTGCCCCTCCCCTGCTTGTAACAATCCAGCTGGGTAATTATGAGTTAGAGGGAGAACATAAGGTACCATTGTTTTGGATTGTTTTCCTGTTCAAATGTTTTTCAATTTTTTCGAAAATATTATCAGTTGTTGCTATAATGGTTTCTTTTGGCTGTTTTAATTTGTTGCAATTTCATTTGTTATTGAAATTTGACTTTCAAACTAATAGTAAACAAGTAAGGAACACAAATGTTTGTGACTTTTGGAGAGATTTAAGTTAATACTTTGTAGATGCAAAGTTATGCATATGGTTTGAACCAATTTATATTAATGTTATTGCTTCTGATTGAACTTTTTTGAAGCTTTTGAAAACTGAAATTAGAACTCAAGTTAAGATTTGTTTGTTTGATGTTCTGTTTTTGGTTGTACTGTTGTGGAATTATTATTTTTGTAATTTTCAATGTTTTTTCCCCTATTTATGCAATGGATGTCTTAATTTCTAAAAGAAAAATTGTGCTTTACTCTCAACTCGTATGTATGTGGCCTTCCAGCTTCCATTGGAATTTTGATTTCCTATGAAAACATTTCTAATCAGTAAATAATGTCAAGTATGTCAGTGGTGTGTATATGAAGTCATTTTGGAGAAGACAACTTTACTTAAATAATGATGGACAAAAAATGTTGGCTTCGAGTTCTATCTTTACCAAATAACACAATTTGATGATATGCTTACCATGCTTTGAATTTTGAGGTGTGCAAGTATGTTGGCATACCATCTCTCACCTCAGAATTCACTGTAAGAAGTCAAAGTGTGATTTTTTTTGTTATTGAGAGAATGAATGGGAACAAAGGCAAATTAATCAGTTTCACAAAACAGCACACCTACCATACCCTTTAACTTCTTAAGGAGTGTGGTTATAATACACCTGGGAAGTCCAAAACAAGGCATGTACACGTACAATAATATGCATTCAGGAAACCCAATTGCAACATACAGAGCTTACAATAGGAGAGATGTACACAGACCCATGGCATCCAGTCCATTGTGTAAATATATGCAACCCTAGTAGAATGTAACCTTAATGCAGTGATACATTATTATACCTCCAGCTGCAGAGTTAGAAGTTTTATAAACCTAACCAACTGATACATTGGAAAAGTTAAAGGGCAAGTCATCCCAATTTGAAGAAGTGTAGTAGACTGTCAAGTTTCATGATTGGCTGTTGGGAGTCAGAGGACAACATTTTTTCCATTCAAATGTGAAATTTACTAGAAATAACTGTTTGATTTACCTTGAATATGCAATAGGTAAACCATACAATGTAATGAAGGATACTTTGAAGAGAAATAAGATGAAAATTGTGCTATTTAGCTTTTTCATCAAAATAAGTTTGGGAGGACTGCTCTTTAAGTTTGAAAATCAAGTGTACATTTCAGTCTCCATGTATGCTGTTATGTCAGTGTGAATGTGTTTATTTGTGTCATTAGACTAGAACCATTTATGAAGACCAAGTCTTACTTAATGGAGTTTTGACCTTGAGCCAGTTCAGTCCATGTTTTACATTGCATAACCAAGGGGAATACCCTTGTATTGCCAAGTTTGTGTATGTATAAAAACTGAGGCTCAAGAGCTCAAATGCCTTTGAAAACACATCAAGTCTGAGGTGAGAACATGCATTTTGTCTGGTCAAAAAATAGATGTTGCTTATATAGTCAAGCACATTTGAAGAAATGGAGTGACATGATGAAAGCATCATGGCCTAAGAAATTGTCCTCTCATCTCCCACTTATTGAAAGGCTTGATAGAGACAAGTCATGATTATTCATATCATCCAAAAAGACTAATTCACTGAGCTGTTCATTATAAAATGAATCCTTCAGGATTAATTCCTCTGCAAGTTACTGTGTGGTACACAGAAATGTAGCAACTTCATTCAAACTTCCCACGTCTCATACTTCTACTTCACAAGTTTTGGAACATAATGTTGCATATTAATGGTAAACATATTACCTTACCTTTTTACCTTGCAAATTAAGATGTAATTAGCAAAAGTAACCTCAAGAGTAAAAACAACTCATGATTTTTCAAAATAATTGAAATTTTGGTGACTGCATTAATTAGCTTGTTAAAATTGTTACAGCCTTCTGTTTGATGTGAAGTCTATCTTA
The DNA here is from genome assembly GCA_037179385.1 of Holothuria scabra. Lineage (NCBI taxonomy): Eukaryota > Metazoa > Echinodermata > Holothuroidea > Aspidochirotida > Holothuriidae > Holothuria > Holothuria scabra. The sequence continues at coordinate 53,918,194 of CM074182.1, forward strand.
TATGTATAGGTGCTCATCAGATGGAAGCCTGACCCATCTCCTGTTTATGCAGAACCAACGGGATATCATGTAATGATGAGAAACATTAGATCACCTTGGAGTGAAGGATGGATGGTACTAGCAAATGTGACCGAAGAAATTACAGGGTAATTACAGCCTTGATTAAATTATACAATTTTATATTTACCACTTAGGCATAGGAAAGGTGTGGAACTTTGCAAGGATAAAGTGACAGGAATGGTGATTGTATGCATTTTGTCTAAGCTCCAAATACATGCATCACTTTTCCTTTTACGATATGTATTTCAGAACTTTCCTTTCTGTGCAAATAATGTTAGTCATAGATCTATTTTACTTCAGTTATGAAAAAGTTGTCATGGAATGTTGTCTTTGAAGTACAGAAATATTGCAGTTAATGAAAGGGGCAATCAGAGATTGACAGAGAATATTAACCTCTCTTCCAGCACCTCATGTTCCCTTTCGGAACTGATTTTTTACCAGAATATGAAAAAACATTGAGAAGGTCTTTCAGGTTGAAGAATGTTGCTTTTTGTTTATTTCTGTTGAATGAAGATTTCTGAATTTTGTCCAGGTCACAACATTTGACAGACACTCAAGGCTAGACAGCCTCCACAACATTGTAACCAATCACGATGTCAGACCATGATGACAAATCATTCTTTTTTAATTTTATGTAAATTTTAAATGTGGTGCAGAATTAGAGTTAAGAAAAAATTGTGAAAGGAAACTCTGATTGCTCCTTTAAGGAGGAAATGGGATATATTTTCAAGGGCAATTTGAAAATAAAATGATGTGAAAATTTGAATTTAAAAGACTCAATATTCTTATAGGATGGAATGATAATGATACAGGTATTTCAGTTGATATCAGAAGAGCTCTGGGTGCATATGTGCATGCAGAACTTTACAGAACTTCATTCCTTAAAATTAACTTCACAGGGATCCCTTGTCCTCCAGACCTGTTTTTGATACAATTATTCACACACACAACTGAAAGCAAAGCAAATATTTGCAATGCAGTAGTTTTGTCTTAATTTTTGTAAACATACAATGCTACAAAGGGTAAATGTAGTATAAAGATTGGAAGTTGAAAAGTGTAACAGAGTGGAAATAATCATTCTAGGCCTGAATACAAATTTTTGAGCTGAACTACCAAATTTTCAAATTGTGTTATAGCACAATGCTTTGATTATAAACACTCTATATATACTTCTGTAGAGTTATGTATTCCTGTCAAGTTTTCAGATGCCAAGGGGTGGGGTTGGTTTGGATAATGCAAGCACTGTGTGTGACTACATGATCATGTCCCCTCTATGGGCAACAAGTCCTACTTGTCATAATTTAATTTTACTTGGACAGGTACCTTGTGAGAAGCACAGATAAGATCAAGTTAGGAGTGGAGGTGTATGCTGTACAGGTTTCAGCTAGGAATGAAGAATGGGAGAGTAAACATACAACCTGTGACGAACTGGTAGATTATCGGTCAGGTGTGTACAGTATTATGCAGCAGCATGTCTAGGGTAAAGTGAAGGGTCATGCTCTGAGGCTAGAGAAAAAGAGACTAGAAAGTTACTCCTTTTTTTTTTGCTTGGTTGCTTCATGAGGGATTTGTCAAAGTTGGTGTGATTTGCTGTGTTAAAATGTTCTGCATTAATAGGTGTAAAACATTCATAGACTTATTCATCTGTTGAGATTCTTAAGAATATATGAAATAGCTAATTAAGTTGAAGTGGAGGTAGCAGGGACTAGCAAGATCATGAAAGAAGACATGGTAAAATTTCAGATGATCACTAAGTTAATTGAATTCACAACCAACAGGAATTTAACTTCACAGTGCATTGGTAATTGAAGTACTTTATCCTGAGAAAATCTATCACACATCATCCAACTGCATGGTCAAATGGGTGAGCCCAGCCAATGGCAACTTGCAGCTGGGAGGTTTGTAGTTTGACTCCTGGTCAAAAATGGGAACCTTCTGTCATTGTGCTTGGTACACAGGCAATGATGGATTATGTGGAGAAAGCCAGTTAGCAATGACTGGGGTTGGCCCTCCCAACTTTCACCAATCAGTTCAAAATTGAACAGTAAAACTCACATCTAACTAACAGATTCCACTTTAACAAGATCTTCATTTACTTTTTCCAGTTGGAGGTGAAGTCCAAATGGTGTACAGTGAAGGTTTCAGAAATGGATTTAGCCTGCCTGTATTGACAGTTGTCCTTTATCTTTCAATACTACTCTTTGCGTGATGAGACCCAACGCTCTACTGTAGATGTCATCAGCTACATAAATAACCTTCTGAATTAGAGTTTAGTCTGAACATTTGAATACTGTATATGTTATGCTGCTGTCTGAATGTTTTTGAAACTGCATTAATATTGACAGCCCGCTCTCACTGGTGGTTAGTATGCTTGTTTGGATATGTCTGAAAACAAGGCCACCAGAACTGGTCACACTCTGTAGCTGAAAGCACAGTTACATGCACCTAATATAAACCATAGTGCAGGAGCAATAAACATTTAAATTAGGGGAACTAATTGATAAGATAAACAAACTGAAAGTAATTGTTTATTTTATGATGGGAAGAAAGTGTTATGGTCATTATCTTACCTGATGAAAGAAAATTGCCGATGGGATATAGTCCATTTTGCACCTGAAGACCAGTTAACACAAAAGGACCTTCAATGTAGAATAATCTTGGATAAACAAGAATATCATTCTGTAAACTATCACCCAAATATTATCAGAGTTTCATCATGCAAGACTTTAGACAATTAGACATTAGACAATTTACTTTACTGGAGTTGTATTTTCATGCAAGTTCAATATTAAAGGGCAAGAGCAGTCAACCCAAACTTGAAGTAGTGTGATTGACTGTCCGGTTTCATGATTGGCTGTTGAGAGTCATGTGACAATAATTTTTCTCTTCAAATGTAAAATTTATTACAAGTAACTGCTTGTCTTTTATGTTGAATATGCAATATTTAAGTTTTAAACTATGATGAAAGAAACTTTGGAGAGGAGTAAGAGGAAAATTGCTTCAAATAAGTTTTGGGGGACCTCTTGACCTTAAAGGAAGAACATAAATGAAATGTGAATATGTACACACATACACAGTCAGATCCAGGACTTGTGCAGTGAAATCAATTTCATCCATTGTAGACTTTGTCTCCACTGTTTTGTAAATGGCATTTTCACATGCTTTTTAAAAAAAGAATCTACTGCCATTGTGCTTGGTGTTCAGCATAAGCAATGGAGTAGGGAAAACAAGCCTGTCCAGTGAGCCACAACTGGAAAAAAGGCTGGGACCAGCTCGACTAACACCATTTGGTTAGAAAATGGGCCATAAAACTCCATCTAACCAAATTAACCCTGGTGTCAGGATTCTTGTGCCTTTCTTGCCTCAGTCTTAGAGAATGCTATTATCATTCCATATTTTAATTTTAATCATCAATAGTAGTAAACTTGGTCATTCCAATGCATAAATGGCTTTTTGATCATGTGAAAATGCATATTTACTTTGTTTTATAAAATTGTTAAATTCATGGGCAGTAATTCCTTGTATTACACATTGTTTATAAAAGTTTGATTTATTGAAAACAAAAAAAACCCTTTTGAGAGGTTCTGGTAATATGCAAGTAAGAGGAGACTTGTAAGAGTGTTAAATTTTCAATTAAGGGAGGGGGGACTCCCTGTGGTCTTTAAGGAAAATGAAAGTTGGGATTTTGCCAGTAAATGTTGAGCTCCATGTCACTGAAATTTGTTCATCGTGGTGCTCCCTCACAAAACACAGTCAGGTGTCTTTTAAAGCATGTAGGATTATTACTGCACTATCAAACTGCAAGATGGTGATGCTGCAGCATTTTGGAAGACAAGAAAAGCATATATATTTGGGAATGGCTATGACTTTCCACACCTTTTGTCTGACAGTACATGTAAAGCCTTGAAGGGAAATTATTAAAAACTTCTCAGAGATAAATTATCGGAGGATTTGTTAGTTAGATGGAGTTTTATGGCTTAGTTTCCAACCTATTGCTTCAAGTGTAACCAGCCAAGGCCTTTTTTCAAGTAGTGGCTCACTGGCTTGTTTTCCCTACTCCATTGCTAATGCGCAGCATCACGCATAATGGCAGTAGGTTCCATGTTAGAATCTTTGGTATGACTAGACCTGGGAATAGAACCTGGGCCTTCCCAGTGAGAGGTGCATGCTCAACCCCAAGACCAAACATGCTGTACGTGTGGGAGGAACATGAGGTTTATGTATTACAACTGCATGTCTACATGACAGGTAGAAGCCAACTCAACAAATAAGAACAAATCTGGTATCTTTTGAAAACACTTGTTCAGATGGAAACCATCTTGTTCTGGATGAATAACCCACTTTATTTTGTCTTAGTCAGGAATCCAACCCCACAACTCCTAGTTGCTCATCCTCATCCATAGAAATGCCTCCACTTTGCTTCAGTACCACACTACACTTTATTTCAGACAGAAACATCTGTTTTTGATTGGTCCATGATAAATAACAGTGACAGCAATTTGAAGATCAAGAATGGAACAATGGCATATTAAGAGAAGACATGTTTTTGTTTTAAATTGGAGGAGGTGGGCTATTTAGCTAATCTTAATAGGTGGAATTTTCACTGTCTGGAGTGAGATTTGTTTTCCAATAGTTAATGACAGAGAAAAGAAAATAAAAAGTTAAGTAGGATTTTGAATTGGTAAGCATGATATTTACTTTATTAATCACACAATCAAAGATACCAATTTTGTTTATAATGTTGCTATGAAAGAATGTACAATTGATGATTTCCTTCATACCGAAAGACATATTTCATAACCCAATTCTTTCTTTGACTAAGACATTTACCATACTTTATTGGTTTTCTCTTTCCCAAGTTTCTCTTTGTAGCACAATAAAAGTACTCTACTCAAAATGGAATGATGTCCTAGTGAGACATTTGTTTGTTTGAAATTTGATTTTACAACTTTGAAGCAATAAACAAGGAGCAAAATAATCCCAAGCAGTTCTATGTGCTTTTATTTGTCTGAATAAAGGTCAAGAGCAGTCCCTCAAACTTATTTTGAAGGAACACCTAAATCTCATTATTTTCCTCTTATTTCTCTTCAAAGTATCTGTTGTCGTATTTTATAACTTCAGTTTTGCATATTCAATGTACGACAAGCAGTTACTTCAAGTAATTTTCACACTTGAAGTTGAAAGTTTTTGTCACCTGACTCCCAACAGCCAATCATGAAACAGGACAGTTTACTCTACTTCAAGTTGGGGTGACTACTCTTGCCCTGTGAGTCCCAGGGAAATTTTGTGTTGAACTTCCAAAAACTTTTGTATTCTTGTATGAAAAAAATCCAAAAATGCAGTATCCTACCTCTACAAGTGAAATTTTAAGCAGCAATTATACAAGACTTATGGTAGTTGCAAAATATTTGTCTACCAAACAATGACATACCTAGAGGACACAAATATACAATAAACACACCATTATATAGTCAGTGCATTCTGATTATGCTAAACTCCATGAAACTTTCAGAGAAATAAGAAAATTAAGACATAAAACCTTGGGATGATTTCATAGCCTGAAGTTTACTTGTGTTAGTTTCATTTAATGCAATACAGTATCCCTACATATAGTCACAGACTATTAAGATGTTAAATTGGACATTAACTATTGGAATATCTGAAACATTAAAACAGCTGTCACTGTTTTATACTGAACAAAACAATCATATTAATCTATTTACAAAGGTGAAATGCTACATTTGCCATTCACAATGGTCCCTGTAATGCATTGCTAGCACAAAATAGAGAAACACCGTCCAAGAGCATTCCAATTCCTCATTTACTGAACATCACATGGAATGAGACATTAAAGAATGCCAGGCTTTAACTGTATCATGGACTAACATATCTTAGGCTTTACACACATGCCCTGGCAAGTTGCTGCATTTTTATTCAATTGGGTATATTTAACATAAAATCAAACTGTTTCCCCCTGATCATCTTATTTTGAGTGCTTATTTAGAGAGCGATCATATGAACTCCAATCAAAACAGTTATCCTCATCCCCCATAACTTTCTCAAAGTCTATGTGACAAAGGTAAAAAAAAATGGAACCATGAAAAAACAGACCAGTGACTCCATTTCTGCTGCTTCACTCGATAACATTATTTTTAAGAAAGAATACTTTCATTCAAATTTCTTGCACTGATCACCCCTCGCACAACACTGCTTAAAACTTATACAGCTCTAGACTTCAGGAAAATGTCAAAACAGTTGACAAAGGATATGTGATCACTGTTGCTATATCACATTGGTTATTACAATAGAATAAGACACCTCTGGTTATGCTTCTTATAGGTGATCTACCTTCCACTGACCCCACACTATTCCAAACCTAACTTGCTTGTAAAAATTGTTACATAATTAAAAGATGGGGACTAGCACACACAAAACCAGTTGAGTTTTCCAGTTTAGGGAACATCATAGTTTCATTCTGCTTGACTACATATTTATTGCAGGGCTTCCACAGACCCAATCAGTCACTTCCAACATCTACGGACATTAAATCCAATACCCCCTTTCCAACCCCCAAGGCAAAGTTGCTACATTTCTGGTTAAGATTGCCTACGTCTCATCACTTGAATGAACAAGTTCGTTCTTTCAGGATGCAATATCTTTCACTTAATCTTTGCCTAGTAATGTGCTCATGTTGACAATTAACATACAAGATTTTATTACCAGCACTACATGGTGAATAAAACTGAACTCCGTGTTTTGAAAACTTTGTATGTGATTAATGAAATAATATGACAAGAAAGCTTTCTTTTAAGGTTAAAAAAAGATACCACAGAAAAAGACAAAAAAAATGTCCTTGACATTTCAATCTTCAAACTAAAATGCAAATAATTTATTTGCTACCATACATGATTGTGATCGTGTGAAATCCAAGACATTCCAGGACAAGCTCTTCTTGGGTGTTCAAAGTGTTCATCATTTAATCAATTTAGGACAAAGGTACAAATGTTGATGGCAACACCTGTCAAGAGCTCTTGTCATCTTTCTTCTCATATTTTTTGGTTGTTTCTTTAAAGTTTTCCATAAATTCTCTGATGTCTGGAATCTGTCAAGGGAGATAAACACAAATGATACAAGTCAAACTTGTCAATCATGTGAAAAATTACTGCTCTATTTGAATGAAACGAGTTTTAACAAGAGCCCAATGGGCACTATGGTTCCTTGCTGGATATTATAAGAACTAGTGTACAGCCAGTCTTTGAAATTGAGCAGAGCAAAAGCTCATACTCAATGTTTGTAACACCTTCACAAGGGATATTTTAGTACTTATATCACATGATATCAATGATTAAATTTTTGTGGCCTTACTTACATTCAACTTGTATAATGCTTGGTGATCCTTCAAAAACATTCTTCTTATTTCCACATGTATTTATGCTTGTAATCAAACTTGATATTATCACCGTCACCAATAAACAATACAATGTGGTTAGAGAGAGAAAAACACCCCTTGTACTTCTCTCATAAGTTGTTTTTACCTGCTCTCAAATAAAACTTGCTATTACTTTAAAACAATCTACCATTTGTCCTGTTTGCTATCTCTACACAGAAAACAGGGTTTATTCAGCAGTTAAGCAGAAAGCAAGTGATTAATGGGGTGTGATAATAGAATGAGGATTAGGTTACCCCACAGGGCACAGCAGTATTCAAGAGACATACTGTAAAATCCATGCATTGCTTCCACTGGCAGAGAGACCAGTTTAATGCAGTGTGATCTGTGCTCATTGAAATCTACAGATTTCAGTTATTGCCCTGTTACAACTTTGAATGATCCAAAATCTGTGTTTAACCCGAAGTAATCATTACTGAATGAATGTGAAGGCCAAATTTCTAAGGTGTATGGGTGTGTAAGCATGCAAAACCAGGTGAGATAAAAAATCTATTGAACCTATCTTGATATCTTTGATTCAGATGTTAAATACCATTTAGCAGTTGATCAAGCAGATTACATATGCTACTATACTTCTAGAACATCATTACTTGTTGTATCTGGCAATAGGCTGTCTCCTTCCTCATCTCCCTAGTAGCATAAGAAAAATAACTGAGCACATAAACATATTCAACTCTTTCCAACATGGCCCATGCCACAATTATTTGTGGCAATGATGTACTGGAGGCAAAGGAAAAAGGCTTTTACCTATGTATTGGCATGCACATGCCAAATTGGCTGCCCAGTATGGGAAACAGTTTGATTATCCTGAGTAGGTGACACTTTGGAAACAAACCAAATCTAACTCCTCCCACTCATTTCAAACTTGGATCAACATACCATCACCATGGATTGTACACTAAGTCTTTCATACAATAAGTTCACTTTCATGCTTTCTAGCATTTTTGCCATTTGTCGGAAATACCCCACCTAACTGAATTATCTATTAGGACCTGTTACAGTATGCAAAGAGTTACTACAGCACCTTTGGCTACTAGCTTAACCATTCTAATTGTGGAGTTAACCAAGTGCTAATGTCTCTTACTGGACATGTTGCAATTTAAAGTTTAAATGTTAAGCCCTACTCATTCACTTCTATATATGAAGTTGAGAACAAAGGCAAAATAAGTACAACCCCACACCAGGAACAATGTACCTTGTGAGCATTGTGTATTCTATAATTTCATGAATTTGCTTGCATACAAGTTTGTGTCAAAATACAAAAACACCCCAACATACTAAAATTGTTTGCCACCAACAACATCATAAAACAAATCTGTGGGATAACTTCTTCTAAAACCCTCAATATTTAAATTTCAAATGGTTTGGCTGCAAAACTCTAAATTACCATTGCTAGGCTTTTGCCACCAAACCATTGCAATACCATATCCTGAAATAGCTTGGTATGAACCCACAATGTGCTAGAGTATGCCATGTTTTTGACACGGAATAGGCATGAAAGAAAGATACTTTTATATAGTACACCCTTTTGGCCCTGGGTTATTGTGAACACAAACATGGCAGTCTTCATACAGAAACTAAGTATTCATTGAACCAGAACATAAGTAGTGTGTAAACAGAATACTGTTTAGTATAGCAGGATGGACCCCCATTCAGTAGCTAAAGGGTTCAATTATTGTGCATTGGCATGGTAAACAAACTAAACAAAGTTTCATATAATCCTATCAATTATTTGCAGACCCAAATGGTAAACATGGTAACTTATTGTCCAGATATAGGATTTTCACAGATATTAATTCAACTACATGTGGTGCCAACTCTTGAGAAAACATTATTGGTCCTAACTTTCAAAATGAAAGACAATTTAATGCACCACTTGTGCCTATTGTCATAGATTATTAAATCTGACGGGTGTGCGAAACATCACATTCCTCACAGTGATTTGGGGAGAGTGATAGTGTGCAATTTTACTTGCACACCTCAAATCCAAGACCTGATATTGATGTTGGTACATCATACATGCAATGTGTTACTGTGTCTTTTAAAATTTAATCCTTTTGATTGGAACCCCACAATCCTTAACTTTCACTGTTAAATTGCTATGTGACTTCAACTGTATGTATAGTTGTATACATGGGATTTAATAATGAATTGGTTTTCTTGCAGTATCCCAAATTTTCAGGATCACACAAAGGGTCATTTCATGGTAAATATGAAAAAGAGGTTCACTGAAGATGAAATCTTTTCTGCTTTGCACAATGAGAATTCAAATGGACTTAAAAGTAATACTGTACCTCATACTTCTGTGCCACATAGATCCCAAATCCAGTCCCGGCCAAAAATCCAGCCTGTGCAAAAGAAAACATTTAATTTAGAGACTGATTTAGAGGCAATGCATTCTCGAACAGTAGTTTAAAATTCTGGTCCAAAACCAACAAAGATGGAAAATGTTTTTATCCAACATAGTGAATGCTAGTATCTTAAAGGAGAAAAACAGTGACTCCAACTTGGATTAGTCAACTGTAGTACTGTAGGCTGTCCTGTTTCATGATTGGCTCTTGAGAGTAAGGTCACAATATTTTTCTCACTACATTTAGGAGAGCAACTCATTAATTTACCTTGAGTGATGCTTTTCTTAAATATCATGATAAACAATACTTATACTTCAGAGTCAAGTTATAGGAAGTCTGTTGGATCTGGCTGCTATATCAAAATCAGTTTTGAGGCAACTGTATCAGTTTGGCACAAGTGAAGCAGACATTCCCCTTCACTGTCAATATGTATGTAGCCCCAACCAATTTGGTCCTCAAGCAGGGTCCTTTTTGTGAAACTTAAAGCACACTCTCTCTCAAGTTTTGAAACCAGTGGCACACCATTGAGGAAGGGGGGCTACATGTACACTCTCAACTCAAGTTTAGAAAAAAGTGAGGCCGCGCAAACAAGTTTAGAAACCCATGAGGAAGGGGATAAATGGACTCCAACCCTACCCCAAAGAGTTGCCAAGCTTTTTGCTACTTACGTGACAATGAAATTAAGATATTATTCTCAACACAGATTTCAGCTGCAGAGCCAGACCAATTGTTCTTAATAATACACTGATTATGAGAAAATCCAGCCAACACATTTATCAGACTTTGAAATTTTGGGTTCTGGTCAGTCAGGACCATGTTTTGACAATCTACCCATAATGCTATTGCCAGGGGAAGACCAGGCCCATAGAAAGACAAGGTTCAGGATGAGGTTGAACTTTTTTCTTGGGTGGGGAAAATGCATAAAATTTTATGCAAGTCAATAGCAACCTTCAAACCCTATGCAGTCACATCGCAACTGCTCGAAAAGAGCTTCCTTCTCTTACATTTTATGCATGACGTTTCGTGACGTCATAAGGATTTGAATACTAATTAGCTAAAAGTCATGACTTTTAAAGTCAATTATCTCAGAAACAAGGAACCGAAAAATCTTTTAAACTGTGAAAATCAATGAATAAGATGTAAAAAATACTTTCGGTGCCTGTTTCTGAGTGAACTTACGGCTAAAAGGGAGGATTTTAGTCCATTTTATGAAACGTCAAAAATGGGTTTCAAATGCTCTGCAAAATCGTTCAGCATTTATTCAGTCTTGTTTTAAACTTCTCAGTTTTTACTTCAATAGAGAGAAAATTTTGTTTTCTATCTAGTGGTACCATTTTTGCACTATAAAATATTCTCAATGAGTCAGGTACTCGGTAAATTCCACCACGAATCGATTGTGACGCCCAGAGTAGGTACACAATATAGTGAGTCTACTTTCGCGAAATGAACGTTAATGCAGGTCGCCCTACGTAAAACGTTACAACAGCAGCCTAATCCATCCTCACCAATATTGTTCCCATTTCGGAGAAAATGGTGCGATACTTGCTCCTTCGACATTTTTGCAACATATTGTTTGTTGTAATGCCATTTACAAATTAAACTAATCAGTAGTGTTGCACTAGAAGGCTACATATACTTGTTTGAATGTGATATGCCTGTATACACATACAATGTCATAGTCATGATGGCAAGCTCTGTTGACACAGAGCAAAACTGCATCTTGTTTGCACCAAAACAGTGAAAATAACCTCACTTTATAAAAAGTTGGGCTAACTAAAAAGCTGGTTTAAAAATCTTTATACTAGGACACTCTATCAACTTCAATCCAATGTTCATTCTTTGAAAAAAAAAATAAGTAAATTCTATGCATCATGTAGTACACTCAGTCACCATAATACATTGAGCAAGAAAATGAATGAGAGACCTTCTAAATGGGCCTACTTAGACAGGAAGGGCCTTGCAGGAAAGATCATCAGTACAATGTTTAACAAGTGCTATTGATTTTCCTCATTTACTCTGGGTAAAAATGAAAAGTACTGAAGGCAAAGGCAAATACTAATAAGGTTGCAAGAAAAGTAGTATATCAGCTGAGGTTTGGCAAATGGGATATCTTACCTTGAATTCCTTGTGAATTTCTTTTCACATGAAATACTGGTCCTAAAAATAACATGATCATAGCTGGACTGCTAGGATAATAATTCATCACTATCCTGTCCTCTTGTGAGGTGACGGAATGTTCCAGGCTCATTTCTACTGGCAGTAGGCCAGTTTGATATGCAATAGTATCTCAAACAGTCAATGTAACAATACAGTTTTTTTGCAGGAATTAACTACCTAAATGTTGCCCAATATGGTTCTCCTTTATGTGACCTCCTTAAAGATCTGAAATTTATAATTAATGTAAAAAAATCAAGGGGTGAATCTACAGTTTTCATTTAATTGATTGCCACACTGATGAGAATTCATTTTAAGACAAAGTTGGGTATGATAGCTATAGAGTGTGACAAAACTGACCACTGCCAGTGAATATATATCATGGCTGTCATAATTAACCACTGTCTGTTAATCAGTAGTAGGCTTCATGAGTTTGAGGGATGGTAACTCTTGTTACTGAATAAAAATTATATAAGCTTGGTATATGCCATACAGCCAGTACTCACAGCACTAATTTCTGTTTCCACTGAAACCTCACTCCTTCATTAAAGTTAACCAGTAGTTTTAAAATGCAAGTCACAGTTTAGATGGTAGTACGTAATTGTCCATGGGGTAAGGTTTTTAAATGATACTGTACAGTATAAGTTATAAAAGGGCTAGAAATTGTATAAATTGCAAAGCTGTAGCTTTGCAATTTGTAGGCTACCTATGGGACTTTATAGAAATAGACAACTTGAACTTAATTACAGTACAGTATACCACTATACTGTAGGTCGATATATTATGGAAAATGATGGAAAGGACTGAGCTTTTCTGTTTGTGGCACGGTAACTATCAGGTAAGAAAGAATAATAACCCGTGAATATGTCCAGACTGAAGTTGAACCCTCTAAATTTGGAGTTTGTTTACTTCATCCAGGCTGACTTGACCATGATTCATACCAGTCCCAGGTTTACCGACTTTACAACAAAGTTACATGTAACTTATTGTAATTAGCCCCCTCCCCCCCCACTTGTCAACATTGCAATGTTACTGAATATGCCATGAAAACTGAAGCTTCAAATTCCATAGACTACGAGTCTACAAACAAAACTGGAAGTTTTTAAGAATGTAAATGCAATGGGTACCTGTCCTGCAAACTAATCCCACAGTATAATATAGTCGTTCATTATTTTGTTATGACCGACGTTATCCGAGCCACACTGGAATAGTACTAACAATAACGTTGTAGGATATACAACGTTAACTGTTTACATTTGCCAATACCATTATGTACTATAGAACATACTACATACATACTGTACGCTAAATGCCCCTTCGGGTTTAGCAGTTGTTTACAAAACAATTTATAAATTAAACTAAGTAATTTTGGTATCAACAGAAAGCCTATACTATAATCTTCAAACATCAATACAAAAGAATCGTTTTACATCCCTCAATGAGTCAGGTACTCGCAAAGTTTGAGGTCCTAATTTGAGACATAAGAATCGACTGCCTCTTTTTGGGAGAGTATTTTTGCAGTATATGTTTGAAAAAACCTAAAAAATCTTTGATTTCTAAGAGAAGGAAAGATCAAAATGTCCACTTACCGTGTCGTTGTATCCATTTATACGCCTACTTATACATTATTCAACATATAGGGGGAGACCCCTTGTCAGTCACAGTTCCGCGAAATCTCATTTGCGCAGATCTAAAAAAGGCGGGAATGCTAGAGAAGTGGTCACTTGGCTTCATTAACTGTACAGCTGCGTGTTGACTGCATGGGGAGGCAGATATTCACCCCTCTTCCAAGATCCATAGCCCCTTAGCTATGAATCTTGAGGAAATACACTTGGAGACTAGTTTGCAGAACTTGATAAGCTTTGAAAGGGCAAGGGGTGCATTATTTGTTGTGTCCAAAATTTTCTGGGACCCATTCCAGCAAACTGATGGTGACACTTGGCTAAGAAAGTCTCCCTACATTTTCAAATCTGTTTTAAATACAGTTAAAATATAGTGAAAGCTTAGGAAGGACTTGCACCATATTTGGATTATATTTAAATCAAGCTGGAACTTAACTGAACCATTTGACACCATATTTAAACTTTATGGCAATGTTTGGTTGACACTATGTTTGTGTTGGTGTGTCTTTAAATCTCATTTAATTAACTATACACCCAAACATTCTACAGCATTGAGTTTCAAACCCTGGTTGGTACCACCAAAAAGCTACTCTACTATTTTATGCAAGTATAAACAAGACTGGAAAAAATGGTTATTTCCTGAGAAGGATAAGTTCCAAATATTCAGATTTACATAGAGCTCATGGTGTAACTAGTCTAGGGCTGTGCATTTTCGGTTAATTCACTATCCGTTTAACCGATTTTATTAACCGGCGGTTAACCGTTTAACCGAAAATGACGTAATGTTCACACAACAACAAAAAGTCAACATTTCCAAAGAGCGCCATCACTTTTGTACAGGAACGTACAAGTCTAAAAATGGCGCCGTAAGTGATGTTCGCCCATGTCAGTATGTGGCAAAAATGTTGGTATTTTGCGCTGAGTTTATATCATCTTTTCACAGTAAAAACCCATCCCGCATTTACTGAAGCTTTCTTCAGACCATGTGCACTTTTTGACATTCCACCAACAGTTGTATTCCCGCCTGACCCTATGTTATATTGTCAGTTATTTCATGAAACACTCCCACACCGCTGTTTTGATGCAGCTTGCTTGCGATGCAGTGTTCAATACATGTACAGCGCTCACGTGTTTGTCATAGAAGCGATCTGTACAATTGCACTGTAAACGGCCCACTAGCCGCAAACAGCACAACCAAGCCCTATTATCCTGCATAAATTAAGGAATTCCCAGCATTCCTACCGTAAAGTTATTTACAGTAGGACATATGGAATGTTATCATATGACGTCGTTACGAACGAAAACAATTACGCACGTGGTCCCATGCATGCAGTAGACTTGCATGCGTATCCGTTTTTACCACTAAACAAGGGACCATGTTTTGCTCCGTGACATCATATGCACACGATCTATTGCAAAATTTGAATTGCCTCTGCATTGTGATTGGTTCAAATACGTTGATTCTGAGCCAGCCAATCACAACTCGCGCCATCGCCTATGGGATTTAGTGTGTGAAAATACCAGACCTCTGAACGAATTTCCCCATTGAGTTTGCGTTATGACGATCGCACTTCCCAGGCTTACATAGCTGGCCTAGGCAGCCAGCCAAGCCCCGTGCTAAATTCACAAAGAAACGGCAGCACAAATCTCTGTGTACTTGGATTTTTCGGGTGTCTGACTTAAGTGCATTTCATTTGCTGATTATTTTGAAACAAGACGGTAAGGTTTGGACAAGAAGTGGCAAAAATACGGGGATATTTATATCAGAAAGGAACCATAAGATAACGTTAATCGAGTTTTGCTGTCCAAGACCGCTAAAAATTAGATCGTTATTTTTACGTGGGTCGTAGGGTTGACTTCTACAGTACAGTACATTATCGCAACTACAACCCAGTCGATTCAACGAACTGCGTATGCTTGTTCATAAAAGTCAACATGGAATGTTCCTTTTTATATGATATTGGGCAAAGAACAAAATGGTGGGAATTATCTGGTGCTTACGATCGTATTTTACGGGTTAAATTTTTTCCAAATACTGCTACTAACAATGAAAAATAATGAAATTTACGGAGGTGTAGCATGATAAAGTATTTCGATTAGCTACAGTGGGAAGACTTATTCAAATAAACTTTTGTGCCCCAATCATGGTCTCGCGGAGGTTTTATTGACATAGAAATACAGGGCTTGGTAACTTTTGTTACAGCTCCCTGCTTGTCTTGTGGCTTTCTTTTCGCTTGGTAATCTCTCAAACATGCCGCTAATTTTTAAAGTTGTGCTTGGGTGTTGCTATTGAAGGGATGAGCAGACGAGCACACGAAGTTCTGCCAACGAAAGTAACAATGGGTGCGCCACTTGTCACTCATCATAATGTACTTAATTCGGGGAGCTGCCGCGGAATTAATCCGTTCAATCGAACGGCCGATTTTAAAACTCTTTTTACACTTATTGTTTGAGCGATAATTTGTGAGAAACTGACACTGTTTGTTGCAGGATGTTTGTGTAACAGTTTACTAACAAAGCCACGCCGCGGCGACTGAGTTATTGGCAATACAAAAACGGTTAATCTAGGAAGAGGAATGACGCACGAGTAACCGACGAGTCGGTTGGTTAACCGATTAACCGTCACAGCCCTAAACTAGTCATTATATCATAATGATAATATATCATTGAGGAATGCTAGATTGGCAAAGGTAACAAATTATTCTTCAGTCCCACTTAAAGTGTACCTCAAGGCAAAAAATTCAACAATATTAAAGAGCATGAAGCATGAAATCTAACAGTCCAACTCCCGTCTTCATAGGACATTCCCAAGCTGAGACAAAAATGTTACAAGTTTATTTACTGAGCTTAAAATGGTACATTGCCCAATAATTTGTTATGTTATTGTTGTACTTCTCAAATATAATCCTTGCATTTCTTTTTTTTTCTGAATGTTACCACACCTTGTGCCAAGGTGTGATAGCACTCTTACTCTCATGAGGTGATATAGTTAATTAAGCTTCTCTGTGCAACATGCTATGTAAGCAAACAGGAAGTGTCCAAGGTCATAAAAACATTTTAAATTTTAAAGGGAAACAAAGCAGTTTATGTGAGTTGCCCGACTAGAAAGTCACAAATTATTGCATAGTGGACCAATTCCTTTTTAGTGAATAAACTTCAACAATATATATCTCAGCTAAGGAATGTGCTATGAAGATGGGAATTAGACTGTTAGAATTTATTTCTTATGCTCTTAAATATATATTTTTGAAATTTTTGACTTGAGGTACACTTTAAATGATGTGATTAATCTATGTAGTAGGCTATTCATACTGCAGTAGTCCAAATCTCCACACAATTGCTTTGGAAAAAATGAATGAAAAAAAAAAAAAACATGTCTGTCACATCAACAATGAGAGAGATAGCATCATCTACTGACTGTATGCAGGTTTTATAAACCATCCTGAGGAATAGTAGGTCCAAAGTTACTGTATAATAGGTTTAATTTCATACCTTGAACCAATAGGTCGCAAACTGTGCTGTAAAACTCCACCTAACTAACTATACCATGAGCACTACTTCAAATTAAGTGTCTGATTTGATAAGTTTCTCCCAAAAACAAGAGCCTAATGGGCACTGTGGTTCCTAGCTGGATATTATTAGAATTGTAGGGCCAGTAGAAAAGCTGATAAATTGACTTCCAAACTAGAGCTAAGCAAAAGCTCATACTCAATGTATGTACAGTAATAAAATCTTTACAAGGGATATTTAAGTACTAATATTCCATGAAATCAAAGATTAAATTTTGCATTTTGCATAATACTTGGTGATCCTTCAAAACATTTCCTCATTTCAACATGTATGTAGACTTGTAATCAAACTTGATATTATCACCAATTAACAATATACAATGTTGTCAAAGAGAGAAAAAAAACAATCTTTGTACTTCTCTCATAAGTTGTTTTTACCTGCTTTCAAATAAAATTTGCTAAAACTTTAAAACAATCTATCATTTGCCCTGTTTGCTATCTCTATATGCAAAACAGGGTTTGTTCTACAATTAAGCACAAAACACTTTAAACAGTGAACAATGGTGTGTGATAATAGAATGACAATTAGGTTACCTCACTGAGCAAAGCAGTAAGAATATGATCCATGTGCCTCCACTGGAAGAGAGACCAGTTTAAAGCAGTGTTACCTGTGCTCATTGAAATCAACAAAGTTCAGTTGCTACCCTCTCATAACTTCAAATGACCCAAAACCTAAGGATTCCAAGCAGTGTTTCCTCTAAGAAATTAACCACTGGGTCATAATGACCAGTTTTAAAAATTTTGACTCCATACAATTGTTGGAGGCATGGAGCTGTGCGCGCAAAGCATGCAACGTGAGTGCGAAGTGCGAGCCTGCAACAGGTGGGGTCTAGGGGCCGGCCTTAGGACCCCTGTTGGGGTCCAGGGGCAAAGCCCTGGTGGGGATCCAGGGGGCAAAGCCCCCATAAGCTCCTTAGTTTTGGGGGTTTTAAAGGCATAAAAAGACTGTTTCCAGGGGTGAAATTTCTTTTATAATGCTCCCGTATTTTTGTGCTAGGTGATGATAAAAAGTAGTGTTCAACCGGTTATGCTAGAATATAATCGGTGATGATCACCCATTACTGATTATTTAATTTAGGGCCTAACAATCAACCCAATGCTTAAAGTTTTGATTTTCCCTTATTTACAATGGATTACAACAACCGAACTTTTAGCGACCATGATCCGAATTGGTACTGTTTGGGGTGAGAGAACTGAACCTTTAACATTGGGCTGTGCTACAGTTGTACTTAAACTTAGCCTAGGCCTAACGTTAGGCCTAACTCTCTCAAGTTTAATACTAACGTTAGGCTACGACTGCAGTTACTTACAAAAAATCCGAACATATTGAAGTTCTTCCGTCTAGACTGGTGTCGACTCGGACTCACGTTAGTAAGAAATGAGTAACGTTAGTTTGAAATATCAAGAACAGAAAGGCAGTAGCCTAAGTCAGTGACCCCGCTGTGAGTGACTGACTCGATCTCCAAAATTATTGACATACAATAGACCTTTTCAGTTTCATCATCTGTGGTCCGCACAGCCTAACCTACAGTACATGTGAAGCCTACATTTATCTAACCTCAGTACAGTGTGTCGTGATCGTGTGTACTTGCCAGACAATTCACATTGGGAAACTTCCACTTTGGCTTAGGGTATACTACAACTACATATTTAGATTTTTCAATCCATAGAGTCTTAAAAAATTTTCTTGGAATTTAAATTCAAAAATACTTCAAAATAAAATTTAAATTAATTCAAACAAATAAAAAAAGACATTTAGTGTTTTATTTTGAAAGATATACTCCCAACTCTTTTTGTTATCACCACCAGTTTCTTATAGAATGTTCCATTTTCAATATGGCGGCCTCCATCCAAAACTGCCTGAGGATCGTCGTGAAAAGAACACCAATGATATGCCACCGTTGTAGACCAAATGGAATCAAAACGCAGACGGGGGCAATGTATCTAAGAGATGTACGCAACATGCATGGTAATTATTGAACCGATGTTTCTCAATGTTTTCAGACAGATGCTGCCTAACGTAAGGCCCAGGTTGTCCGTTATGCTGAGTAACGTTAGGCCTAGGCCTAACGTTAGGCCTATAGCCTATAATAAGTTATCATGAGTCGATCACTATCATGAGTCGATCACTGTCTTCTAAACGCCATAGAAGCGAGTAGGTGCGATGTGATTGCGATACAAGAATAACTTGAAATGCAAATTCTTCAAATAACATCAAAATCAATTACTTGTCACCATGTTTTAGATTTTTAAAGCAAAAATGTTAGTTATGGCCAGATTTTCAAGTTTCAGCAAAAGTATGAACCAGAAATTTGCAAAAATCAGTAAAAATGATGATGAGAATGTATCTCATGGAGTTTTAAGTAGGGATTCTGATAGATAGGAGATTTTTTTTGTATCATTATGTCAAACTCTGACCATAAAAATAGTAATTTGTAGGATTTTATTTGTTTGTTTTATGAAGTGATCGACTCATGATTACTTTATAAGCATTGCTACTTGCACTGCCTCCTACATTTCAAGATTCATTTTCTACAAATTACTCAGTCCAAACAACACCAAAATATAGCACAAAGAAGAAGACAGATTACAAAATATTACATTTAAATTTTATTGATTTTTGTAGATGTTTTCATATTTTTGTGGTTACGAACTTTATAAGGTGATCGACTCATGATAATCCCAGTATATAATATATTTCATAGGCTACCTTAATTATGCCGCGACCTGTATGGCTATGAATATAAAAAACAAGGCAGATCACTTTCTTGAACACCGCTGAGGGCTTCGAGCAAACAAACCATATATTAGTTTAACCCAGGAAGCGGGTAGGCCTAGGCTAGAGCTTATGTGATGCTGTGTAGTGAAAATCTCCCACTCTATTAAAACAAAAGATTGTGTGAAATATGCCTTACCTAAGTTAGTCAATTTGGTCCATTTTAGTAAAATTTGCAGTTGACGGTGTTACTTAGTACATGATTAAAATGGCAATACTTGTTAAGATTGACTACATGATTAGTAACATTTGGCCATGTTTGGCATTTCTGTTTTTTTTTTGGGGGGGGGCATTCCTTTGGAGTCATACTTCTTGAATTTATTTCATTATATTTATAATTTATATTACATGGCTTTCAGCTTAAAGGGCCAATCCTCACACCCCAAACTACAATTTTTGTAGTGGTTAACAGAAGTTGTCAATTGTCTTAACATAACATAACACAACACAACAGGGCAAAGGAGGGAGCCCTATAAAGTCCCTACAGTATAACTTTAACATGCCTGGCAATCCAAAAGCAAACCACCAACAATTAAAGAGCCCAGAAAGATTAGATTCTACCACAGTCATGAAAAAACTTGTACTTACAGAATCCCTTACCTGAATGGCACAATCATGGTATCTGGTACTACAATAGTACAAAGCAGGCCTTGATTTTTAGATTCTCCAGGTGTGTTACAAATCACACTTCTAGAAAATTAAGAGTGTGGTAGTCCTTTATGGTATTTTATTTAACTTTTTAATATAGATTTATATGGGCTGCTAATCTCTATCAAGGTGTGCAAAAATCACACTCCTCACAGTGATTTGAGGTGAGTGATGGTGTAAAATCGCACTCACACACCTAATTCAAAGCCTATAGTTGCAAAATTTCAGCACATTGGTTGCTAGACACAGATAGGTTTCCTACTGACTGAGAATATTACATTTTGTGGTCAAATATTTCAGACCTCATAGGTTTGGCTTCATACCTAATGCTAAATCAAACATGAAATAGCTGTGATCTGATAATCTTTCCTAGTCTAACCATAACTGAAAGCTCTGTAAGCAGATATTTACCTAGTAATTATCTTGAGGAGAATAGGGTAATTTACAGTTTATTGAGTTAGTGCACAGAATGTGTCCAACAGACAACATTAAAGTGCCTTTATCTTGTGATGAAAAAATCTACCATTCATAGTATTCATTGAAGTTTGTTTGAGGATCTATGACATATTGCATGGGTATTGGTTCTAACCACCTGTTATTCAAATGTGTAAACAATACAAACAGTCTAAACAAGATATATCAGCAGAAGTTGCTATCTTTCAGGGAATAATTCATCCAGTATTGTATCGCAATTTGCCACCCAAACAGGCCAAGTTGCTACACAAATCAAAAATTGTGTAGCAATTTTTTGTGTGCATAACCCTTGCTTTTTCACAAACAATGTGTGAAAGACCTCAACAGTCTTCGAAACTGCTATGCAAAATTTGAGTGATAAATTATTCCCTGTCTTTACCAAAGTATTTGAATGAGACACTGAAAATAGCATAAAGATTTTGATATTAGAAAAAATAGTATGAAAGAAGGAAAGAAACTGCTTATTGGACCTATTAAATAAGAAGATGTCACTGATCTCTGTCCAGCTGGTTAACTATTCCTGCTCTATTAAGTTCCAGTATGGTAAAAAATGATTATCTACTTTACACAATGTAACAGTTGTATTGAAAAAAATGTTTTTCTAGTTCATGTGTTTGATATGCTTTGAGCATAAAATGCATCAGGATATTAGCTATGCATAATCTTGCAATGCATATGTACATAGGTGCAAACTTTTGTATAGCACAAATTCCATATAATCAATGAGCTTGAAAAAAAGAAGAAAAATAATACCAACAAAACACTAGCCAATTAAAAAGGTGAGTCTTCAGCTGTTTTTTAAACAGTGCAGTTCTGTATGTGAGAATGGAAAGATGTCCATAACATACCAGGACCTGCAATGGAAAAGACCCTCACCTACTCACTTCTTGGAAGGAGGTATGAGGAGTAGGGCCCCATCCATTGTACTGATTGTAGACCTAGTAATAGGACAAAATAAAGTTAAGGTTGCTCTATGAAGCATATTTCCCACTGTGGGCCAGGGGTTGTAGAATATGCCACATGCCTACCTGTCATAAGAGGCCACTTAAAGGAAACTTAATTTGAACATGAAGTGTACTTGAAAATGAAATTAAACTGCAAAGGAAATAAATGTTGAACAACAATTTTGCAAGGACTGAAAGTGATGAAGGTCCTTTGAGGAAGCACCATGCAAAAGATGCAAGTATTATTTGAACCACCACACCACAACATTTCTTCTACTACACATATGAAGGCTTGTATTTAGGTCAAGTACCATCAGCAATAATATGCATACTTGTCTTCAAAATGTTAACAAAGTAATTGAAAGTATTGAGATTCTGCACCATTGCTGCTCTAGTTAGAAATGCTGTATGGTAGCCAAAGTTCAGAGCAGACTTAAAGTGAAAGCGTTAGTTCTCTACAGTATCCCCTTGTTTAGTGGCAACCAAATTGCCACCAAAAATAAAATTGTGTTTTTCCATCATTTGTCAGTATGGTGCAGTTGTGTGAAGGCAGTGAACTAGCTTTGTAGAAATCCCGGACTCAGTCATCAAAATTGGAGGAAAAAACTTCACTTGAGAAAAATTGATCCATTTGAAGTGATGTAAGTAGTGATGAAAGTGTTCACTAATAGATATGTTTTTCTTATTGTCCACAGCCTCTACAGGAGTTGACATAGGCCTTCCACCAAAGATAATTATCAGAAGTGAAATGCAAAGAGAGCGACAGGAGCATCGAAGAAAACAGAAGCTAAATCAGGATCTTGAAAAAGCCTCTAGACTGAGAAAATGTAAGTAGGCACCTTATGGTTTGACTTGTAAGTTAAAAATAAAACACAACCTCAAAAAAGTATTCATTTACACTTTTGCAAGTCACCATGTAAGCTATTTGCAGCTGGTTTTTGCTGAGCTGCACAAACTACAGTATGAGTTCAACCACTTCATAAAGAACTGAAATATTCCCGGGAGAGAAGATATCACACTCATAAAAACTGTTGATCTTCACACATCTGGAGGCCTAGAGTTATACTTTTACCAAGTATGAAACCTACTTCCATTTTGCTTGGTGCTCAGAATAAGCAATGGGAGTAGAAAAAACAAGTCAATGAGTTCAGCTGGAAAAACCACCATGGCCAGTACGACTTAAACCAGTTGATTAGAAACTGGGCCATGCAAGCCCATCTAACTGACTAAAAATTTGCACATCCCAGCTTCTTGCGCTTCTTTGCATTCAGCCTATCAGTTGCTGGGAGTATCTGGCTATTGTCATTCCTGATATATTCCTTCAATACAAAATGTTTTATATATGTCAAACCTCAGGATGTAAGACAGTGTATATCATGACCTTTCCCATTACATTTTTCAAGAGTATAAGAATATTCAAGAATCTTTATTGTTAAGCCAGCTGGAATAAATGGCATTGCAAGCAAGTGGACTAGATGGGAAATGTTGAGGGACCCAGAGGTTCAAGTGTCTCTATGTGCAAAAATATGTTAAGGAAGGTTTTATCCGTCTCTTTTCCATGGCGTGTGAAAGTCTTGCTATGCTACAGCTACCTTTTATGAGTATTTGGGGTCTGATTTGTGGATAGAAGAAATTTAAGGGGTTAGGAAAGGAAGTTAGATGGAGCATGATTTGTGTCTAAAGTGAAGTAAGGTTTTGTCAATAATTCCATGTTAGGAGCAACAAATCATCTCCTTGTTTGACTTATTGCTCTCTTTTATCTTGCCCGAAAACCTTTGTATCTTACCAAGGTCTGAACAAAAACATTTTTAGGGATTTTGAACTTACAACAACAGTATGGGGCAGTAAATTCACTACATAATGTCATTGATTTGAAGCACATCAAACACAGCTTGTTGGACAGCTTTTAATTTTCAGTTGTCAGAAAAGAACAATTTTTGTTACCTTATAAGTAGCAGGATGCAATAAATTTCCAGCTTTTGCTGCAATTCTTTTATGTGTGATTTTCTTTCAGTGGAGATACCTCTGGATGAAGTGAGGAAGGACTGGGAGACTACATCTGCACCTTATCACATTAAAGCCATGGCTCATCATTACAACATTTTCACAGATTTATTTGATGGAGCCGATTTCCTCTGTCACATAGTCATGAGAATATTATACAAATGTGAAGATGAAGGTTTCATGCCAGTTTGCTTTGGAAATGTCATTAGTCCAACAGAGGTAAATATTCAAAATTGGTATTGTCTGAAAAATGGATTTTCTGAGTAAGTAACTTGACCAATTGTTAAGTAGGAGATAACATGTTGAAGTCTGTATGTTGAGTTCATTTGTGAAAGATCATTTGACCATTATAGTGCCATGGGTATGTGTTTTTGCAAGTTTGTGTATTACACACCCGCCAATCTCAAAAATTGCAAACCTCCCAATACTAGTGATTAAAAAGTCTTAATTTTTGTTTTGGCAGGCTTTGAAACCTCCATCTGTCAACTATGACTGTGAACCAGGTAGTTTATGGACCTTGCTAATGGTTAACCCAGGTAATGTGTTTCCTTTAAATTTCAAGCAGTGTGTGAAACCATTTTACTCTTATATGAGGTGTTTGGTTTAGTGGTAGTGCACCACCTATCTCCTGGGAGGTGAGGATTCTATTTGCAGACCAAGTCATACAAAGATTTTAAAAATGGAAGCTACTCCCCTTTGCAGAATGCTCTTTATGATGAATAAAGTTGGCAAAACAACTGAGTATGGCACAACTGGTAAAAAGGCTGTAGGTGCCACTAGATTTAACAAGTTAAGAAATTGAGATGTTAAATCCAACAAACCAAACCAAACCATATGTTGCAGGAAACAATTACAAATTGTTTGAAGGCAATGTTGCAGTGGCATTTGATAGGACCTCATGTGAAAAAAATTTTCCATTTATATCCTCTTATCCATTTACCAATACTCTGCTCCAAACTCAGAGTGTCCAATTTAAAGGATTAATTATTTTATCCAAAAAGGGTTACATGATGAAATATAAACTGGACTATGTTTTTTCAGATTGTGTTTGTTTTCTTTATAATTCAGTGTTCTGTTTGTTCTTGGAATATGACAGTATTGGAACGTTCCAATTTCTCTGCACTTAGATCAATCATAGAATTACTCATTATGTAGAGTATAGCAAGAATATGATGATAAATATTCCTCACAGTATTGTCAATATCATAAATATTACCATGTGATGTCCAATCAGTGTGCTGCAATGACACTTCAATTACAAATCAATCACTATAACACTAATGAAAAATGAATTTTATTTGAATGATATTGAGTTTGAGTATTGTATTTTCATCTTTTTAAAAGCAGAAAATTTTCTACATTTTTTGGTTTCGATGAAAAGAGAAACCTATGCATTCATGATGGCGTGCGTGTGTATGTATGTGTGTATGTGTGTGTGTGTGTGTGTATGTGTGTGTGTTTGTGACACTTTGCTTGTTTACACGATATCTTGAGCAGGGAAGATGTGACAGTTTTCAAACTTGGTACACAGATGCCTCCTACTGAGAGGAAGAACCCTATTTATTTTGGTTGAGGTCAAAGGTCATTTGGGGTCACATGGGGTCAAACTCCGAACTTCTTGTTCACACTATATCTCAAGGTAGGACGCTTGGATTGACTTCAAACTTGATATGTTGATGCGTTATAATGTAAGGAAGAACCCTTTTGATTTTGGTGGAGGTCAAAGGTCATTTGGGGTCACATTGGGTCAAAACCTGAAATCCCTGTGTACATGATATCTCATGGTAGGAAACTTGGATCAATTTCATACTTGATATGTTGATGCGCTATGATGTAAGGAAGAACCCTATTGATTTTGGTGGAGGTCAAAGGTCATTTGGGGTCACATGGGGTCAAAACCTGAAATCCTTGTTTACATGATTTCTCATGGTAGGAAACCTGGATCAATTTCATACTTGATATGTTGATGCGTTATGATGTAAGGAAGAACCCTAGATTGATTTTGGTGGAGGTCAAAGGTCATTTGGGGTCAAACCCTGAAATCCATGTTTACATGATATCTCATGGTAGTGAACTTTGATTCATTTCAAACTTGATATGTTGATGCATTATGATGTAAGAAATAACCCAATAAATTTTGGTGGAGGTCAAAGGTCATTTGGGGTCACATGGGGTCAAACTCCGAACTTCTTGTTCACACTATATCTCAAGGTAGGACGCTTGGATTGATTTCAAACTTGATATGTTGATGCGTTATGATGGGAGGAAGAACCCTGTTGATTTTGGTAGAGGTCAAAGGTCATTTGGGGTCATAGGGGTCAAACTCAGAAAAACTTGTTTAGGATAGCTCAAGGTATGAAAGGTGGATGGATTTCAAAATTATGTATGTAAATGAATTATGGTGAGAAGATGGTCTGTTTAAGGTTTTTTTTTTGTGGAGGTGAAAGGACATCTGGGGTCATGAGCGGTCAAACTTTGAAAAACTTGTCAAAATGGGATATCTCAAGGTAGGAAACTTGGATGGATTTCCTAATTAGTATGTGAATGTGTTGTAGTGAGTTGGAATTACTGTACCTGTTTTTTTTGGTGGAGGTCAATGGCCATCTGGTATCACCTGGCATCAAACTCTGAAAACCTTGTTTGCAGAATATCTTAAGGCACAGTATGAAATTTGGCTTTTTGAATAGAGAAATGTTTTGGTTAAAAGAAAAACCAGTCACTTACAGGGGGAGACCAAGGTTATTTTGGGTGACCAGTTGTTACAAGAAATGTAGCATTTTATTGAAAAGAGCATGTATGTATCATCAAAACCTCAATGCATTTTTGCATTCTGGTTACCCCTTTAAATTTAATTGCAGACAAATTCTTTTATTTTCCAGTAATTTACTTCTCTATTACTGTACCATGAAGTATTAAATGAGTTTTTTGTTTTAAAAGAGGCTCTACCTTAGCCACCCAAAATGTTCAATGTTTGGTTTTTCCTTGTTATTACATTTGTAAATATGAAGATAATCATAATCTTGAGTGATGATTTTTTTTCTTTCACAGAGAGTACATATTGATTGTGCAAAATGCTCAAGGTACCTTGCATAAATCAATTTCAATCTATTATTTCTAAGATATGCTGGCTCCACAGAACCATACAGCCAGTTTTAGTGCTGTAATTTGGCACAGAACTTAACTTTAGCCCTGTATCATACTACTCCAATCTCTTGTTCTATAAAAAGCACCAAGTGAGAAAGCAACAAGTTTCACCTTAAAAGGATCTGGTGTCACTTGACTGAGATACAGGCTGTGGTCTTCTGACAGATGCTCTAACCTCTGTGACACACAATAGGATGGCCTACTGAATAACAAAAAATGTGCAGCTTCATAAGACACTAAATTATTGACACTTGGATGGCTCAATTCTTTGTCAGGTTTTCACTGAAATTGTGCCATGTTTCCAAATAATTGGGTTCATCACTCACAAAGATGGCAGTTAATAGAATCAAAAAGTGAAGTGAAGTAATATGAGATTTACCTCAATTCCAACTTTTTCAAAAAGTATGAAAACAACTTTTGTTCAAGTTTTTCCCCTGTTCTTTGTTACAGATGGCCACTTAATATACAATGATGCAGAGTATGTTCATTGGCTGGTGTAAGTAAAACATTATTTACATCACAATTGCAAGAATAAGTTCCATCCTCTTTTCCAACCTGGCGTAAAATAATAACCAGAAAGCTCATAGCCAAATAGCATTTATCTTGCAGAACTTTGTAAGGACATCATGTAAGATGGCCAATACTAGGAAACTAAACAAAATTAGGCAGGAGTAGAGCAAGAGAATACGAAAGTCTGTATGGTCTTTGATGTCAACGTGATGGAGCCTGGAGGCCCTTGTCATTTTTGCCAAAGGTTAATGGGTTATTTCCAATTCTGGTTTCTCTCTAGTTTGAATACGAGTCTTACTAAAGAATTCAAAACGAATAAGCTAATACACTACGGAATATCTCATCAAATTTACTTTCTTATATTACTATTTATCACAAATGTTTGCTATTTTGCCCCATTTTACAGGTGTAATATACCAGAGGACAACATTAGTGAAGGTGATACAGTGTTTGA
The DNA here is from genome assembly GCA_037179385.1 of Holothuria scabra. Lineage (NCBI taxonomy): Eukaryota > Metazoa > Echinodermata > Holothuroidea > Aspidochirotida > Holothuriidae > Holothuria > Holothuria scabra. The sequence continues at coordinate 53,946,351 of CM074182.1, forward strand.
CTACCTCCCAGTATTCCCAGCTAGAGGAACAGGTTACCAGAGAATTGTGTTTGCTCTTTTCAAACAAAACAATCGGGTTGATATGGCAGAAGAAAGTGTTTCTTTACCCTGGTGAGAAAACTTACTTTTAATTGTGATTTGTGAGCAAAGTAGTTAGTACATTAATTGCTTTGTAGAATTATAGAATAAAAAATGCAGTTGACTGTATGATAGTTTAAAGATTTCTCGAGAGGAAAATGAGGTGGTTTATGATTCCTTGCCGAAGGCAGGCAAGGAATCTATGTGATGGTGATGTCGTGTGTGTATGTGTGTGTGTAGGTATTTGTGATGGTGACACTTTGCTCGTAATCGCGATATCTTGGGATAGGAGTGACCGACACTTTTCATATTTGGTATTTAGATTTGTCATGTTGAGAGAAAGAACCCTACTGTTTTTGATGGAGGTCAAAGATCATTTGAGGTCACCAGAGGTCAAAGCCTGAAAAGCATGTAATTGCGATATCTCAAGTTAGGAATGACCGACACTTTGCATATGTGGTATATGGATTTGCCATGTTGGGAAGAAGAACCCTATCGTTTTTGGTGGACGTCAGACGTCAAATGAGGTCACCAGCGGTAAATCTGCGAAAACCTCCTAAAGTGCTTTTAACCACGATACTTCAAGTTCAGAAAGACCAACACTTTTCATATTTGGTATATGAATTTGTCATGTTGAGAGGAAGAATCCTTTTTTTTTTTTGGTGGAGGTCAAAGGTCATTTGAGGTCACCAGAGGTTAAAGTCTGAAAAGCTTGTAATTGCGATATCTCAAGTTAGAAATGACCGACACTTTTCATATGTGGTATATAGATTTGCCATGTTGGGAAGAAGAACTCTATTATTGGGGGACCTCAGAGGTCATGTGAGGTCACCAGCTGTTAATCTGTAAAAACCTCCTAAAGTGCTTGTAATCCCGATATCTATGATGAACACTAGCTGTAGGGGGTGCTATCACCATAGCAAGATGAAGTCTAGATCAAATAAAGAGTTCTCTTTTGGCAAGGAATCACTAAGCCTTTGGGCTTTCTGGTGAAATAAGTTACTTTCAAGAAGAATTATTTACAGCATAAACAAGTCACAACAATAATTGTTTGCTATTGTAATAGTCATCTCCTTTTTTAAGCTTCAGTCATTGAAAAAACTTTTAATTTCTGACCTGTAAAATATAATTTATACATTTATTTATTTGTTTGTTTGACTGTTTGTATGTATGTATTTGATAAAATAACTTAACAGTTCACTACATTTTTTCTTCTGATGTATAAAAGAAGAGATTTGTCCTTTTGATTCTATTCTCAGTACTAGCTTACCAAGTCGAACCTTTAGCACCTATGAATTTTATAGCAAGTATCAAGACATAATTACACCATCTGGTCTTGCCTTCTCACAATGTCGCTGGGATCCATCAGTTAGAGATATCTTTCACAATATTCTTGGTGAGCATATTTTTCTTTTGCTTTACATTGTGAAGGCTTCAGTAAAATACACCATTTATCAATGTTTTGAAGACTAAACAAAATTTTACTAGTTCCAAGAAACTTGCTTTTTAAGAAAAAAAAAAAAAGAGAGAGAGAGAAAAAAATTTTTAAAGCGTTGGTACACAGGATATTGTTTTCTAGAAAACAATCACACCTTCCAAAAGATCCATTTCATTAAACAAATAAACAATGTTTATTTCTTTTTGGATGTTAGCAAACCATTGTATATTTGCAATATAGTTGACAGTGTTGTGTGGCCTTACAATGCATGTTATGTTTTCAAACATATATGATGACATCTTCAGTGTGGAAATCTGTCTCTCCCCACACACAACCCACACACTCCACATAAAGGTATTAATTTAAAGACTTGTGCTACAATGTGTAACTCGACCAGCTCAGTGGATCTCTGAATCAAAAAGACATATTTTGAAGTTGAAAAGGATGGAAAAAATGATTCTGTGCTGTGAAGAGTAGGACGTTGCTTGCTATGATGGAAAAGTGATTTGTTTAATTATTATTGTCTATGCTAGCTAAATGTCAAGAGCAAGGCAACCCCTTTTAAGGTTTACACACAGTACTGACACGATATTAAATGATAAGTTACAGTGATGCCACTCACATGTCTTTACACACAGTACTGACACGATATTAAATGATAAGTACACTGATGCCACTCACATGTCTTTACACACAGTACTGACACGATATTAAATGATAAGTTACACTGATGCCACTCACATGTCATTCAAATTGTCAGTAAATTATTCCATCAGTCTTTCACTGGAAGCCAAAAGGGCTCTAATACTCCATTTATTGCCTGTAAATTCTGAAAAACATGCCTACTGCCCTCACTGCCTAGTTCAATGTTTCATTTACAAATATTCTCACCAGTGGAAATTTATACTGAGCCTTTTTTCCTCATGTTCCATGATATGTGACCTTGAACATAGCATAGGAAACAGGTTAGAATGGTTAATGTTCTGCACAAAGTTGATACAGAACGTGACTTCTGGTGATGAGATTATAAATGTAGACAGATGCTGTCCATATGTGTCCTATATGTATCAGAAGCTGGTTAATTGGTTTAAAAAGAAAGGTTGCTCAAATATAAGCCGAAGGATGGCATATGGAATAAAATTATACTTTAGAATAATTAGCCAGCTACTCAAGTTCGAAAATTTGCATAACAAAACAAATTACCTTAATTTGCATTGCAATTTGACACTGCAAAACTAAGATTTAGTTTCTGGTACCTCATTTTCCCTGAGCATGAGAAGAATAAATGTAGTTTAAATTACAGGAAATCAGTGTTAATTTGGTACTGCCAAGGCCATTTAATCTAAATGTCAATTATCCAGTGTCAATCCATGTTCAACTTGAAGTTGCGAAACCTGTGATATTATAGAGCTGACAACTCATGTGAAAAAGAAAACTCTTCCTGCTGCAAACTTGGTCTGCATAGAATCTGGAATCTGGACACATGACAAAAGCCAAAAAAAATCTAATAATGGAGACTAATAATATCAAATGTATTTCATTTTTCTGACAGTATATTTGAAAAGAATTTAAAGTTATTTTGTAACATTGGTTACATTAATCTATATTATGTTTAAATTTGTATTTTGTTTAATAATGCAAAATGAATAACAAGTATCTGCCATAGGATAGGGTAATAAACTCAAAGACTCACTGTCCTGGTGGTAAAATCTCTGTGTGTGCCATTTCTATGGTCAGATTAATCAGCCAGTATGGTCAGAAACACTTATTGCAAATTTAATGGCATCAGCACTGGCAGTAATGACTGAAAAATCAAGAATGTGTAATGAAATAAGGGATTGTTTTCATTCATTCATTTTTTCTCAGTATTATGGAAAGCATGTGAGTACAAGCTCTATTTTTTAATGGACATAGGCAGCAGAGAGATGCAAAGAAGATCCAAAATGATGTTTGGTGTTTCTTTGAATTTTTCAAGCCAACACAGTCCAACATCACAACATTTGGTGTCTTTTATACTAAAATCACTTATATTTGATTTGATTTGATTTCTTCAAAATTTATTCGAGTCACTTTTTCAGAAAAAAAAAAATCGATAAACAATATTAATGAACATAACACAACACAACACATATGGCAACTACTGTTAGTGAGGCATCTTTTTATCCAAGTCAATAAAAGGAGAACATCAGTGAATAGTTTCTTTCATTGAACCAATTGAATTTTTTTTACCAACAGATATGAGAGAACCTGTTTTTGAATATGAAGTTCCTAAACTTCGTGTGTTGCCACAGATGAAGTGGCCACACAAAAAGACATTGAATTATCTCAAACAATATTTACCTGAAGAATGAGGTATGTGAATCATTTGAAGTAAAGGATACATTCTCTGGTAACTAACACCATCAAGGGACGTGATGTGATGACAGCTCGAGATTTGTATGGATTTCGTTAGAACAATGTTACAGGATAATAAGCAAGACAAAGGACACACCAATGAAGGGCTCTGGTTGTCAAAGCTTTGTTTCATTGTGACAGAGGACTGTTACATGGGAGGATTGAAATGAAAACATCTTTGAAGTGGACATTTTAGGAATGTAACAACTGTTTGCAGTCAGGCAAATGTGTGAAAAGTGTTGAAAAGGTTCATGTGTTGGGAATCTGAATTCCACAAGAAATTTGTACATCTTATCAGAATTGTGGAAATGACTTTCAGAGAAATGCTCAGTATAGCTTGATTTTGCATAGCATGATATGTTTTGAGTTTTTGGAGACAGACAAAAAAAAAGAGATTGAATTACACTACTATTGTATACATAACTATTTAACCAAGGACTTGTGGCTGGGAAGTCCTTAGTTAACCTGCTGCTCCCTACTGTTTTGGTTCTGAAATTGTATTCATCCTCAGTGTGGGGGAAGGAATTTGTCGTTGGGAAAACAGTTAGTTGATGGGAAATCACTGAGAAGTAGTCTGAATAAGCAAAAGGAGGGCACCTCCTATTGGCATCATGAGTTTTTCAATCTGTTGTTCAAATTGTTTCAAAAATAGCTCTATTAAAATCTATTTTGCATCTCAGTCTGCCTAAAATGCAATTTTTTCCGTAGGAGAGAGGCAAATACCCAAACCTTTATAACCCTCTGTTGGAACTTTTCAACTAGATTCCTTTTCAATTGGTAACCACGAAACAAACAGCAGTTTCTGACATTCCCAGTGTGCAAAATATGCACCTTCATGGGAGACAACATTTTGTGTTTAGCCAAGTTCGATGCTGAAAATTTTTGGAACCCCTGTAGAGGAGACCCCTACTCTAGTCACTTAAGCAGAATTTCTGCTTGTTTATGTAAGGTGCTACAAGTAAAACTGAATACAAGTGAAATTGAATATGTAAAATAAAGACAAACTAAACCACTTAAGTTGTGTATATGTTTTTTATTTACTCATCTTAGAGAGAACATTTGTCAAAGGCTTCCTTTTTTGTAAGAATGAATAGGCTCAAGAAATCTACCTTGCCTGCCAGAGAAGTGTCCAAGTCAAGTCTTCTCCAAAGCTGAATTCAAGAACCATTAAGGAAGGATTTCAACCAGACAAGTACATATTCATCACAGGAAGTAGATTTATCCGATTGATAAAAAAAATGAATGAAAGCCTGTGTGAGAATCAAGTAGATGCTGCTTTAACTCCCAGCTTATACTTCCTGTGAAGGTGTGATGCTGGCATTTGGTGTGTTCGTCTCAGTACCAAGACAGGAGTCCAAAAATTGTTTTAAAAAGCACAATAAACTTTTCTTTAATGTCTTGTCATTTTCCAATGTAGGTAATTCAAGAAGGACATAATAAACAGTCAAAAAATTTACTTTTTTTTCCACCAATGTCAATGTTTTATTGTTCACCATAGAAATGAGATATGAAGACATGAACTTGAACAATGAATTTTTTACAGGTTTTGTGGAACAATTTGCAGTGATTATTTTTAAATGCCGATACCTTTTAAATCAGGTAGTGTTTGGTGACATATCTGGCGTTCCAAAGAGCGAATTACTATACCCAACATCACAATATAAAAATTAATTTCTGGATATTTCCAAACTTCCTGGCTTTTCTTCAGCATCATAGGTTAAAATTCATTCTTAATAAAGCAGAGAGCAAATATTTCTAGCCTCATTCACCATTACATTCTAATCCCAGAAGGGCCCAATGGCAGAGCATCCATTTGGCCAAGGGGACTACCATCCCACTAATTGACCACAATTTCCTTTTGTCAGTTTTTTACAGTTTGATTGAATGCACCTTTGCAGGCCATCTACTCTCCCCTCCCCGACCAAAATCACTAGCTCCGCCACTGAGCCAGAAACAATTACAACAAAACTACCAGGCCAGTCAATCATATTTCACATGATTTTATTTGTATTTTCAGATGAGGTAGTTCTTTAAGTTTATTAGAGTTTATCCTCATAAATCATAAAGTGTAAATGTAATTTACAGAAATAACAGAAATTTTCAAAAGGGAAGGTTTATAACGTCCGTCGAATCTTAGCACCGGCAAAGCAGTAAAAAAAATGAAAAAGCAGTGCTTATAGAAAACTGGAACAAAAGGTGTGAAGACACTCGTAAAAAATGTTAAGAGCAAGAAGTAGTGCTTTTCAAAAGCATAAAACCTGATTAAAGTCAAATTAACATTTAAAATGAAGCTTAAAGTTGATTTAGAACAGCCTCCTCAATGTGAATTTAAAATTGGTAGGATTTGACGCACCAGCCTCCTTCTATGACATAATCGGGAAATACGTCCGTACTTTCGCATGCTGATTTGGTAACTTCTGCTTTCAAAAATTGTTTTTTTAATGAAGTGGACACTTGAACTGTGTGACATGGATATCATTGTTAAAGGTAACCAGTAATCAAATTGTGGTGACGTACACATTGTTTGAAAAAAAAAAAGGTAATTTCAAGTGCGGGGATGAAATTAGCTCTGCAGGAAAGACCTCTACTTTTAATTCGGAAGTAAGTACCCTTCAGAATAACGACTCTAACCTTCTATTCGGAATTTGATCCTTCTTCCTTTTTCGTAACAACGATCCTCTTGGATAATGACCCTTCGGAGAAACGAACCGCAATTCATGAGCTTCCTGCATCCCCCTCCATCTCCTCATCCAAACATCCATTGCGTAATATTTTTCTACTGTGAGGTTTATTAACGAAATTCTTTGGGTGGATAAACTAATTTTTTTGTCTGAAATGCATTTGAGTAGTAGAAAATACTGTCAGTCTAGCACAACCCTTTTTTGTCATACCCTTGCTATATCCATGAATCCTATCATGCAATATTCTCGACAGTTGATGTCCATCAGATTTCGAAGTGTTTACATGAACTGAACTGAAAAAGCCTTATGTATCTACCCTGAGTCCTGTAGAATGATATTTTGCGGAGAATTATTGCAAACCCAATTAGTATCGAATTCATTACGCTGACAAGAATACTGACAAGAAAAAGCATTCTGAAAGAACCAGTCAAATGGTATATTCCACCTGAGAAAGGAAAAGAATACATGCCTGGGTTCTTTGGTGACACACAAGATAAAAACGACGCCGGATGTTTACGGAGAAATAAAGTGAAAGTGTATTATAGAAAAAAGAAAATGAAATGAAATCAGTAGCTCTTTTGTGCTCTCAATACAGAATAACATACGTCACGCGGGTAGGCGTCCACAACTCAAAATATACAGTACTTCCCACAATTCAAACAAAGGTGGAACTTTGTGAAAAGGCAAACATCAAACTGGACTCCTGGGTCCGCAACATACTAGAACTGGTGCATCTCGTCACCAAGGATACGGTCTTTTTGGCTCCAACTTGAACATAATACAGAATTAAATGCAGGATGAAATAGTGCCGATTGGTAACACCGACCTTACGGCGAAGATCTCATCTCAGGGTCTCCGAGGACCGCCATTCGAGAACTTTATCACCGGAGCCATGCACTCCCCCTTAGTAATGTCATACTCAGCCCCTCCCGGCAATTTTGCCCAGGACCGACATACCTTTCGGGATCTAGGTTTGGTCGGCTTCGAAGCGTGTTGACCAGTGACGCTAAACTGAACATTTATTCCTTCTCCCACCCTGCACGAACTATTACGTAACTCACTTCACTCAATTGCTCGGTGGAGAGTACAGGTCAATGAGACCATAAACAATGGACCTTCACACCACCTATCAAAGGTGACAGGATAAAATCACTACAATCAAAAACGATTCTTAATCCTCTCACCCCAAACTACAGTTCTGGAAGGGGTTTACCAAAATTCTCAGTTGGCTCAGCTCTTTGATTGGTAGCTAATTCAAACCAGTGGCGGCGGAACCGGGGGGGGGGGGGAGGGCTTTGGGGGCTTAGCCCCCCCCATGAAAAAAGTGGAGGGGCTAAAGGCATGTTTAGCCCCCAATATTTGTAAGGTGCGCTTCAAGAAGTGGTGACCGGCGACGGCGGGGAGAATATTGAAGTGGGTGGTGAACATATTCTTCATCAGTCTAATGCACAATACAGGCCTACTGATAATTTTAGGGGAACGTTGTCGATGAAAAAGATACTGGACACGCTAAAGCCTCTTTATCATCACACAACCCCATCTCCGAGGTCCTCGAAAAGTGGAAGCAGTATGATCTGTTATTGCGTAATTTCGTTAAGTTTTACTGATCGTTTTTCGCGAGGTTGAACATTGTGGCGGAGCTGCCATATGGCGGTCGCCCCCTCCCCCCCCCCCCCTGACGAACCAAAATCGTCTGTCAGCGCCCTTTCTAGGTTTTAAACATACTTTACTCTTGCATCATTATTGGCAAAAGACCTAATTCAATAGCATTGTTTTAAGGCCCAGATAACAAACTGCTCAAACAGCCACCAGTAATTGTGCTATCTGCACTTTATTCTGATGAAAAGGGTCATTTTCTGTAACACAGGGATAGGTTTTGCCAAAACGTACTTTCATGTTTTATACGCACTTATGAATGTTGTCGCTGTGTTACGTTAATTGTTTTCACACCAAGCGTGATTATAAGCTTACGAGATTAAATACTCAGACTGATATGAAATTCACCCCACCCCGGCCAATAAAAGATGTTGCAAAGGGCGCACAATAATTGTAGCGCAAATAGCCCTCTTGTTGTCGGGGATTATTGTCAACAAAGATATAGAAAAGAGTTTATAAAAAAACCAAAATAGCTTTCACAACATTTTTCAAAATTATTTGAAGAGAACGTTCAGGCTAAAATAAACTAAAACTGTTATCATAGTGGTAATGATTTTAGAGTTTTAATGAGGAGTTCCCATTTTGATTTTCTTCAAGCGAGCATTCTCGTGATAAATGGCTGTTTCTGACACTGCTCGATAATCCCATGAAAATGCTTATTTCTGTACTTTCGTGGAAAAGCCAGAAAACTGCATCTAATTAGCCTCGTTTAGGCTTATCATATTTACTATGAATTCGGTATCTAGAGAGCCAACCAGACCTTTTGTGTTCGCTATTTCTTGTACTTAATTAATGGCTATTTCAGATCGAGTGTTCACATGATGTAAAATACGTCAATTAATGTTTCTTCGTGTACTTATCTTGATTTCCAGATACCAAAAATGTACAACAAACGGTGATTAATTTCCATAATTTTTCCCCCTGTAAGATTGCTTGCTATGGCTCTAGCAGGTTTAATCTTTATCTTCAAACAGTAGCATATTATTACATTAAAATCTTAAATCGAGACCTGACAATAACACAAAATATAATGAACGTCTTCATACTAGAATGTGAAAGAGAGCTACAAAAACATGGGTGTCCGCAGGTAGGGGGCAAGGGAGGAACTTGCCCTCCCCCGGGAAAATAAAAAAAACTTGAAAAAACGAAGAAAACATAAAAAAAGACGAAGAAAAATTAACATTAACATTTCTTAACAGTTCACTGAGTGTTTTCCCTCTTTATATGCGGTAAAATATGCTTTGTAAGAAATGCCATTTTCAGCAATCTGAGAGGCCTTTTGGGCCAAAATTTTCTTGCGCTCCGCGCCAACTCATGGTGGCGCGGAGCTTTCCCCCTAAAACAATTTTGCCCCCTTCTCCCCCCCCCCGAATTTTCATCTGCGGAGGGCCATGGATAGAAAATTTCATAATTAGAAAATCTTGCTGAGGAGAAATGGCAAATTAGTCTTCTACCAGGTGCGGAAAATCACATGGAAAGTCTGAAAAGCCGTTGCTTCTATCGTGCTGAGGCTAAGGGTATTTGCTCATTCGAAGCGCCCCTGTAGACCATTTTCGTCCCCTCAGACCGAAATTCCTAGCTCCGCCACTGGTTGAACAGCGTAGGCTACTACCGTTAGTTTTTACACAAGTCTATAGTACGTTTGGGATTTGAGATGGATATAGATTAGGTTGGTGGTAGCCTTGGGAGGAACAACGGGGGGGGGGAATGGTATGATCTAGGGGAAATATAATTGAGTAGTTGATATGTATGGGTGGACAAATGTAACACAGGGTTCAGAAAGTGAATAACACGGCAAAAAGAATAAATGAAAGAGGATGCATAATTAATTATTGTTCTTGTATCATCTCAATTTATCTGATATGTATTACCATTTTGCATAGGCTGAATTTTTTCTCATTAGTTGAGAAATTGAAAACATGAGAGTCATATTTTAAGGCTGGATACATGCAAAATAGAACACGCGCCAAGTGCCGTTTCCGGCCACCTGGGGGGTCTGTAAAGTAAAAAATTTTCTTGTACGCTCCGCGCCAACTGATGATGGCGCTCCGCTTAGATAGTCCTGCTGGCACTCAGCCCCCGCCCCCAATATTTTTTCCGTTCCGCCGCGCCTGATTCAAACAATTCAGAATACCAAAGCTTCTATTACACAGCATGAACTGTACTGAGATTGAATTTGAGCTTTTCTTGTTAACTTGAAGCAATAAACAGAGATTGTGTCTGGATAAGGATAAATTTCAGACAATTGTGGGAGGGGCTTAATTAAGAGGGTAAGGAGAATTGGTCTATACTGTTTGAGGTGAGAGAATTGGGCCTTTAAATGACCCAGACAATATTGAACCCCGTCCCCTCTTCCAAGATGGAGTTCCACTTCGGGATGTTTTGTGTTTTATTTTGTCCAACATGGCACTAAAAACCCGTAAAACGTTTTGTCAGTCAAGTTTGACCCCTTTCATATCTTCAAACCCTTTATAGATAGGTGTAGCTTCCACTGCTAGGGCAAATGGGGGTATTTCAGTAAATGTTAAAATATTTGCCACTAATCTGTATAAAGAGTTGATTTGGGCACATCTTCCGTATACATGTAGGCTTGGAATCAGGAGAACAACTGCAGGTTTTCCGACTCCTTTCGGGTAAAAAAAATATATCCTGGCCGCCAATTGCATAATGTTTATACAGCAATTTCCTAACTGACAAATACCGCTAATCCCAAATCTAATTCTGGACGCAAATAATACAATGTATCAGCATAATGCAATGTATCAGTAAAATACAATGACACCATCAAGAACCTCAGACCTAATTGTAGCCGGCTGCTAGCAAAAGGTTGTGTTTACTCCCGTGTTCGTGTTCAAGTTTCGAAATAATTGAAGCGTTTTTTCTAAACAGAACATTCAAAACGTTTAATTTCTTTCAAAGGGTTGTTACTGAGTGCAGATCTTTCAAGTGGGGACCAGGGGCCCGCCTACGAGTCCCTCATGGAGTCCAAGGACAAAAGCCTGGTGACGGTTTAGGGGGAAAGCGCCGGAAACAGAGACTAAACCATGTCCGTCAGTGAAAAATAGTTTCATTGTAGGTATATTTTTCTATAGCAGACGAAGAGATAAGCGCCGCTCGAGACTCAACAGGCCTGATCCACATGTCAAAAAAAAATCGACAATTTATTGGTTCATATTTTTTTATACATATGCCAAAAGTTGTGCAGTTTTAGGAACAAGATAAGCAATTCTCACTTGTTTAAATACTCTACCGAATGGGGGACTTAAACAATTTGGTTCAATTTTTATTTCAATTATTTGTATCACTCTAAAATTTTGGTCTGAAACTGTGTTTCAGTAATCTTAAATCAAAGCAAATACTTAAACTCCATACTTTCAAGGAGTATTTATGATTGTTTCCTGAACACATTTTCCCATTTTTCATCATCACATAAATCATTTAGGCTCTCTGTCCGTTTTATGGGGTACATTCCTAATCACGCAATTCAAACAACTACTGCAGCAGCGTAGCACACCCTCCTTCCGCCTTAAAGGCCCAGTTCTCTCACCCCAAACAGTACCAATCCTCCTAACCTTCTTACATAAGCCCCTCCCACAATTGGCTGAAATGCATGCTCATCCAGATACAATCTCAGTTTATTGCTTCAAGGTGAGTAAAGAAAACCTCAATTGATATTAATCAAAACACTCTCAGTACCATTCATGCTGTGTAACACAGGCGGGGATTACGGGGGACACGGGGGTGGGGGCACTTGCCCCTCCCCACTTTTTTCCAGAACTTAGTTTTTTTAACGTCTTAGTCTGGTTGCTTTTGCTACAGAAATACAAACTGGAACTGACAGAGCTACGCGAGTGATACTTAAGTTGTATAGTGTTTAAACAGGTTATATTCTGTATTGAAAACTAAATAAAAACAATATTCTTCCGATAAATGTCTCAACGATGTTTTTTTTTGACACGCAATCGCGCGCTCCGGTTTTAAATATGTCAGGATTCTGGGTTACTTCTTGTAAAACACCTCTTCCATTTTTCACTGAAACTTATCACCAGTTTCCGGGCCATGCACAGCTGAAGCTCTAGCGTAACTAGTGAAAGGAGGAGGCAGGGAGGCGGTCATCTTCAGGCCCCTACTCTGACCATGTGCCCCAAGCTCTCTGAAAGGACGATAAGCGTATTTGATCCCAACCTAATCTGGGGCTCCACTCTTTTTCGGCTGAAGTGAAAAGGTCCCTACCCTTTCTCTAATTTCCGTTAATTTCTGTATTGAGATGTCTCAAAGGTCTCTTTTATGGCGTGTTCTGCGCGTCCCATCACAGATAAGAACTCTATAAAAAATCTCATATAAAGGACTGTATAGTAAACCAACGGTACGTTTTTGCTTAATACAAATATCTTCAGGGGTCACCCTTATTCAGTTAAAAAAGTTAAATGTGGCCCATCCTTTCTCTAATTTTAATTCAATTTCATTACTGAGATGTCTTAAACGTTAATTTTTTCGGCGCGCTTCGCGCGCCCCATCATAGACAAGGGCTGAGTTCACATCACACGAAAAGCCCCCCAGCTTTCTGAAAAGAAGATCTGGGGCACCAGGGAGGGAACCCCTGGGGAACCTCAATTTCAAGTAATCCATTCTCCTTCCCCGCACCACCTGCTTTATCGTTTCCGGCAGACTTAAATCATACGGAGTAAGGATACAATTGGAAAAAGTCAAATTGTGATATTTGTGATCTGTTAAGTGCCCATCTCATGTAATTTACCGTTGAAACGCATCATTTTTATGCCTAAAATTTCGTTAATATCCTGGGGCTTTCGGGGGCTTTGCCCATGGGCACTACCAGGGGCCCTAGGGTGAGTCCCTGGACCCCGCACCGCTAGGGGGAGCGCTTCGCGCTCCCGCATCGCCTTCGGCGCCGATTTGGTAGTCTGCCCGAATTCCCCCCCCCCCCCCCAACTGTCAGAGATCAAATCCCGCCCCTGCTGTGTAATGTAATCTTTGGTACTCTGCATTGTCCAAAAAAGTCCTCAAAAATTCGGATAGCACAAGTATGCCGACGTGAGTCGGTCGCCAATAACTGAAGGTGCAGAAAAGCCAAAAAAAAAAGTCATCAAAATCCGTTCAAGTTACAGTCGGGGGAATCACAGGTTGTTCCCCACCTTCGAAATCCTGCACGCGCCACTGCAAAAGTGTAATGACAGTTATAAAAGAGATGATCAATTGTTTCGATATGGTTGATACAGAAAGAATATTTCTCTGAATCTATGGCATTGATAAGGTAAACATATTTATTAGCAGGAATAATTCTATGGAGGAGTCCAACTGAAACAACCTAATTTGCATATCACTGACACATTGGAAAGGAATAGAGCAATACATTGGCCATAAATCTTTGGAGACATCATGAGTACCATTTTGTGTAGGACTTATTACATACAACAGGTGTGTTTAAGAGTTTATCATTAATGATCTTTACAACAAAATTGGTTACTCTTAAGAAAACCATTTTTAAAAACTATTTATTGGATTTCTTAATCTGTAATTAAGATTTGTTAAACATTGTGCCCACTGTTTCTTAAGTGCAAACTGAATCCCATAAAACTCGGAAAAGTTTGTTTTAAAGTTAAAAGTATTAATGAAATAATCATACGAGTAGAACTTTCCTCTATTATCAAAGAACTACAGCACAATTAACACATTGCTCTAAAATGACTTCTTAACATGTTGCAGTGCTATCTCAAAGTAATAATAGCAGTTTGTATAAAAGTATGTCATGTCAACGTTGTGATTTCTTAGATAAACATGTGGAAACGTACTGGCAGCATTATGAAGCACACGTGCAAAACACGAAGTTTTCAAGGAAATAATATGTGTTGACATGTCTATCATTTTTAGCCCCCCCCCACATCTGAATAATTGCGAATAAGCAGTTGCCTGCTGATACTATCAGGTTTGTTTTTCCAGATAGATTGGAAAAACCGAGAAACAATGGGTTGAATGAAATGTTCCTCACGTAAAGGAAGAGCAAGTAAATACTAATTGAAATGGGGAATAATAGGAGATTTTAAAACAGTATTTTCCCAAAACCAATACGATTTTTCTCCCTTAAAGAGTCTTCAAATTATTTAGTTTACCCATAGCTTTATTATAGTTGTTTGGGACCATAGTATTGAGATCTGTATTGAATATGATGCCAAGCACCGTAAAATTATCATTTTTCACCCAATGTATATCACCATTTAAATGTTCAAAATCAATCGTTTTGCCATATAAGGAACCTATACCTACAAGAAAACATTTATCTAAATTAACCCTTATACCAGTACAATATCCAGAGGACTCTATCTTATTATATAAGTGTAGAAAACATCGTTCATTTGCTTTCAATAAAAAAGCGATGTCATTGGTATACTGAGTCATCTTGTACTCATGCCCTCCGAGAACAATTCTATGAATAGAATTGTTCTTTTTAACCATAGGCGAATGGGAGCATTTCAGTTTGGGGGGGGGGGCAGAGGATTCTCTGCCCGAAAAATGTAATTCTGCCCGAAAGACTATCTAAGCGGAGCGCCACCATCAGTTGGCGCGAAGCCAAGGTGTATTTTAGGTGTATTTTAGGTGTACTTTAGATCTTATTAACTATTGTGATAGTCAGTCTGTTCCCGGGGCTCTCCTGTTTTTGGATTATGAAAAGGCGTTTGACACTTTAGATCTAGAGTTCTTATACAACACGCTTTCCATGTTTAATTTTGGTAACGAATTTAAGAACTGGATAAGAACGCTTTATAATAATATTTCATCTTGTGTTGTTTACAATGGTTTCTTTACTGAATATTTCAGAGTATCTAGACGGGTTCGCCAAGGCTGCCCATTGAGTCCGTACTTATTTATCATATGCAGTGAGATATTTAACTGTTTAATTAAGACCAACATTAATATTAAATGTATTACCGTCAATAATCGAACCTTAAAAATTTCTAATTACGCAGATGATACCGTTATTATAACTGATGGCCCCGAAAGTTCGATCAACGAAGTTGTTAATGTACTCAATCGGTTCTCAAAAGTGTCTGGTCTAACGGTTAATTTAGATAAATCTTACCTTTTCTCACTCGGTCCCTCTTATCCAACCCCGCTGAATTTTTTCACAATGTTCAATTTAGGACCAGTAACGGACCCATCACCTCTCTAGGAATTTCTTTTACGCATCACCATGATGACTTTTTTGAGTTAAATTATTTGCCGAAACTTTCTCGAATCAAAAATCTCTTGAGTCTCTGGTCTTCCAGAGACCTCACTCCGATAGGCAAAGTTCTAATAATCAAAACCTTCGCAATATCTCAACTGGTCTATTTATTGACTGTTTTACCTGACCCCCCAAAACATTTTTTCGAGAATTACACTCTCTTTTTTATAAATTCATATGGTCAAGTAAGCCAGACAAAATCAAACGCTCGGTCCTATTGAACCAAAAGTGCAATTGTGGCCTTAACATGATCGACATGGAACTATTCTCAAAGAGTTTAAAATGTAAATGGGTGAAACTTTACTTAGACGAAAGATTGGGAGGATGGAAAGTATTTTTTGACATGGCCCTTGAACACTATGGAGGTAAATTTCTCTTCGATTGTAATTATAAGAATACTGATGTTCATATTTCAAACAAATTTATTTATGAAGTCTGCAGTGCATGGTCTTTTATTGAGACTTCATCTGGTAAACATTGTATATAGTCTGTATAAAAATTCCACAATATTGAATGAATCCATGGAATGAAAAAAAGATGATGTAATAAACGGAGATGGAAAAAAAAAGTTGGCGCGAAGCGTACAGAAAACTTTGAGAAATCGCAACCCCTCAGACAGCCAGAAATGGCCTTTCCCAGACTTAGACTGTTAGAAGCAGAATCAAAGCGGTCGATATTTTGAACTTTCGTTTGCAATAAAATGTTCACCAAAAAACTCAGTAAGTTGAATCAATACGGTGGGATGTATTACCCTACAGTTGTGTAATCAGACAGAAAGGAAGGGGAGAGGGCGTTGACAAGGCACTATTCATATATTCTTCCCCGATCCAGCAATCGGTAACTGAGGTTCATCCTAAAAAACATTTGAGACGTGAAAAAACATAATATAATGATATACCGCACCTGGGAATGTATAAAACATTACCTGGTATTGTATCTTTCCGGGGAAAACTGTAGAACGGAATTAAAAACATGAGCACCGTATGTCTGTGACTCTGTTGCGACTCTTGCCCGAATTCCAGTTCCACTGAATTGGTACAACTGTCTATATGACTCGGCCCGAACTCCCGACTATATATAATGATTTTTCTGCTAACGCCGTTTGAGAAAACCCGGCTTGTCACGTTGCCAGATGTTTTACATGAATTTGTGGGCAGACTTACTGGCAGATTTGTTCACACTAAATTCGTATGAAGGATCAAACAAGCTACGCTGATTTGTTCACCGTTTAGTCAGGTTCACTATGTCAATAAATTATGTTTCGTTGGCAATCATGGTAGATTATGAACCCTATATATTTTTGGAAAGCGTATAGCATCAGGAAACTAAAAATTAATGTTTACATTTGAACAGATGTTTGTATGGCGGCCATTTTGGGTTTTTCAAAATGGCGACTGTAAAATACATATTTTCTTCTGTTTCTGACCTTAATTGCCTTAAACACTTTACTAAACCTATTGTATTTGGTTCTAAATCATAGTAGCTTTGCAAATTTATACATTTTACAAAGGTTATAGCATAAGAAAACTGAAAGTCAATGTTTAAGTGGAGAAAAGCTTTTATGGCGGCCATTTTGGATTTTCAAAATGGCCACTGTAAAAGAAATATTTTGTACTACTTTTGCCGCCGCTTATTACCCTATCCACTTTATTTAACTTACATTACTTTCAAAACCATGATAGCTTTAGGCACTTATACATTTTTGGAAAGGTAATGGTATTGGAAAACTAAAAATCAATGTTTAAATCTGGAGAGATCCCTTTATGGCAGCCATTTTGGGATTTTCAAATTGGATAAGGTAATATACTTACATCATAGAGAATATTACAGAATTTATAACCATTTATAACCTCTTTTAGGATTCTATCCAAGGGTTTAGAACAAGTGACCTTTTGTTAATGTTTTTCTCAGGGCAAATGATGCATAGTTTCTGCTCTACAGACTCCTTAGACATGCCCATAGGCCAATTGCTTTCTTCGCGATCTTCACTCATGATGGGTTATGCACTGAAAAGGCACAAGAACAACCCCCATAAACACCTCCACCACAATAGTTAATATGTAAAAACAATATATTAACCTTTATGCTCTCACAACTACATAAACAATAGGCCGGAATTGATATAATCCGGTTCTATTTCTGGTTTAGATTGATATTTGTAACGAACAGTTTTATTTCCAACGGAGAATGAAACTTACTCTTTCAAACGTATTTAATGATTATGGGTTAAGTTTGTTGGCAAATTAGTTAATTGGCTCATTTATTTTAATTAGCACATCACAAGAGGTTATAAAAAGTTATAAAAAGTGTAACAGCATACAGCTATAATACTATGATTTGAATAGACTCACATTTACATAAAGTCACCAATTTGGGATTTCAAACAGAACAGAAACAGTTCAATTGTCTGGGAAGGGACGAGCATACAACTTCTTTTTTAACTGGAATTAATGAATACCCCTACCCAACCTCACAATTTGTGTAGGCCCTCACAATTTGTGTAGGCCTAACTAATTGTAGACCTGTAGCCCATTTTCCTCATCCCAAATAAGACCAACCCCTTGAAATGACATCATGACTTTGAATAACCCATTAATTTACGGAACAAAGTTCCGACTCATACATTGTACAACCAACTGAAGCAGCTGTAAAAGTGAAGAATTCTAAAGCTAATCTCGTGCATTTAGTTCACAGTATGTCCGAGATCCACACAAAATGTTCCAAGTCATTTGTCCCCTTTAACATTATACAGCTACCAAACAGAGGTGATCAGCAACTTGAACTTAATTGCTTAAACCTTATGAAATTAAGAAAGTTTTTACGCTTCTTTAACCCTTAGAATGGTGTCCAAAACGTGAGCCTACGATCCTTTCTAGTCCTTTAAAAGTTTGAATTCAAGACACTGTACTACCGGTAATATGGCGAAAACATTTGAAACATCTGAGTGAAATCAGTTCATGTGTCCGGTACCAGTAGAACGTTGCTAAACAGGCCTGTGGTGATGCTGTTCTAACAAAACACTTTTTCTCGGAAACAACTTAAAACTGTATAACAAATACGCCAGCAGACGGGGATATGCTTTCAGTTTTGGATTGGAAATTTTAAATTTTTTGCCGTCATTTTGCTACTTTTTTTAAATTTTGTTGCATTTTACCCCACCCTGGGCCCGTAGCCATAGGCGTACGGGAGCATTTCAGTTTGGGGGGAGAGGATTTCCTGCCCGAAAAATGTAATTCTACTCGAAAGACTATCTAACCGGAGGGCCACCATCTTTTGGCGCGGAGCGTACGGAATTTTGAAAAATCAAAACCCCTCAGACAGCCGGAAATGGCCTTTCCCAGGCTTATAAGCAGGATCAAAGCCATCAATATTTTGAACTTTCGTTTGCAATAAAATTTTCATCAAAAATGAGCAAATCTACAAAAAGGTCAGAAAACTCCCAGATTAAATGTACCACTACCATTGGATGACTACATTAAGCTATAATCATTGAAAGATGAGTTTGTTTCCGCGTTTTACAAACAATTTTACGTCATGTAGCATGAGATTATCATCAATATAATTTTGAAAATTGAAAAACTTCAGAAACCCTGGAAAAGCCCAAGGCTTCGCAACTTCGAGGAAGGATGGCATTGCATCGCATTCCGGCTGCCTATTAAATATAAGTTTCGTCGAACTTCACAAGGATCCCGTGTGTTTTAGCAGCCTGTTTAGCTCAGATTCAGAGGCCCGAATTACCGGAGTGGGGATGCCATGCAACGAATTGGCCCTTTAAAACTGATTAACTCAATTTTCGCGCGATTACCAAGAAGGTAGCAGCCTGTTTATATGCATTTAAACAAACAAGTTCGCAAATCATTTCCTAGTGAGCAAACCACCTAAGTCCATATCAACGGTTTTGGCACACTTGATCCCCACAAACCGTACCCATTAAATAAAAAAACGTGGCCAAATCATCGGCATAGTCGCATAGACTCCTTTTGCCTGAGGCAAGGGAATACAAAATTAAAAACGAAATGAAATCTAAACGATACCTTTACGTTTTATTCATAATGGAATAGTTTAGTTGCATGACATAGCTTTTGATTGATTTGTCCGGGCAAAATTTTGGGGACTTTTTACATCCTCTCTCCCCTTGTAATCTGGCAATTAAAAATATCCCAGAACTTTTTTGCAACTTTTGCCTGAAAATTGTGTCATTTCAGGCAAAGGTTAGAGCAAGAATATGAAGTGAGGCTGACGAAAAATTGTTTCTTTCATAAGCTGCCCGAATGTGTCGCAAATTTTGGTATCTGTTAGAGTTTTCATGAAAATTGTACCGTGACTATGATGCTTTTTTATTATTTTTTCGGCCAAGTGCTTGAAGGAATTCGGGTGCGCCTAGGAGTTTTCTGTGTAAGTAGAAACAAACCAGGTTTTAAGACTTAAACGGCTGCCCGAATTTTAGGTCTTGAGAAAATTTGGGGAGCAGTCTTTCCCCCTGCCCCTCCCCGCCTCGTACGCCTATGCCCGTAGTCCGTTGTGATGGGGGCAAGTGTTTGGCTTGGGGCATAGGCCATAGAACTTTCTCCTAATGCCCGGTGTAGCAGTTTCAATTTTCATTTGGTGGAGCAGAAATTTTTTTGGTTGGTTTGCCCGAATTCCCCTCCCCCGGGGGGGGGGGGGAGACTATACGGGCCCATCACCCTCCTCAAAAAGAAAGAATTGTAACAGTCAGAAATCTGATTATGCAGATTATGGATTCCTTGTACCTGAAAACATAGACTTGGTATATTTTACAAGGTTTTGAGGGTATGTAGAGCAAGAAATAGAGCAAAATATGTCTTTTTACGGCGGCCATTTTGAAAATCCAAAATGGCGGCCATACCGGTATCGACGCAAATGTAAACATTGATTTTCAGATTCT
This sequence comes from Holothuria scabra, assembly GCA_037179385.1. Taxonomy (NCBI): domain Eukaryota; kingdom Metazoa; phylum Echinodermata; class Holothuroidea; order Aspidochirotida; family Holothuriidae; genus Holothuria; species Holothuria scabra. The sequence goes on from CM074182.1 coordinate 53,966,744, forward strand.
CCATGTAATAAAGATTCCAAAAATGTTTAGGTTACCTAATCTACCATGATTGCCAACGAAAATACATAGTGAACCTGACTAATTGCCCGAATTTCGGTTCCACAGCACTGCAGGTTAAAAAGTTTCGCACAATTTTAAGAGGATCATTTTGAAAAGTGCAAAATCGTCATCTCATTCATATGCTACCCAAATACCTCTCGACCAAGTACGTTTTAGACTTCTGGTGACTATTGGTGATTGTCATTTAGTAATATGGTGCGTCAAAAGATAGCGTTTGATTGATTTGTTCGGGCAAAATTTTGGGGACTGTATACATCCTCTCTCTCCCCTTGTAATCTGGCAATTAAAAATATCCCAGAACTTTTTTGCAACTTTTGCCCGAATATTGTGTCATTTCGGGCAAAAGTTTGCGCAAGAATATGAAGTGAGGCTGACGAAAAATTGTTTTTTCATAAGCTGCCCGAATGTGTTGCGAATTTTGGTATCTTTAAGAGATTTCATGAAAATTGTACCGTGACTATGATGCTTTTTTATTATTTTTTCGGCCAAGTGTTTGAAGAAATTCGCGCGCGCCTAGGAGTTTTCTGTGTAAGTAGAAACAAACCAGGTTTTAAGACTCAAACAGCTGCCCGAATTTTTCCAGATCCCTGCCCGAATTTAAGGTCTTGAGAAAATTTGGGGGGGGGAGGGCAGTCTGCCCCCTGCCCCCGCCTCCTACGCCTATGTTTTTAACCAATACGTTTAAAATTTCATCTATCAAATCAAGATATGGAGACAAGGGATCACCTTGTCGACACCCACGTTTGTAAGGAAAACTACGAGATCGGAAACCATTCACTAAAACTGAGGATGAGGCATTTTTACAAAAAGGCATCGAACCACTACAAAATTGACTGTCTAAAATTGAAAAGATGAAGGATATTGCGGATGAAAGATAAGGAAACAAAATCAAAGGTCTTTTCAAAATAAATTGGAAAAATAATCCAGGAGATCTATCTTCCCGCAGACTGTACATAATATCATAAACAATTCTGATACAGTCTCATATAAAAAGTCCTTTTATAAATCTATTCTGATCAAACCATATCCATCATTAAAGGCCCAGTTCTCTCACCCTAAACAGTACCATTTCTCCTAACCTTCTTACTGAAGCCCCTCCCACAATTGTCTGAAATTCATCCTCATCCAGACACAATCTTAGTATATTGCTTCAGGGTGAGTATAGAAAAACTCAATTTATATATTCAAAACACTCTCAGTAAAATTCATGCTGTGTAATATAAGCTATGACACTCTGCATTGTTTGAATTAGCTGTCAGTCAAAGAGCTGAGTCAATTGAGAATTTCGGTACCCGGGTACCAAAATTGAAGTTTGGGGTGAGAGGTTGGGCCCATTAAGGGAGCGAACAAGAAAGCAGCCTTATTCATTTCGAAAGAACTTAAAGTGTACCTCATGTCAAAAAAATCCAAAATATATATCAGTATATTGAAGCGAATGAAAAATGATCTCTCACAGTCCAACTCCCATATTTTCATAGGACATTTCTGAGCTGAGATATAAAATGTTGAAGCTAATTCACTCAACTTAAAATGGTATATTGCACAATAATTTGTGATGTCCTTGTTGTACTACTCAAATTACAATCTTTGTATTTATTTGTTTTTCGGAAACTTACTACACCTTGTATCAAGGTGTGATATCAATCTTACTCTTATGGGGTGATGTCATTAATTTAGCACTCTCAATGCAACAGCTATCCAGGATAACAAGAAGTGTTCAAGGTCATAAAAACATTTTTAATTTTAGAGGGAAACAAAACAGATAGTGCGGGTTGTATATCAACAAAGTCACAAATTGTTGTGCAATGGACCATTTTGTTTTGAATGAATAAACTTCAACATTATATAGCTCAGCTCAGGAATGTCCTACGAAAATAAGAGTTGGACTGTTAGAATTCATTTTTCATGCTGTTTAATATGTATTTTTTTATTTTTTGCACTTGAGGTACACTTAAAAAAACTCAGCTGTAAAACCGTCGGGTCCTTGCGATTTGTTAATTGTTGATAAAAATTTTGGACCTCTTTTTCAATAGCCTGCTGGTCATAAATATCGTTTTCATAATTAGTAACATGACTGAGCAACTTATTTTTAATTTGTATGGTTTTTCTCTATCATCCATCCACTGTACTCGTGATCGTACCGTATCATGTTTACTAAGTGTCGATGCGATTCGTGATATCTGAATCATCAGCATCATACTTGTACTAGTTTTCTTAATGTTGAAAGCGTTCCCTGTTGTGTTTCTTCTTTGACATAAGAAGAATAAGAAAAACTTTTGCCTCGTATATTAATGAGAAGGGTTTCAAAAACCAATTGACCATTTATGGGGAATGTAATATTTTTTTTATGAATATTACTAATATTTTCAGGATTATTGAAGACATCGATACCCCTCTCCTGCATGAACCTTTGGGTCACTGGACATTCATCACCTAGTTCACTACCACTTTAGATCACAGCGAACTACTGCAAAAATGATCACTCTCTATACATAATGGAAAGAATATTCACGTAATGAGTGATGAGTGCAAAGCATGTTAAATCATTGGTTCTCATATGGACTCATAGGTCCATCTAACTTTCTGCCCATCTCTCAAGAACTGATGGGGCAAAGGCTTGGCAGACTTTGTTACCATAATTATGAGGGGTTGTTTTACCTAGGCTACCTCTCTCTACACGAGCTTTACGGCAAACGTTAATCGATTTGAGGACTGGGTAAATCCTTCCTTTTTTCTGGCAGTACTCATCATAATCCTCGCCTAGTTCTTTTCTCTTCTGACCTGCTTTTATTTTTCTCCTTTTATTTCCCCTTTCCCTCCTCCAACTTTTCCCTTCGTTTTCTTTTCATGTTTCCTTTTTCCTAATTTTTCTGCAGATACTTCCTTCTGTTCAGTTCCCCTTCCCTCTATATTGTTTAACCTTCTGATCCACCCCCTTGGAGAAGTTTATTGCAAGGTATAATCAAAGTTCATACTGAGTGTGTGATTTTCAACATTTGATATTAACTTTTGGTGCTATGCGTCTGCGTGAATGATATTAAAAGGTATATGCATGGAACATGGAAGTACTACCTCGGACCGAGGTAGTACTTCCATGGTATATGTATGACAACATTGAGTAAGGTCGCCGAAGCACGAGAGAAATTCCGCCGTGTTGCCAGCCCGACTTTAAAGCAACAGGTTAGAAATTGAGCTTTAAATCTGAAGCGCACAACAATTTTTTTTTTAATTTGATAACCGTTTGTAAGAGAAAACGCTTATAATTGATTCTTGGTCGAAAAACCGTCTAACTCCATTTCACCCTATCTCTAAAGAAATATAGTTTAAAACTTTAAGGGTAGGGGCCTATGCACAAGATCAATATAACCAATGATCATTATCGGACTGCTGCATAATTAAGATATATTTGAGATGCTACTGATGATTACTATATCGATGAAAGCATAGTTATTATACCTTTCCCTGGTTTGGAAACTCCGCGAACTGACTGCTTATGTTGAGATTCCGGTTTTCGCCAGTCACGCGACGTTGATAGTACACGAGGGTCTTGTTGTCGAACTCTCCGTACGTACTGTATATATGCACACATGGTAAACTGATTTCTTCGAGAGTCTCTTGTGAACAATTATCAAACTGTAATGACTTCAACTAGGGGTATATTATTGCGAAAGGTTTGATTAAGATTTCTGTCTTAAATTAGAACGGCCATAAAGCGAGAATAACTGCACCCAAACTAAATTAGCGGGACACTCGAGGGCTGGGCTAGTAACAGTAACTTGGTAAGCACACTCAACAATTCCGCGAAATTGCGAAGCGCGTAGCAATCGCACTGTATGACATTAGACTAGTTGGATTCAACCATTTAAACAAACGATTGTAGCGGGTCATCAAACGAGTGTATTATACAATATTTATCAGTAACTATGATCGTGCAGAATTTTAGGAAGCCCAAGTAGGTCTACTTCTCCCTTACCGCACACTGACTGCGGTATGATAAGCCTGTAGGGCCTACTGAAGGTCCTCAGCGAAGGTCTCCAAACGCCAGGCCTCGGAACCACTGAGGATTTTTCGCTTAAAAAGAGAAAATGAAACCAGAAAACATAGGATTTCTTCATTTATTCAAAAATTTTAAAAACTTACAGATTAGGAGGCCGTTTGCAGTTCCCTTTTAGCCCTTGGGTCAACTTTAATTTCACTTCCCAGCAGAAACAGTACATCACTCAATGGAGCCATATCGCTACCGATCGATCGTGTGCATCTTCAAAGTCAAGTGATGAACTTTTTTGAAGAGCTCGACATGCTTTTGCGGACAGTTACGGACCCACCTTACAAAAACTATGAACGTACATACAGCTTCTACGTCTGTGCATACACAGTGTACGTAAGGAGTTTCCCAACCAGGGAAAGGTATAATAACTATGATGAAAGTGAAGCCCGGAAGGGGCGAAAATTTTGGCAATTTATGAAGGACTTGCGAAAATGGGGCTCTATGGTGCTAATTTAAGAGGGAAAAATCTTCGGCATTCAATCTACTTGGAAATATCAACATAGGCCTAGGCCCAGTCGAAAAAAAACGTACTAGACCGATTAGGAAAAAACCAACTGGAATTTCATATTTTCCAACTATCGAGGCTCTGGTGATTTTTTTGTTGGTGTTTCATCCCCCCCCCCCAACACAACGGTTGCGACGGTCCTGCGCCCCACCCATAGTTCACGCCCATGGCTGTTATGAAAGTAAAGTATTTGGATCTTGATTGTCTTTCTCATGTCCATGAACATCATTTAAAGGTCAAGAGAGCTCCCCCCCCCAAAAAAAAAGCTTATTTTGAAACAACCGCTAATATCACAATTTCCTCTTAATTCTCTTCAAAGTGTTTTTTATCATATTCTGTTACTTCAATATTGCATAGTCAATGCAAAACAAGCAATAACTGGTCGTATATTTCACATTTGAAGAGAAAAATTGTTGTCACATGACTATTGACAGCCAATCATGAAACAGGATAGTCTTCTGCACTGCTTCAAGTTGTGATGACTGCTCTTGCCCTTTAAAGAAAGTTGGATATTTCATTCAGAGGCCCAAGAGTTTCCAGGGTTTCGCCTCTTGGTTCCCCATGGCGGCAATGTTTGGACCCCCGCCCTTGTCTGGCTAATCTCTGTGCCACAGACTTGGGCCTCGGGAGGGCCCTTTCAGTAACGGTAATGATTACATATTTTGACCAATGACTTCGTCAACTCCCATTGACCCTCCATTTTCAACGTTGGGTACCTCCTGTCTGTCATTTACTGCTGGGAACAAAGACTTTGATGCCGCATAATGAAGATTACCCTCTCCAGATGATTTGTACAAATTGTGGATACAACTTGTAGGTTATCCAAACTAGACCTACCTGTACTCCAACACTTCTATACAAATCGTCCACAGCTAGTGAGTACCAATATATGACCCTTAGTACGTAGACTGCAATGTTTGACTCGTCGTCATAGTAACGGAAACACTTTTAGGGTCAATGTGGATCACCTTGACGAATTCTTTTGAAGTTTTGAAGAGAGAAAACATTTCTAGAGCCTAGTGGGGTTTCCTGCGGCTACCGTCCCTCGTTATGCAGTGTTTACCGCCAGGATAATCCCTGTGAAGTCACTTCAACACTACTACAAATACATGAACACAGTGAAAAGTTTTACAATTGCACCGTCTTGATAAGGTAAATAAAAGGATATAATTTGTCTAGGTGACCAGTCATATGTTGGTGTTTGTTGAGTTCCCTTCGATTAAAAGTTTCTTCAGCCGTCGATTGGAGGAAATTAAAGCAGACTTCCCTTCAATTTTCCAGGCCACCACTCTTTTCAATTTTGGTAAGCTATTTCGTTTTCGTTTCATACGTTGCAAAGTGGCCAGTTTTATCATTCTTACTTGTATCACAGGAAGTAACTTTGAAATTCATATAAATGTTCGTCGACTCGGCCAACTTAATTCGGCTCCACCAGAGTCAAGTTCAGCGGCAGCCAATTCGTACCAATAATGAGGACTGTACCGGTCACAGCACAAGGGGCTCAAGGATATTGAGTCCGATTTCAGGCCCAATGGTTGAAGAACTAGACACCAATTCTTTTTTTTGATCATCGTCTTTGTCGTGGAAAAACATTCTATTAGTTTTCCAATCTACCCAACTATGGTGTCATATAAAGATGTACTGCAGTACTTAGAACAGTAAAGATGGGTGACAGCCGCGCTCTCCGCCTGCGTCCAAAAAGACCCAAACAACGGCAAAAGGCTAACATCGCATAATAAAAAATGTTCATGTTTTCAAACGTTTGTCGGTCAGGTCTTGGACCCTCCCCTCCCGTGCGGGCTCTTGCACGAGCATACATCGCTGCTATGGCCTGCTTTCTCATGCAAGTGATGCACCCAAACAAGTCAAGCCTACACTCTATTAATTAATTTGAATGGTCCTCATGCCATTCTTGCAATTTCCTCTAATTAGGCCTACATTCTAAAAACAAATCGTCTGTGTGCTGAGTATATCTAAGTCCTGTTATCTCATACAAATTTATCTTACCACAAAAGTAGTTTTACTGTTCTTAAAATTTCTGGTTCTGAATGAAAGTCTCGAAAAAAAGTTCAGATGCAACAAAGTACCATCTTGTGGCAATCTGGGAAACATTTTCTACCAAAAAGTCCGCTCTGGGTATGACATTACACCGTGAAATATGCATTACAGTCTACAAGAAAAGAGTAATGAAAAACCTAATCTGTTCAGGGAGTTGCTAGAGAGTCTCTAGCAACTCCCTAATCAGATCAAAGCTTTGTCTAAGTCTGACCACCAATTTCCACCCAAGCAACATGGCAAAAGAAAGAACAAAATTTCAAAGAGCGGAATTCTATACAGCACTCCCCTGACACCCCCTCCCCCCAAATCTCCAGGATATAGATGGTGACATGGAAAATTTGCAACCACCCTGTGGTATTGGATGAACTGTTTCTAGAAGATTACGCTCGACAGGCTATTTAAAACCCTTTAGAAACGTTATGACACTGGGTAGGCCTATACAACCCATTGACAGTCGTTTTCCACAACTCCAAAGCCTAAGTTTCCCTTAATGACCCCCCTTCTTTTGAGTTAGGGTTTCTTTCAGCTCTTGGTGTGAACGAGTTAAGGTACAACTGTTTCAACACGCTGCCGCATTTGTTGCATTGAGTTGTCAATGACATTTTCTTTACCGTTTACAGTAAAATCTTTCGAGCACATATTAGATCACACAGTACCCACCTCAGCAGCTCCCGCACTCTTGATGCTCCCGCTGTCACCCAGGGGCATTAATGTGGTTTGTGGATTGGGGGATAAAAGTTTCCAACAGCTGGTCGAATCCTGGATCGTGTTCTGAACTGGAATAGTCTATAGGCAATCCACCCATTCGAACGCAAGCGCCTCCGTATAAACACGAACCAAATTTGTACCCTTTCTCTTCTAGATGACACTATGTAACACATTCGTGTTGATATGTCGTTATAAACCTCATCGAACTAAGCAACTGCAAACACACGTACACTGAAATGCACATACTGCTTACTTTAAGGTAAAGAGCAGTCCTCCCCCCCCCCCCCCCGACTTATTTTGAAGGAAAAGCTAGATAAAACAATTTTTGTCTTATTTCACTTATATCTTTCATTACGTTTTATTGCTCAACTTTTGCATATTGAAGGTAAACCAAGCAGTTAGCCTATTTCCAATGAATTTCACATTTGAAGAGGAAAAACACTGTAATATGACTCCCAACAGCCAATCGTGAAACTGGACAGTCTACTACACTACTTCAATTTGGGGCGACTGCTCTTGCCCTTCAAATGTACGTTTTCTGGAATCACTATTCATTCACATACCACAATGTTACATTTTGCTTATTGTGCCTGTTTATTTTTATTTATTTTTTAATCTAACTGAATTATTGGGTGGTCAAAGCGATATGCTTTCCCCCAATATTTTCACTGAAATGTCGACTGCCCAATGTCCCCCCAGGATCGACGCCCTGTGTCACCCGGCTCTCTCGATCAACTGCAAGAAAAAGATTATAACTAAATTTCATCCTCGGCGAGGGATATATCCTATACTTGTGATTGATGAAGGACTAAGAGACAACGGATTGAACCGGCACGTGTATGACTAGAGAGTTATACGCGTTACCATGGTCCACAATTAATGGTCATAATCTGATCATCACAGCTCTGCCTGTCAGACATTGTTCAGGTGCAATAAACAGATCATTACCTGATTACGCTTATCACCTAACAAGATAAGGTAACGATTCTGTGACATGTTGTGACCGAAAAGTGAACAATCAATAATGACACTATATGAGGTTGATCCAGGAGTCCGCTGTCAAATAGCTCCCTGGTAATAAAGACATTGGTAGATGTCATAGTATTTGCAAGTCAATTACTGTCTTCGGTTCCCTTTAAATTGCAGTAGGTTGAGATAGTTCTACCAAATGACTGATATTAAAGGTAAAAAGCAGTCACCCCAAATTGAATTAGTGTATCAAACGTAACCTATTTCATGAATGGCTTTTTGGATCATGTGATGTTTTCGCGAATTTTTACATTCATGCAGAATGTATACCTGTTCCAAGTTAAAGGTAAGGAGCAGTCCCCCAAACTTGTTTTTGCCCTGCTCTTGCCCTTTAAAGAGTAGTCAATCTTTTTGTTTGGAATTAATTGATTTCAATTTTAATTTCAAATTTATTCCTCATATGTTTTACAAAATTTGTATAAAGTTCAGTGATACAAATTACAAGTATGGGAGTATCACAGGTCAGAGGGATACTCCCATGCATGGACAGAGGATACTCGTTCTCTACGCTAGTGGCCCTAAACTTAAATAGGACCAAGAATATACAACATCAAAAAAAAAATAAGAAATATAACAAAGGGATGAAAGAAGAAAGGGGAGAAAAGAAAGTAAAATGGAGAGGAAAGGTCTAAAAAGCAGAAATGGTAGGATGGAGTCTTAGAACATAATGTGTAAAGTCAACTTACCACTTACTGGAAGGACTCATCTTTTAATGAGAAAGTCGGGAAGGGGGGGGGGGCTAAGGTCCCTATGTACAGTTCCCCAATATTTGCAAAGTGTGGCTTCAAGAAGGGTCGAGCCGACGAAAAGTGGATGCTGAATACATTGTGAGCGCATGACGCTTAGAAGTTAGAACACTTAGGAAGGCCGTCCCGGTCACCTTCAGGGTTCGTAAAGTTAAAAATGTTTTTCTTGTACGCTTCGCGTCACATGATGGTGGTGCTCCGCTTAGAAAGTCATGCTGGCATCATCCTCCCAAATATTCTGTTCCTGGGTTGTCATTGGTTAGCAATTGGAAAGCAATTTTCCATGTAGGTTATCATGATGACTTACTGGTAATTAAAAAATTCCTGTTTCGAGAAGTAATGGAATAATTGCAAGCATTGGAATGACTAACAACTTCAGAAATCGGAGTTGGTAACTTACTATTATAATAATTGTACCCAAAACAACGAATGCAGAAGAATGGATGTCATTTATCTAAATAAATTATTATACAAGAGGCCAGTCGGATAACGACTATGCCTGTCTGAGTACTGGCTACTTAATTGGACAATTAAGGGCATAGACGTACGGGAGCATTAACATTGAAGAATTTTTGCCCGAAAATGTAATTCTGCTTGAAAGACTATCTAAGCGGAGAGCGTGGTTGTCGCGAAGCGTACAGAAAATTTTGAAAATGGTACCCCTCGGGCAGCCGGAAATGGCTTTTTCCAGGCTTAAAAGTAGAATCAAACCAGTCTCTTACTTTCCCTTGCTTCCTCGGCTGAAATATCAAGATTCAAGGTAATCAGAAAGTTATTATTATTTTTTGCCTGAAATATGAAATTTCGCCCTGAAGACTATCTATGTGTAAGCGGATCGCCACCATCAGTTGGCTCAGAGCGTACAGAAAATTTTGAAAAATTGGAGCCCCTCAGACAGTCAGACAGACGGAAGTGGTATTTCCTAGACTAACTTAGTAGAATATAAGCAGTGGCTATTTTGAGTTTTCGTTTGCGATAATAGAAAAAATCAGGAATTTGCAAAGTGAACAGATAATTACGAGATAAAATGTATCACTACCATTGTATCTTTTTGGGAGAAAAACCATAAAAAGGAATTGAAAACGCTGTTTATGTTCTACAGCGACCGTGGGCTAAATACAAGATGCATACTTAATTCATGAAATTGTCTATGTGAATGTCATAACTCCCGACTAAAATATTTTATTTCTGTCACCTCTTAAAACATGTTACGTTACGATGGGCTTAAAGGCAGACTTATAAGAAGATATTTTCACACCATAAAGGTTTTGAGAAAAATTGCCGAATTTTCTTAAGAGTTGTTCTAATTCGGTTTCAGGGACAGGATGGATGGCAAACTATTTGACACTGCACCTATTTACTCCCCTGTCTGTCCGTGTAATAATTTGGCAATGGAAACCTCTCGGCAATTTTTAAACCTTCGCCCGAATATGTTGTCATTTCGGGCAAAGTTTTTGCAAGACTACATACAGTATGAACAGATAAAGTGAGGCTCAGGGAAGAAAAAAATTTTTTCTGAATCTGGCCGAATTTTTCTCAAATCAATTTTATTTTCTGTGAAAATTTTCTTTTAATATCGCGTTTTCTGTTGTTTTTGGGCAGAGTTTTGAAAGTATCCAAATAATCGGTCATGTCAGGCTTTCTCCTTCGCAAGATTTATAAACAGACTAAAGAATGATTGTTTCTTTTACTGAGACTGGCATCCGAAATTTGTCAAGATTTTTTATCTATGTGATTTTCGGAGTAAACATGTTACTCTGACTATGATATTATTCGTATTTTTCAAGTAAATGTTTGAAAGAATTCGGAAATTCGACTATTTTGAGCTTTATGCTGTTAACAGCTGTGAAGTAAAGCTCATGAATGATAGCTTTATTTCGCTGCCCGAATGTGTAGCGAATTTATAACCTTTTTTATTTTTCATGAAAATTTTACCGCAAGTATGACAGTATGATGTTTTCCTTTTTTTTTCTGGCATATCATTTTTAAGATTTCGGGCACGCTTATGCGTTTCCTGAAAAACAATGTCATTCTTAAAAATAGTGGATACCCCCATTTTTTCAAAATTTCTGTTGGAATGTTAATTGTTGCGAAAACCCTGGCCGTATGCCAATTATTAGGGGTTCTAAAATTAGAAATGACAAGGTATATGAAACATTAGATAGGGGGCTCAAAATAAATGGAAGATACTTATTCCTAGTAATAAATTTACTCAAATTTACAAGTATTTTCTTATTCTCGTTCGATTATAAATATAAGGGTAATCTGAGGGAGTTGTTATTACACCAATAACACCTATTAGCCCCAGAGAGGTGTCTAACACCTCCCTTGTAATCCTCTTCGTTTACTAGGCACAACAAGAGTATCTACCTAAACGTTTGGAAAAGATGTAGGCCTAGGCCTTTGTGCCCCGGGTAGATGCTCACTATTTTACAAGGTGTTTCTTGATTGGCTGCTGCCATTGTATTGTATCGATTGTATTCTTTGTTAGGCTTGGGGATTAGGTTAGGGATTAGGGCTATCGTTGGCCAGTTAGGAAATTTCTTGTTAAACAGTACGCATCGCCCCAATTTTTGCGATGTAGTTCCGCCTTGTTTAAACCCATAGCTGGATCCACAAGACCATTATTATCTAATAAGCAAGGGTGACTGTACTGTGGCAAAATGCCAGTGTGGAAATATCAATGTGCAAAATGAAGACATATTTTAAAGGCCAAATCTTCTCACCCAGACAGTTGCAATTTTCTTCACCTACACCACACAACTGTCTTAAAGGCAGTCATTCGTCACCCCAAACTAAAGTTTCAGTATACATATATTAAAACTCTCAATTGGTACGGCTCTTTGATTGGCATCGCATTCAAACAATGCATCATAGCTCAATTACACAGAATGGGCAATGACAGTGTCTTTATTACACATTATGGACTTGTATGGCCACTGGGACAAGCCATGAAGCAATAAACTAGGACTGTGTCTGGATGAAGATGAGTTTTAGATAAATGTGGGAGGGGCTAGCAAAAAGTAGGTTGGGAGAATTGGAACTGTTTGGGATGATGAAAATATGCCTTTAAACCCCTCCTCATCAAGAAACAATCTCAGTTCATTGCTTCAGGATGAGTGTAAGACCCAATGTGTAATCAGAGCACTTTCAGTGCACTACATGCTGTGTAATATAAGTTACAGTATTCTGCATTTTTGAATTTGCTGTCAATCAAAGAGATGTACCGTACTGAGTGAAAATTTCTGTAGACTACTGCAACTAGTGTAGTTTGTGTTGTCTGAGATTTGACTGCCTTTAGATCAACTCCGTAGTTTTTGTCGTAGACACTAGGGAATATTTGCCCCTCCAACTTGTCCAAGAAATCCTGTAGTCGCCACTGTTCATTGAAAGACACACAAAAAAAGCATCGGCTGTGACAGCCCGAACCTACATGATACGTCATCCTTACATTTTCCATAATACCAATATTGTCTATGAAACGACTAATTCATGCATTACGGAGTACCAAGGCTTATGTTACACAGCATGAACGGTACTGAGAGTGTTTTGATTATATAAATTGAGTTTTTCTATACTCACCTTGAAACAATAAACTGGGATTGTATCAGGATGAGGATGCGGAATTTCAGACAATTGTGAGAGGAGCTTAAGTAAGAAGGTTAGGAGAGTTGGTACTGTTTGGGGTGAGTGAACTGGGCCTTAAATAATATCCTTTTAAACACAAAGACTTTGACTGACAGGTTTCTTGATTCCCTTACTTTATTGGACTTAACCAGGCATGCGTGGGTTAACACTTTTCTGATTTAACCTTTCAAAGACTTCTTAATTTGATCCTCAAACAAAGACGATGCTACCATCCTCTTCACCTTGTCACCTTATAAATCATTGAAAGAATCGCCCTTGTGATTACAAATGCCCCTCCCTGCAAAGCAGTATGATGACGTCATAACCAAGCAAGATGCTAAAAGACAGCTCTCTAGTGACTAACTAACCAGTAAGGGACATTTCCTAAACCATCTATACGTTCATCAATATTCAAAACTTGAAAGGATGCAACTCACTTAAAAAAAGAAAAGAAAAAAAAAAAACTCAGCACACAAACTCGATAACAGTTCAAATGAATGGCACATCATGATTCAAGAACTGTGGAAAATGCAGTCACCCCAATTACCTCAACAGTCAACTATATTTTATGAATGACTCTTGAGACTGGTAATGTGACCATCTTTTCACCACTGAATTGTAAAATTGGAGAAGTGTATAACTACTTTGTTTGCCTTGAGTGTTCAATATTCAAGTCGTAAAACATTTTGATGGAAAATTCAGGGAGAAATATTACAAAATTGTGAGATTTAAGTCTAGCTCTTGTTTAAAAATAATTAAAGGGTGACTGCTCATGTCCTTTAAACGTTACAAATAGAGCTCTATTAACATTGCAGAAGTATCAAACAGCAGTAGCGTAACCAGCGGGAGGGTGCAGGGGAAAACTGCCCCCGGGCGCAGAAAAAATGAGAAGGGAAGAAAAAATGGGAAGGGAAGGAAGAGAAGGAAAGAGAGGAAACGGGGGAAGAAGAGAAAAGGAAAAGAGAAAAAGAAGGGGAAGGAAATGAAAGAAAGGTAGAAGAAAAAAGGAAAACGGAAAAGAAGGGGAAAGGAAAGAAAGGGGAAAAGAAAAAAGGGAGCAATGAGAAAAGAAAGAAAGTGAGTTAACTATAACAACAAAAGCAAGATTAATCTGCATTCATGGACACTGTTTGGTCAATATATGAACATTCATTTAGAAAAAATATATGAACATTCATTTAGTCACCTAAAGTTAACAAAATAATATCTGAGGTCCACTTTATCGGAAGAAAGACTTTCCTCTCTTGCTCTTTGCCAGACAGTAGGGAGGACTTTAGAAAAGCAATCATTAACAGATTTGACACCAATATTTGAAGGAAGTGCAGATTCTTTAGTAATCCCCTCCCCCCAACTATTTCAACTTCCTCACACGAAACCCGGAATCCAAAGCTTTCTACAATATAAGCTCCATAACAACAAATTTTTGTTTCAAAAGGGCAGAAATTTCGGCGCGCTTCACGCGCAGCAATAAATCACTTATATAGTGGTGTTCACTTTGTGAGAAAAATCGAAAAACTTAGCTACTACTTACAAGCCTGAGACATACTATTTCATGCAATTTTCTGTTCGCCCCGTGCCAACTGAAGATAGTCTTTCTAGCAAGACTTCATATTCTAGGCAGGGGAACCATTGGCCTACCGTATTCAAATGCTCTCATACACATCTGTCATCAGATACCTTTCAACCCTGTCAGCTGTTGAGTCTTTGTAGATGGATTCTTTGGTTATTGAAGTGTCAAACTTTTATCAATGTTCAATGTTGCAGAGCAGTGGCGTAGCTTCAGGAGGCAGGGCGATTGTGCCCTTGCTAGAAAAACTGAAAAATTCGAAAATTTACCATTTGAGACACCCATCAACACAGTGCGGTTTTCCCAAGTTTTCTTCCTAAAATTCCGAATTCTTTCTAATAAAAGTTTCATATTCAAAATAATTATTTTTAAAAAAGGCAAAATTTTCCGCGCCCTTCGCGCGCCTTAAATCTGCAACCCCTAAAGCTGTAAGTGATCGCTCTTTAAGAAGTCAGTGGATAATTGATCCTAGCCGCTAGAGTTCCGTTTCCCTAACATTTTCTACAATATAGGCTTTCATTTTTGTCCAAAAAAGGCAACAGAGTTTTGAGAGTTTTCTTAATGTCGTCGTCAAACCTTATTCCGCTCTCCTGAGGAAAGACGATCTCCAGGTGACATGCTATCTCAGACTCATGCTAATAGGAAACGCAGATTTTTCGATAGTCCCCCAAAATGCAAATTTTTTACAGGAAACCCTGAATCTAAACTATTTTATGCAATACAAGCTCCATATTTACAAATGTGTGAAAGGACCCAAATTTTCGGTACGTATATCCAGTAGTGTTTACACAAAATCAGATTTATTTGAAAAAAATTGTTCTTGCTCGTAGAAAAAGCGAAAAAATTTAGCATAAAAATGTACCTTTCGGTCAATAGGGTTGGGTGAGTTGCCTGGTCCAAAACTGTCACCAACACTTCCCTTAAAGCCCTAAGACACCCACAAACTAATTCAGCCCAACTAGTACGAAATCGGGAAACCTGTATGCTATTGCCCCCCCCCCCCCGGACAGTCAGGTCTGGTTACGCTGGGAATGGAGTGGGAATTTGGGATCCCTGTTGACCAAATCCTAGCCCAACCTCGGAAAAAGGCCTGTGTAATACCCTGTCATTAGGCAAATGCAGCTACGTAGCACGGGAAGGGGAGCGAATTGGGCGGAAAATTTTTAACCTTTTTTAACAATTAGTTGAAAATATGAGACTTTCGAAGAAAATTTTGATTCATTTGTGGGGAGATCGTGGGTAGCGGATAGAGGGCAATCTAGTCTTCCCCTATTATCGTACGGATTAAGGCTCCTCCGAGACATTGTATTATTGACCCGAATGGGGACAGTCACCCCTGACGGGGGGGGGGTGGCCTTTTTTCCCTTCAGTCCCGTTTTTTGACTGTTTACAAGCAATTACCAGACTCTTTTTGGGGAGGGGGAGGGAATGGAAACCTACCATCAGCGATAATGTCTCTTCATTCAGAAAAGTTTGTTTCAATTTTTTCATTAGTCTGTTTCATGTTCATTTTAACCATCATTAGCAGCTCGCTTTTGTGAAACCAGCATTTTCCATTTGACCTTCCCCCTCTCGCACCCGTCCACCATTTTCCATTTCCTCTATTATCTCGCCCTTTTATGTTGTCTCTATTGTTTTTAACTTTCTTGATTTTCCATCGTCGCCCATCACTGTGACATCCCTAAAATTTCGGGGCGATGAGAAAACTTTCTGTGCGGGACTTACTGACTATACCACCGTTGGAATGGAATTTTCAGCTTTTCACTTAAAAGGCAAGAGCAGTCTCTCAAAATTGTTTCGAATCGACAGCTTAAAGTTACAGTTTTATTTCTTAGTCCTCTTGGCAGCATCTGTCATGATATTTCAGCACTTGGACATTTCTTATTTAAGATACGCCAAACAATTACTCAGTGCAAATAACACACTAGTTCTCATAAGGACCGCGTGTTTGATCTAACGGTAAGAACATCCGTATCTCACGCGGAAGGCCCGGGTTCGATTCCCAGGTCTAGTCGTACCAAAGACTCTAAAAATGGAAAAACTCTATCTAACTCATAAAGCAGAATAGCAAGTTCACCCAGGGAGATGGAAGTTTCCAGTTCCCTAATCCACTTCACTCATTTAAGTTGGGGTGATTGCATTCTTCCTGTAACGTTTTATCGACCTTATTCTAAGGGGAACTTCAAGTGACAGTAGTCAGATAGTGAAGGTGTATTTATAATCGCTTGGATTATTTCCGTCTTTAACTTCCATGGACACATACCTCAGCTTAATTGTTTACTTTATTTGTAAAAGGACGTTGAAACATCTAATGTATCCAGTGTACATAGATAAATTGCCTCGAAAACTGCCTAACGACAGGAGTCGTAAATACAGCGAGCAGGAATTATCCACTCTAAGCATCTAAGTATGGAGGTACTTAACATCAAGCAAAGTATTGGAAGTACATCTATGATTCAAGTATAGCCCGAGCCTTTGAGCAGCATTGGAAAAGTATAAGTTTCATTCGGAGCTATTACTGATAATTTCAGTTCATTTATTTGTTTTATCACAACAGTAAATGAACATGATAATAGATAAGCATATATGACGGTTATAAAAAAAGTTTTGTTGAATGAAAATACTCTTAAAACCCTCTGAGCAAACACAACAAAAACAAAAGATCAAGATAAATCCCCCTGTACCCCCTCCCCCTACACTCCCCACCCATCAATCTGCCGTACCCCGGCTAGTAACATTAATTAGCCCACTGACAAGATATTTTAATAGACCTTTCTTCAAAGACGCAAGTGAAGGACTAAGCTGATAATTCTGGAGAAGTGTGTTCCAACTTAACAATCGATCTATGCTTTTTCGAAAGTCCCCCGATCCAGTGGCGTAGCTACTGGGGGGGCAGGGGGGCAACTTGCCCCCCCTGGAAAAATTTTTGGGGAAATTTGATGAAAATGGGGAAATTTGATGAATCTTCTTATTATTACAAAAATTTCACAAAATTTTCGTTAGAATAAGAAATTGTGAGACATTTCTCATACATAATTCGTATTTTCATGCAACAAATTACCTCAGATTTCGTCAGTGTCGCATGAACCGGCCCAATTCGCGTTCCACAGAAATGTCCTCGTCGCGTAGCAGATTGAATGTTCTCTTGTGCTTGTATACGCACGGGGGTTATGATCAGTGCATTTCAGTGCACAGGAAGCTGTTATTCAGGTGATACTTTGGGAATTTATCAGTTAAAGGATGTGAAAACTGACAAGTCACTACCGTAGACCCCCGAGGTTGTTATGTTCTTCTACAAGCTAGCAGTAGCTGTACGATTTTACTCTGTGTACATAACGATGGATCGGGCTGAAACAATCCATGGCCAACGATAAACTTAAAGTTAATCTAAAAATTAGAATTAACGGGATCCGTTGGCACACTTAGATTTTGTTACTAAGCCTAATCCTTGGAGACTTACAAGCTAGTTCGGGAAAATAGCTTTCTGCTCACTTTGAGTGTAGCAATAAATGGACAATGAGTACCTTGTAGCCTTCTACACATAACAGACTGCTTTTCTCACAGGATATACTGTGTGATCGAGCAACTATTTGGTCTCCTTAGTGGCGTGCGAAGGGGAGACCATTGGGCCATGCCCCCTCCCCCTCACAGATGCCATTTTTTCTTTGTTCTTAAAAATACGTAGTCTAACTTTATTAACACAGATTTTACTTCAAAAGATAGCATATGTGGCACCAGATTGCTTATAAGGACACCCAATTTTTCAAAATTTTTCAAAGGGGAAGGATGCAAGGTCTTTCAGTGATGCTTTTTTTTTTTAATTCCTACAAATAGACCTATGCAAATTCTGTCAAATTCCAATTTTTACTTAAAAAGGTAGACTCTGTTTCCCACTGGTGGCATCAATAAACAAGACTACATGTTTAGATTCTCTTTACAAGGATAAATACGCTATTTTGACCATCTGAGGGGTCTGATTTTTCGAAATTTTCTTTACGCTCCGCGCCAACCAATGGTGGCGCTTCGCTCGGTCTGTTGGGCAAAATTACATATTTGGAGTAAAATTAGCTCTTAACTCTCTGATCACTTTGCAGTTTGCGAACATATTTTGAAGTGAGCATTTTATTGCAAACGACAAAACAAGAAGGCGACTGGCTAGGTTCTTCGTATTAGCCTGGAAAATGCTATTTCCGGCCATCTAAGGGGTCTGATTTTTCCAAATTTTCTCTACGCTCCGCGCCAACCAATGGTGGCGCTCCGCTAAGATAATCTTTATGACAAAATAACATTTTGTGGCCAAGAAAAACCACAAATACCGATCAATGCTCTTTTATTTGGACTTCTAAAAGTGTGCAAATTTAATGACAAGTTTTACTTCGTAAGGTAGCATAAATGGCATAAGAGTGCATGTAAAGACACAAAAGTTTCAGTTTTATCCTCATGAACCACCACGATTCAAATTTTAACACTTTTCTTGTCAAAGTTGAAAATCTTGCACCATTTTGCATGTAGGCTCCTTGAAAACGTCAAAAAATTTCCTGACATCCCGCCCCTTAGACCTTACTGCATGTCCCTCCCCATTCAGAGAAATCCTGTGTACGCCACTGCTTTAGTACATACAAATAAACCAGATACTGTTTACCAAAATAATATACTTTGTTATTTCCGATTGCTCTATGTTATACTTTAAGATTAAAATACAGGTTATATTACAAAATGACATGGTAATGTTGTTATACTTGTAAGTTTGCATTTTATATGGAAACATACACATTGACCGGGAAAAGTTTTGGGGAAATTTCATACCTTTGCCCCCCCCCCCCCCTGGAAAAAATCCTAGCTACGCCACTGCCCCGATCCTCTGGCAAAGGGCCGTTCAGCGAAACCAAAACTTTCACTGCTTCCCAAGAAGCTAATAAGTCCACTGAAGGACACGTGGCCAATCTCAGGACCCTCAGACCATTTACTTTATTGGTGTGTCATGCATGGCTCCATTCTAGACTGGATGAAAGGAATAGATACTACACATAATCTTAGGCAAAGGCCGAGAAGCTATTACGACCGTTTGCCTCAGTGGTCGGTCACTGAAACCTAGGAGGTTCTACAAGGACCTCCTCGCTGAAACTATGGATCTATGCTTGTGACCTTTCTTGCAAGCTTCTCTATCAACAAAAAAAAAAAAATATGAAGTTGGTCAGCTTCTTTAGTGCTGTAACTATGAACAGATTTGTTGAAGGCTTAAAAAGAAGGAAAAGAACTTGGAAGTAGATTGTTCAGACAGCGATAGGTAAACGTAACTAGACTTGTGTTGACTAGATCATCAAATTTGAGTAAGTTCGACGAAGCAATATTTATGATAAGACTCGCCTCATCACGTGGAGCAGAACCTGCAATATGTCTGACAGCCCTTTTCTGGAGAATAGATCATTCATTTAGGATAGACTTAGTGGTACAGGACCATCATGATATACTTCAACCGTACGAAAGATGGGTTAAAACAAGACTTAAGTAAATTAACCCCAGTGCTCTTTGAGAAGAAGTAAATTTTCAGTTTCGATAAAATGCCTGCACCTCTTGAAATTTTACAAGAGAAATACGTTACAAGATCTTTCCATGAGAGTTTATCGTCAATATGTACGCTTAAGAAGTTAGTAGAGTGAACTTTCTGAAGGTGCTTATTATTCATAATAATATTGAAGCTACAATTATTTCTACATCTGCTAAGAACCACATAGTTAGTTTTATCAACGTTTAATGATAATTATTCGATACAAACCATTTATAAAACCTGCGCTAGAGACACTAATGTATCATTAACGTAGACAATAAAGAGTAGAAGTCCTAAAATAGACCCTCGAGGAACCCCACATGTTACCCAAATAGATCTAGAATGCACATTATTAAAAACAGTAAATTGTTGTGTTAAAGTTACGTAGCTTTTAGGTGAGCAAGTTCTTTTACACCATAATGTGATAGTTGACGAAGGAGTATACCATTTTCCAAGTTTTCTTTTAACCATCATGTAATTTAAAAGGTGGTATTTCCTCAAGGTTTCTAAATATGAACAGAATAGCAACTAATGGCTACATTTTAATGTTAATTTTAATTGATTCTAAACAACAGGATATGGTAACTAATAATTTCATAAAAAGGTTACTGGTAATTGTTTTATAATTTCTGCATATCCTTCTGAAAAGTTGAACTACATAATAAACTTTACCCCTCAGTTTGTTCATCAGCAATGTATGTCTCTGCCGATTTAAAGAAAGTGGTCGCCAAGTACAGAAGTAAATACTTTCATGGTGCCCCGCCCTCAACAACGGGGACTATATTGTTGCCAAATAAGGGTACAGGTAGAGCCCAGGCCACCGGTGACGGCATGAGCTTCTTATGATTGGCATAATTTTTATAAATGACTGGAAGGAGATCAGAATAAAATGTGGTATAAACATAAACGGAATTGATTATTTGTCTGCACATGCGCACGTCCTTGAAATCGCGGAGTAAACAAAATGCCCTCCCATAAGGAACGTTTCTTCCAAAATTTGAGTTAACATGTCGAAATTTGTCCAATATATCTCTCTTAACCCATCCCAAATATGTGAAAGGTTATTTTGAATGGTTTTGGGCAATGGGCTGGATAACAATGGCAGACCCTTACTTTCTTGGCGTTGGGCCGAGAACATGCAGTGCAGATTTAGGCTTCCCGTACATGCATATACTGCAAATAGGTGACCCATTATATATGCTGCAGTGCTGACCAAATCTCACCCCTTAACGTATTTTCCGACAGCATTTTTTATTCGTTTCTTTTTCAAATGCAGATTCAAGTGAACTATGAGTTCTTTATTCAGACGGAATGATTCTGAATCACGTGATGGTGACAAGCCAAAGAAGCCAGTCACTCTCTACGTCATCCGTTTGTCACCTGCATGTCGTGTCACCTGGTGGTATCTAATACAGGTACTTGTTTTACATTTGATGACAAATGCTATGGTTCCGAACCCCATCTTTGTAGCGGATGCAACATACATACATACGCACTTTGGGCAGGGGTTTAGGAATGATGATGTCTTTCAAAATTTCAACGACCCATGGTCTGATCTATCTTGTAATGTGTCGGGAGGGGGGAGGGTGATGATTTATCATCTACAAACACTCTCATCCCCTACCACCTTCCCCCCAAAAAGCACACTTACTGTGACCAAATGTTGTTTCCTTAAAGCTACGTCCCTGCATTAGACGTTAGAATTCATCAAAATGATATTGTGGTTTGGATACGAATGTCCATCCACCATACCATATAGCTTATTAGTGAGTTCATATCGCAAGACTTACAATTAAAACTTTGGCGTTTACTATCCCAAAACAAAAGATTTTACGGAAAGACGGGAAGAGTATGAGTCACAAGTTCATTGGGTTGTGAAAAATACAACCATACAGTAACAATGGTTATGAAGTATGTGGTTTAGATGATGCCGTGGCTTATACATTCGGGTCCTAGCTACTGCGAATTCTTCGCGGTTTCATACATCCACTTCTCTAGGAGTTCTCATTTGTGGCGATTTTGATAGCATAGCAAGAGGGGAACACACACTGAGAAATAAGTGTAAAGGCAGTCATTCGCCACCCAAGAATACACAAATTGTTAATTTGCACAGCTCTTTTATTTGATTTACAACAAATTAAAAAGATGCAGGGCAGCTCATATTACAAGCACTGCCTTCGTAAACAGTCACCCAGGGACCTTGGATACGGGGACTTCCCCTCTCCAACATTTTCTTCCGTAGGCATTTTGGGCCGCCGTGCATTGCTTTTAAATTGTTGAACATTTTCGACCGATCTGGTGATTAGTCCCCCCCCCCCTCCCCCCACTTCAAACTTCGCTCCACGCCAGAGTATGTCATCGAGCAATCAACTATAAGGTTGGGTCTGGATGAAGATTACTTTTAAAAAGTCATTGGAGGCCTACAAGTGAGAGTTTTGGTACAGTTGGGACTTTCTGGAGTGATAGATATCTGTCTTTAAATATGGCGGTTGTTACTGCAACAATCGAATCCTTCAAGCAGACTCGACATAGTTTATATGATGCAGTGCATATCTGTTTTCTACATTATTTCAGACCAAGACCCCATATACTTTGGTTGATGTTGACGTCATCACACCTGATGACAAGAAGGAGGGAAAAACAGCTGAAAAGAAGAAACTGCCAGAAGGCTGTCCTCCGGAGGGTGTACCCGCCCTTGTGGACGGAGACATTTTGGTATTTGGAGTGTGAGTTTCTGTACAAACTTCCATCAACTTCAATAGGTTTTGTAGTTTTAAGTTTTTCTATTAAATCGTTTCGATTCCATTCATGGGCGAGAATTAGAACGACAAAACTTATTCTCTCTAAAAGCAGAAAAGGGTTGAAAGTTTTATGCTTCATAGTCAAACGGACAGCGTGGAATACAAAGTTTCGAGTGTGATGGAAGAACTTATTTACCTATAAGTCTGCGAGGATGTAGAACTGAACAAACAGTAGATTACAACGGGTGTTCGGTCTGTATCCGCTAGTCACGGGGGGGGGGGGGGGGGGGTTGATTCCTAGGTCGACCCACAGTACTGCCACATTGCGTAATATTCACCATCATTACAATGGAGTGGGGAACAAAATCTAGTGCCCTACATCTTGATAAAAGCCTTGGGCCCCCATGCATTAAAGGCACTTAGTTCTCACCCAAACTACAATTTTTGCAGTAGTAAACAGAAAGTCTCAATTGGCACAAGTCTGTTACTTACAACAAATTAAAAAGCTTCTGTAGCTCATATCACACAGTATGCACTGAAGTGAGAATGTTCTGATGACATATTCGGATCTTGTATTCTCTCGTGAAACAACAAACCATGACTGTGTCTGGATGGGGAGTAGACAGTTGTGAACCGGGGGTAATTGGAACTGTTTGCGGTGAGAGGGTTGGTTTTTAAAGCTAAAGGTTATTAGTTGAGACGTATAACCCCATCTAACCCACTAAACCCTATGAAACTAACTTACTACACCAGTAACTGTAACGTCTTAAAACCCTATTACGTGAGGAAGCTGATTTTGGAAGGGGGTTAACGGTTGCTATTTCATTTGTACCCATCAAGAAGAAGAAATGAAATCTCATCGGTATCCAAAGCTCATCAAAGTGAATTCAGTTTTGAATATGTACCGCGGCATCTTTCACAAATTTCAGGGCCGTGAAACGTTATCTAACTGTCATTGCTACACCTTTTCGCATATTGCTTTCTTTAGACTTTTCTTTTGATTTATTACACTAGATCTGTATGATTCTTTGTCTCTGCAACATTTTGGTCAAAGCATCACTCCTTCTAGTTCTTTTCATACAGATTTAGTAGGCGTACCATAAGTTCACTTGGGTATCATTTTATCAAGTGAAATGTTTAGACAAAGAAGTAATTGGCTATTAATTATATCAGCATAAATTAATTGATTAATTAATTTTCTGTTTCTAGCTAACTGTTTCTGTTTCTAGCTAACAATCTGTTTCTAGCTAACAATTTTCTGGTAAAATCATATTCCGTTTGTCGCTCGCGTGTTAAATACAATTAGCGACCTCTAATTAGCGGTGCCTGTAGGCCCTAACTTTTTCCTAACGGACCAGAAAAGCATGTAGCTATGTAGATACCAATGATGACAAATGTTTCTTAAGTTGGGGCCCTGACTACGGTTCAGAATGGTGGTTAATCCGTCACAGGCGACAGGGTTAAAACCTAGTTCGACTGTGTATCATCATCAACTCCTTTCTATTTGGCAGGAATTTTATCAACATCCATACAGTGACACAAAGTGCCCCCATTCTTTCATTCATTGAATGGTGTTAGTAGGTTTTCTTTCATTTGAAATAAATGATTTATTTTGTCTGTTAGTTAACAAACAGGGACGTCGATCCTTAGGGCGTGTTCGTGCCCTCGTGAAAATGTTGGTAGGCCTATAGGCAAACATTATCGTTTTGTTCCTCCCAATAATTTAAGCAGTTAAAAAACCCGAAAAGAAACAAGGTATAAATAACATTGCAGTAAACTGATGACTTATGGCTTCGAGAAACGTCTACTTTAGCTAATTTTTATCAATAAATATATAATGTCCCATCAGGGGTGGCGCCAGGATGTGCCCGACAGGGGGGGGGGCAGAATTTTAAGGCCCCGACAAAGTTGATGTTATGTCCCGTTGGGACGTGACTTGGTAGAATTTGAAGCGCGCGTAGGGGGCGAAAATTTGGGTTTCTTTTTAACAGATACTTAAAAATCTGGATTTTTCTTAAAGAAATTTAGCTTTTGTTAGTACCATGAAAAAATTTGGGTCTCTTTGGAGAATCAGTCCTTCATATGGCAAAAATAAAAAACGTTATATAGGCGACAGCTGAAATTTTTTGAGGTTACGCGTTTAATCGAGAAGAGACTACAAATTTGCCCGGAAAGTTTTTCCCTTTTTGAACAAAGAATAGAAAAGTTAGGGCTTATTAAACAGTTAAATTGGAATTTGGTTTTTTGGTAAGGTTTTAATGAATGTTTGGCATTTTTAAGTTATATGCCTTTCAAGAGCAAAATTAGGCAGAATACTGGCTCATTAACAGAGTTGGTTTGGTTATTTATTGTATGGAGTATCCATCCAATCGGAAATGGCGAATTTTGCCACTTTTAACAATATGAAGCTTATATTGAGAAAAAAAATTTGTAAAGCTTATGACAGTTTGGGCGTTTTATGGAAGAATCTTACCTTCTCATGAGAAAAACATCAGGTAGGCGGTGACCTGTAGTTTTGTTGGGGTTACTGAATATCATCATGCAGATTTAGGCCCTCGGACCATATTGGGACATTCTCCCGAGGAAAAAATTTGGCTTCGCATGTACTCAAAATTTCATATTTTATGTTATTGTCATAGGCGTACGGCAGCGTTTCAGTTTGGGAGGGAGCAGAATTGTTTTTTGTTCGAAAAGTGTAATCCCCAATAGACCATGTAAGTAGAGCGCACAGAAATTTTTGAAATATTGAGAACCCCCAGACAGCAGGAAATGGCATTTCCGTGTTCGAAACTAGAATTCAAGAAGTCAGCTCTCGAGCTTTCTTTCGCAATAAAATTTTCACTTCATAATATTGTCCCCAAACGAAGAACAATTTACAAGCGTGCTTTGTTCTGTGAGGTAATCTGTTCGACCAAAATACTATCTATGCGGAGTGCCACCATCAATTGGCACGGAGCGTACAGAAAATTGTTAAAATATCTAACCCCTCAGATAGCCGGAATTGCATTTCCCAGAATTGTAACTAGAAATGAAACAGTCGTTATTTTGAGCTTTCCTTTGAAATGAAAGTTTCACCTCAATAGAAAAAAACCAAAATTGCTAAATGATCAGAAAAGTATCAGATAAAAGTTACTGCTACAAGTAAATGTAACGGTCTTGTCTCTTTTCGGGGGGGGGGGGGGGGGGACTATGCAACGGAATTACTGTAATTGCAAGGTTCACTAAATAAATGAAATTTTTTAGGTGACTGCCCGAATTTCAGACCATAAATGGTTTTAAGTTTCAACTTATTTGAAAGTATGTCACGTTACAAGGTACCTTCAAATAAATTTTTTAGTCAGACTTATGGGGAGACATTCTCACACTACTGTTTATCGGTAAGTGTAACTGAAAACGGGCTGGTCGATTTTCATTACCGTTGCTAGAATTCGGCTGTCGGGGCAGGCCAGATGGCAGACCATCGGGCACTGCATACACATCATCACCCTCTCGTATGTTTTTGTAGAGAAAATTCGGAATTGTGAGTTTCCTTGAAGGATATGGTCTTCTAGGAGCAAAATCAAGAAGAACTTACGGGTGACTGAAGTTTATCAGACCCGCATCTTTTATCAGTTTACCGTGGGCATGAAGATTAAAGCTCCCCGACGAAATCGGGTTTTCCGTCAACAGCAGGGAAAGGCCGGCATCTTTCCCCGACGGGGGAAGTGACCTTGCGGACTGAAGATGGAATGAGGGATGGCAGAGGTAGTAAGAATTGATTAAAACTGATTCAGATAGGCATTAAAATAGCGTTACAAAAGAATAGAATAGTGCAAAAAGAAAGAAAAAACAGTTTATAATCATCCATCCAGTAACTTTAAGTCCTTTACGTTCAATTTTAGGCCTCCCCGAAGAAAATTGCAGTCCATCCCCGACGGGGGAGGAGATTGGACACGGGTACATGGAATGTGGTATAACGGAGCAAACAGGAAGTGATTGAAAATAGATTCCGACATGTATTAAAATGTCATTTCGAAACCCAAAAATATGTTTACCATCCAGTAACTTCAGTCCTGGAAGTTTTTTTATTATTACTTGTATTATTATTATTTCAGGCCTCCCCGACGAGACAGCCGACCTTCCCCGACGGGGATGGGGGGGGGGGGCATGACTCTCCCCCCCCCCCGTGGCGCCACCCCTGTGTCCCATCCAGCCAGCACTGTATCCAGCTATGTTTCAGTTTGTGTTTGTACGTGTCTATGTGATTCAGTTCGTGTTTGTTTGTGCGCGTATACCCGTGTTCGTGTGAGTGGATTGCTTATAGAAGAAACATATCCGGGACATTACCCAGGGTTCCCACCCCCATCCACAGATCAGATCGACACCCATTTTGGCAGAGACACGTCAGAGATAGATCTGGGGCTCTTCCCATTCATGTTAAATATGTTACGGTATTTGTTCCCAAACAGTCCATGGTGGTACGTAGTACAGATGCCGTTGGGAAGTGTAGGCAGGGATGACACCAAGATTTTCCTAACAGTGGAGGCAAGTAACTCGGAAACCCGACAGAGACAAACAATTTGCCGAATGGGCGGGGGAGACACAACTTTGCATCCCGCGAATCACGCGAAAATGTTTGCCCTTTTTATAGCAAATATTTGAAAGAACGGATCTTAGGCTACATTGAAGAAAATTTTGAATTTTATTGAAAAATATGTGGGGTTTCGTGTAAGTGAGTTGGGGGGGGGGGACAAAGTTTATCGAGGGAACATTTTTCATCATTTGTAGCTGGAGGAGTATGTCAGGGTGCATTAAAAGTGTTTTCTCTAGGTATTTTATCGTCTCTCAGTTATAGAGACTTAGAATATAGCTACATAGTAAAGTTTTCCCTTCTTACATTCATTTTTATTTAATTTCTTATTCATAAGTTTACTTTTGAAAGGGCGCACCCAGCAGGAATTGACGTGACATATGACCTGCAAATGAGGTTTGGTTTGTTTGTTGAATTTGTTGCTTGAACTTGACAAAATCATGTACGTATAGTCAGGTAGCAAATACCAAACATTCTAAATTGACACAACTATACATAAAGTGCTGTTGCGATCCTGTCTATAGCAACGAACAAAAATAAAGTGTACCTCGTTTAGTTTCTTAACTTCCAAATAACATCATGATTTGACACCGTGGGTCAACCGTACGTGCCCTGTGTTGGGTTCTTGAAGATCATATTGAGGTCTAAATGTGAAGTCGTCTATGTGTAACTTTTTGAAATGGATGCATATTCCTATTAATTCTTCTTCGACTTCTTCAATACGTCTCCCCCATTCCTAATTTTACCTGCTGTCTGCAGAAATTCCCAATCATTGGCGCAGCTCTTTGACTGACATTAAATTAAAAAAAGCAGAGTAGCTCATATTAAATATCATGTACTGAGTGTGTTTTATTACACATTAGGACATCGAATGCCCATCAGGGTATGCCTTGAAGCAATATTTTAGTACTGTGTTTGGATAAGGATGAGTTTGAGACAGTTATTGGAGAGGCTAGAAGGAGGTAGGTTGAGAGAATTGGAATTGTCTCGTGTCCCTTCAAATATACTGGTTTGAAGGTTACTCTTGTTGTTGTACGCCACACAGTACCAGGGAAGTAAAACTTTGGTTTTAAACCTCGCTATCTTTACCTAACGGTGGTGTTGCCAGGTTTTTAAGCATGGACTCAAGGGGCAAGGAAAAGGGAAAGGAAGAAGGGAAAAAAGACATGAGAGCAAGAGGTGGTGAGAGACGATGACACTGCTTTTGGGTGGACTAAATGGAACCACTGTTGAATTTGAATTGTACGAATGATGCCCATGTGATGTCGATATTTGGAAAATGGACAAAGAGTAATATAATACAAAATGCTTTTTGGCCCCCACCAGTGGTAAGGGCATCAGACTTGCAGTCGGGAGTTCGAGTCCTGGCCGGGTCATACGGAAGACTTTATACTGTCATTGTGCTTGGCGCCCAGCAAAAGCATCGGAGCAGGGAAAACAAGCCAGGGAGCCACAACTGAGAAAAAGGCCGTGGCCGGCTCGACTTGAACCAGGAAACTGCGCCATAAAACTCCATGTAACCTTACCAAACCCACCAGTAAGGGTCGTTACAGTTCCATGACGAAAACGAAAACAGGTTATCTGCCATTTTCTATATTGAGTACCGATAAAAAGTCCATCAAGTGACTTCAACGAAGATTGAAAGCTCACAGGGCCAATCCTCTCACCCTAAACAAACTACAACTTACCTCTTGTAGGGGTTACAGAAATTATCAATTGGATCAGCTCTTTGATTGAATGCCAGTTCAAACAATGCAGAGTGCCAAAGCTTATATTACGCAGCATGAACTGTACTGAGAGTGTTTTGATAATACATATACTCACTCACTTATACTACACTCACCCTGAAGCAATTTAAGCTCAGATTGTGTCCGGACGAAGATGAATTTCAGACAATTGTGGGAGGGGCTTAAGTTAGAAGGTTAGGAGAATTGGTCGGTACTGTCTGGGGAAAGAGAATTGGGCCTTTAAGCGTCACCCCAACATTTTTAAAAACATGATCACACCTATAACTCGAGAAAACAGCTATTTATGACTGCATTTTGATTGACATAAAATAGGTACTCTAGCTTCACTCTACAGACGAATCCGATTGGCGCTTGTTTTTAGGGACTATAGGTCGCCATTAGCGGGGTCCATCAGCCTAAAATCGTCTTTATTTATTGTCAACATGAATTTCAAACCCTTATATTTAGTGAAATTGGAGAATTCAAGAAGCAAATTCGTGTACAACCATCCTTGATAGGGGTAAGCAAGAAAATCGAAAGATTTAAAGGTGAGGGACCCCGGTTATGGCCGACTGAAATCAGACCATCACTTGCTGTCCAGATTCGTGTATAGTTTGTCAATAGTGTTCACAAGTTCACACCGTATGATGGTTATTGTGAAGATATGAACGTCATTATAAGGCTGAACTCAGTATTACCTAATGTACGGTACTAATTTGTGTACGGAGCCTATAACTTAACGAGTAGACTAAATGCAAACTAGGAAGGAGGAATTTGACTGTCACTTTTCTATCATATGTTAGTTGCGTGGTTGTAGTTATCGATTTTCAGATAAAAAAAAAAACATGATTATCACGATTCATTTATGAAATAGGATATACTACATAATCATAGACGAATCCGATCAGCGCTTGCTTTAAATGACTGTGGGCAGCCATTAGTGGGGTCCATCAGCCTTAAATCGTCTTCATATATTGTCTACATGAGTTTCAAACCATCATATTCTGTGAAACTGATGAAGCCAATATGCAATTTAGTGCACAGTCATCCACGGTAACGGTAAGCAAAGAAATTGAAAGATTTAAAGGAGATAGACCCTAGTAATGACGGACTAAAATCAGATCATCACTTTCTCTCCGGGTTAGTCTATACTAGTTCAAATTGACCGCATTTCCTCCCTTTAACTCGTGTTTGACGTTATGACCCCATATGACCAACCATTTTAACGTTGTACCAACAATTAAAATTTATTAGGTCAATCGATGGTCATGGGGTCAACGCATCAGCCTCAGGGAAACCCCCTTTCACAATGGGATTAATTTATTTCTACGTCATCGAGGTTGACGATCAGTTCACACAAGGTCAGCTGTGATTATACCTGTACAAAGATACAGGAGGACACACGGGCATAAATTATGGTGCGTTCGATTTAGAGGCTCGAACCAGCTCAACTGGCTCAGTCAGTTTCTAGACTGGGCGACATGTGACATAAAATACGTCACACGGCTCAACTAGACCACTCGGAGGGCTGCAGGTCGTTGGACGTTTTGTCCGGCTCAAGTTGCGACCTTTTTGGTGACGTTATAGATCATTTTTCAGAGAGACTGAACCTTGCTAAGCCAGTTGAGCTGGCTCGAGCCGTTAAATTGACTTGACTAAACAGAAATCTAAATGATGACTATGGTATTGAAAGCAATAGGCGACCTCAAATCTGCTTGTCGCCTAGCGATCTTTTACTTTAACGCCGTTGATTGTTGCAAGGGGAACTTGCCTGGTCTTTTTCGTGGCAGTAATCTGAATGAAAATTTGTTTTAAAATAGGGCAAAAAGTTTATTAATTTGTTTAGTTGTTAAAAATATTATTTTCGTTTTAGTTTGTTTTCTGTTGTTGAAAACCAGACCATTTACACTATCATTTGTCCAATACAGCTTACATTTTGTGACAGTACACTAAACACCGTTTTTCTTTAGGGAAAAATCTATCTTGTTCATAATTTGTATGCGAGTGCATAAATATGAATATAACTTGGGTCACTGAGCTGTGCACTGCACAAACAAGTTCTTGCGTAATCATTAAAGAGCAAGAGCAGTCACCCCAACTTCAAGAAGTGTAGTAGACTGAGGACTGTTTCATGATTGGCTGTTTAGAGTCATGTGACAGCATTGTTTCCCTTCAAATGTGAAATTTACTGCTTGGTTTACTCTATTAGAGTAATAATTCACTCCAAGAAGATTGAAATTCACTCCAAAAGAGTTGCTAGAGACTCCCTTTTTGGCAGCAAATATCGATATCAACGTTTTGTTTTAGCACTTCGTTTTCCTTTTAAACTGGTTGTTTTCCAGAATCAGCCGACATTTAAGAGGTCTTTCAAGTGTGAAGAAACATTAATTTCGTGTTAGTTATATGATGTTGATCGGGTAAAAATCCACACAAATACAAGGCTAGACAGCCTCATCTATGCACTTACAACGTCATACCATGGTTTCATCATTTGTTGTAAGTTTTAGCTCAAGGTATGATTGTGGTGCAGAATTAAGGGAGCATATCCCAATTAGCAGGTGTATTAATGCGTCCGTTTGTTCGCCCTCAGATAAGAGTCCCTAAAAGGAGCACTTTTTTGATATGTTATGGAATGAGCTGGGGTTGTCTGTAAGTTTCTTTTGAAAGTATATCAAATGAAGTACCATTGGTGAAAAAATGGGCTTAATTGAAGCGATTTTGTGGAAATTATGGGTCTTAGAAGCTGGCGGAGGCATATCGCGATTTTAGTGAAAAACAAGGCTCGGAAAAGGAGGTTTGAACTTTGAGGCGAAATGGCAAAAAATGTTCACGGTCATGATATGGTAAATTGAAAGTGTCATGAATGGCCAACTTGTTAGCTTTCATATGAGGGGTAGCTTGACCCTAGCGAAAACTTCGACAAGCTTTTAGAGGCCCGTTTACTTTTTGGATTTATTGTGTAAGTCAATGGAGGAATTAATTGTGGTATGCTACCTTGAAGCCGAAGAAAGTTGGTAACAGTAAACTCTGATTGCCCCTTTAACTATTGTCAAACTATTCCATCTCATCACTTAAAGGGATAATCCTCTCAATCCAATCTACAACTTTTGTAGTGAGTCCACAGAAATTCACATCTAGCACAGATCTTTGATTGACAGCTAGTTCAAAAGAAAAATGCATAATACCGAGGCTCATGTTACAAAGCATTGTACTGAGAGTGTTAGGATTACACATTCGTGTCTAGCATATTCACCCTGAAGCCTTAAACTGAAATTGTGTCTGAATTAGGATGAATTTATGACAGTTGTGGGAGGAGCTTAAGTAAGTAGATAAGTAGAATCGGATTGTTTTGGGGTTAGACGATCAGACCCTTAAGCAAGCAATAAGTTTACTTCCTGGAAGTATTTTGAGTTAGAAACTTAAATGTTTAGGAATTAAACGAAAAGTACATTCCCGCTAATTTGAATATGAGAACCCCTAATTTAGCTATGATTCCTTTCAACCACGTGATAATATTTGTTCTTTGACCCACTTCTTTAGAAAGGACTTTGCATGTTTGGAACGTCTGTCTTTTGCCTTAATTTTTTTCTTAACACTTGCTTTCCTCACTTTGTAAATGAATGTAGATGTTAAACACACTTGCCTTATTCCTAAGCAATCTGTGTTTAATCATATGATTTCATTAAACGTGTTCATATTTTAGACAAGAGTTACAGAAGATGCAATGTTTCCCTAAGGCCTTGAAAGTTGGGGACAAAAGGATTCTTAACCAGCAATTACATTTCTTTTTGTTGAGGCTCTTATTTCTTAAAAGTGAAGCTCCCATATCAACTAATGTTACGCTCATATTTATCTTTTTGTCAAAAAATGTTTGATGGGAAAATAAGAAAAATTTTCTTAAACGAATTCAAAATAGTATTCTTTTAAGTTTGCGCCATGAACTGAATTCTTACGGATAACATCAATAACTAACAAGATAATAAATTGCACAAACTTATAGCAAAACGGAAAAGCACCATAAAAAGCGTCTATCCCCTTCTGTAGACTAAATTCTAGATGTTCCACCTATTTCAAGTTAAACGTTTTGTTACCTTTCTTTGTGCCTACCTATTTTTATGGCTAGACGTTACATATTTTTCTCAGAGAGACAATTTATTTATTTGAATCGAAATAAATGACACGATCAGAGCTTTGTTAAAATATCTTCCGTCGAGGCGATACCCAATCATGAACACTGTTAATTTACAGTTTGAGCACAGCCGTTGTCATAGGTGACTGAACCCGTTATCGAATTTTATCAGAGTGGTTGTGTTTGCTGTCGAGAAGAGACAAGGAAGCTCACATTACGTCCGCTACACAATCGAACCATATCAGGTACGGTGTGAATCGACACGCGTTATTGAAGTATGAAAATCGGACGACTTCTTGAAGTCAAATGCCGTGTGAACTTTTTACGAAAGGAAAATAGGCTGTTCATGAACATACCAGACCCAGATCCGTCTTCAGAGTTACCATGATGAACTCAAAAATGTTTAGATGTGATAAAATCAGTGGTGAACTATGATTCTTACTTTTTTGAAACATTCTTCTCTTCCTGATTGTGTCTTATCACTTCATGGAGAAAATGGAGCCCACTTTATACACAGTAACTGATGTAGTAAGGTTTCACATCTAATTAAGTGATTGACAGAAGCATATATAGCAAAATGCATCAAAAATTACGTAACATATGAGGTTAGGTTAGCTAACAGCCAGTCAAGTATGTTTTATTGCTTTTCACTCAGTTCGAATATGTAATGTTAGCATAGATCACTTTTAGAGTACAGGTCATGTAACAACTCAAATACAGGTCTTACACCCCACACCGCCTTTTATCTCGTGGGGTACGTGTCTCTGTTGCATTCTTAAGGAGCAACATCACCACATGCATGTAATATTGTGTAAATAAAATATATTAGTAATGTATTATAAAATGTCACTTCTGTCGTTTTTTACTTCATATAAACGTATCTTGATCAACAACCAATTAAGCAGAATGGAAATACTCAGTGTAACTATGGCCTGTTCTGCAACGCCAAACATTCACAAATTCGACATTGACCGCAACCTAACGAATTACTGAGAAAATTGGATTTTTTAACTGTTTTACTACAATATGAAAAACAAAAATTCGACTGCTACAAAATATAATCTCAATTAACCAAACGGTAGCAATTAAAACTGAAGATATCATGCAATGTGTCAGAGAGATGTACATACCTCTTATTGACGGTGAACAAATAACACAATTTCATTCATGAAAAATCCTTCGCAAATTTGTTTTCTTGTAGTCCCCAGTTTTCTTTTCCCTATCTATACATCAACCAAAATGACTGACATGTACAGTATTTTAATTGCCCAAGGCCATATTCTGCTAAATGCATTTGCAGTATTGTGTGATAAAATAATACGTTGAACATTTTCTTTGACTTTTTGAAACTTTTGGCGATTTGTTTTTTTACAGGCATTCAGTGCTGCGATATTTGTCATCACGTTACTGTAGCTATCATGCATTCGGTAAAACACTTCCGACGAGAATGTGTGTTGAGTCCTTGATTGAGTGGGCGGAGAATGAGCTCCACAGGTATGTATGGGTCTTTGACTTAACTTATAAAATTTTACCATCCACATAACCTGAGTTGGAAGAATAATGATGCGAACCCCTCAGATTAGTACTTCAGAATCTTTTGGACTTCCCGTATCTGTATAATTTGTCCTCTGTACCCCCTCGGGATAATACTGCCAAGACTAGAAGACGTAAAATTTATTTGTCCCAAAAATAATAGCAACGTGTAGTGGCGTAGCTATTGGGTGGGCCGGGGGCAAGTTGCCCCCTGGAAAATAATTTTGGGAAACTTGAAGAAATTGGGGAAATTTGATGAAATGATATGCCCTTTTCACCTTTCTCAAAATTTTTGTTAGCATAAGAAATTGTGAGACATTTCCCATACATAAATTCGAACTTATCATGCAACAAATTAACCCAGATTTCGTCAGTGTCGCATGAACCGGCCCGACTCGCGTTCCACAGATACGTCCTCTCCGTGCAGCAGATTGAATGTTCTCTATCTTGTATACGCGCGGGTGTTATGATCAGTGCATTCAAGTGCACAGGGAGCTGTTATTCAGGAACTTAACAACAGCTGTTGTAAACCCGAACTTATAAATATGATCACCTTGTACATAATCTCTGCGTTGTACATTTTAAGAATTTAGTGAAAGGATGTGAAAACTGACAAGTCACTAACGTAGACCCCGAGGTTATATTGTCCTACATGCTAGTAGCGGGAGTGGTTTAAACTATACCGATTTTACTCTGTGTACATAACGATGGACGGATGGGGATGAAACAATCCATGGCTTACGATTAACATAACGTGAAAACAACGTTAGTCTGGAAATTAGAATGGCCCGACGGGATCCATGGGCATACTTAAATTTTGTTACTTTACTCAATCCTTGGAGACTTAAGGCTAGTTCGGGAAAAATAGCATTCTGCTCACTTATGGTGTACCAATAAACGGGTCCATGAATACCTTGTCCTAGGCTAGAACTTACTCGGTGATCTGATTGTGACTTACGAAGGAAGGGGGGGGGGGCATTGGGGCATGGCTCCCCTCACCAATGCCATTTTTTGTTCTTAAAAATACGTAGCCATACTTAAGTAACCCAGATTTCACTTCAAAAGGTGGCATATGAGGCACCAGATTGCATGTTAGGACACCCAATTTTTCAAAAATTTTCAAAGGGGAAGGATTGTCTCTGCAAGACCCCTCAGGGATGTCAATTTTTTAAATTCCTACAAATAGGCAAATTTTGTCAAATTCAAATTTTTCCTTCAAAAGGTAGCCTCTGTATCCCACGGGTGACACCGGTTGCATAAGAACTCCTACCTTTTAAAGAATTTTTAAGAGGGAGGGCCCACCCTATAGACTCCTTCCTTGGCTGGCAGAGATGTCGGCGTACAAGACGGTGACAGGGAAGCGGACTGCGGAGGGTGTTCAGGTGCAGTTGGAAGTAGCTTGTCATTTATCACGCAAGAGATGTTAGGGGTAAAATCATGAACAGATGGGAATTCGATCAGTCACAGACAATTTCATCAATTCAGCGGATCTATAATTTAACCAAGTTAGGTAGCTAGTTAGATAGAGTTTTATGGCCCAGTTTCCAACCTATTGGTTTAAGTCGAGCCGACCACGGCCTTTTTTCCAGTTTCCAGTTTAGCCAAGAGTCACAATGGAGAGGCATTAGCATATTTTCAATTCATTGTATAGTTCCCCCGAAAGAATAAAGACCATTACGTATAGGCCTAATAGTTTTAGTACATTTTTTGTGGTAATTTTTTAATCACTTAGCATGTTCCTGATTTTTTTCATATTGCAAACTGAGGGGTCTAATTTTTCGAAATTTTCTCTACGCTCCGCCGCAACCAATGGTGGCGCTTCGATCAGTCTTTTGGGCAAAATTACATTTTGGGGTCAAAAAAGCTCTTAACTCTCTGATCACTTTGCGGTTGCGAACATATTTTGAAGTGAGCATTTTATTGCAAACGACAAAAAACGACTCGTTAGATTCTTCGTATAAGTCTGGAAAATGCTTTTTGCGGTCATCTGACTGTCTGAGGGGTCTAATTTTTCGAAATTTTCTCTACGCTCCGCTCCAACTAATGGTGGCGCTCCGCTTAGATCAGTAGCGTAGCTAGGATATTTTCCGGGGGGGGGGGGCAAAGCTCGAAAATTCCCCAAAAACTTTTCAGTTTCAGTATATTTTCAGTTTCAGTATATTTTCAAGGTCAAGGTGCAGGTATGACATACAAAAAAAAGTAAATGTATGATAATAGCAAGATTATCATGACGTCATGTAATGGTACCTAAGTTAATACATGGCCTACAAGATCCTGAAGCTGCCTACTATATACATAGGATTAAGACAATGTCATCGTGGAACCGTGGTCACCCCCATCCCCAGTGATTAATTTGACTAATTTTTCCGAACAGATTGAATAGATTAATTTTCCGAACCATTCCTTTAAAAATAAGGTAAACATCATACGTTTTTTCAGGTTTGCAGGGTTATTATGTCTAGAAAACGGTCAGCTGTTGTTTTTAGCTCCATCCATGGTTAAACACAGAGTAAGCTCAGTCTTTAACCTTCCCGGTACGTAGCTTGTAGGGTGAGAGGCCATTAAATGCTTAAACTTAACCCAGTCAACTTAACGCTGTCAACCAACAGGATGGAAACTGGGCTGTTACACCTCGCCTAACCATACCTAACCCAGGGCGTTGTCAACTTTAGTGACGGGTGAGAGTGATACGCGGAGCGCGAACATCGGTTCGCGAGGAGCGTCCCGCCAGTTGAAATTTCGCTAAAACACCCCTAGATTGCAGGAAAAGACACTCCCTGTGCCTCATTACTGCATGCTTAGAATGCCATATTTTTCTTGTCCTGAAAACTTTTAAGGAGACAATTTGTTCACAATATATATATATAAAAAGGAAAATTTGGGAACTCTAAGGCCTACCGGTATGTATTGCTGACAGCTTTAAATCGAATATAAATGTAATAGTTGTGGAACGAAAACAAACGGAAATTGTGATAATTAAATGAGGGAATATTTCGTTCACGAGTCTATGATTATGTTGCTATTTATTAGCAACGTATCGAATAGTGTATCAAGTTGATGAACACAACATTAGCTCAACAATACGTAGGGAACTAGCTCGATGATGGTCTCCTATGCTCCGGTCATATAGCCTGTCAGTGTTGCGCAGTATACGCTGGACTGATCAGAATACCCTGCATGTGTACCAGAGAACATTCACGCTGCTGCAGAGAGCCTGCATTTCTGCGGAACGCGAGTCAAGTGCGCTTCATGCTGCAGTGACACAGATGAGATCTGGGAAAATACGTTGCATGGAAATTCTATTTATGCATGAGAAATGTTTCACGATTACTTATAGTAAGGAAACTTTAAAGAAATACGAAAAGGAAGTATTATTTTGTCAACTTGAAATTTCCTCAAATTCCACAAATTTCCCCCAAATGTTTTCCAGGGGGCAACTTTCCCCCCTGCCCCCTCCATTGGCTACGCCACTGGCTTAGATAATCTTTATGACAGAATAACGTTTTATGGCCAAGAAAAACAGCAAACTAAAATGTTCCCTTTCGCCTATACCGATCGATGCTCTTTTATTTTGACTCCTAAAAGTATGCAAATTTAATGACAAGTTTTACTTCAAAAGGTAGAGCAAACTAAGAAGGCATGTAAAGACACAAAAGTTTCAGTTGTATCCTCATGAACCACCACAATTCAACTTTTAACACTGTTCCTGTCAACGTCGAATATCTTGCACCATTTTTGCATCTAGGCTCCTTAAAAACTCCAAAAAAATTCAAAGGGGAGGGGATGTCCCCCTCCCCTTAGACCCCTCCCACAGGCTGACGATCACTCAACAAACTGCATGCCCCTCCCCGCCACTGCGTTGGTATATACAAATAAAACAGATACTGTTGACCAAAATAAATATATGGCATAAGAGTTGTTATTTTAAGTTGCTCTATGTTATACTTTAAGATTAAAATACAGGTAATATTACATAATGACATGGTATTGTTGTTATACTTGTAATTTGCATATTTAATATGAAATGCATACACACTGACCGGGAAAATGTTTGGGGAAATTTCATGTCTTTGCCTCTCTGGAAAATATCCTAGCTACGCCACTGGCAAGGTGTATTCATTCACTACTTGTGTTCTACAGTAGCAAAGAGTGTCAGCATTTTAGGTCTATTCAAACCATGGACGTATGGTACTCTTTCTCCTTGACGGGCGGTAACTTTTTTCCCTCCTCCAGATCCCACCACAGGCATAAGTTTTACCCGACAGTGGCACGCACAGAAGTCTTCCCGATTCATTAAGGTTATGGCCAATTGGAGGCTGCAGCCTCCAGCCCTCCTGTCCCGTACGGCAATAATTCACTATACATTCTTTCTCAGAATGCCTTGGCGTCCGATTCATTTTTCTCTAATATAACCACATCTCACATATTGTTCTACAATCTGGTCTAGTGCTAGCTCCTCTGAATTTACAAAATTGATTACTCTTCAGAAAAAAAAAACTATTCGTCAAATTACTTTTTCAAGGTTACATGATCACGACATCATTTTGTTCAGAATCATAAACCTTTTGAAGTTACACGACAGCATAAATTTAAATGCCGACACATTCACATACAAAATAACCTATATCCTGCAGTCCTGTCACCAGAGCCATTTTCCGACTTTTAAAGGGGAAGTTCGAGCAAAAATTTAATTTTCATTTTTGAAAGAGAAACCAAATCTACACAGCGTGGTGAAACTCCCATCTAAATCGGACATGTATTTCTCGAGATATCAGTAAATATAGTTAGTACTAGATTTGTGTTCCAAAGTGAGTTTGAGGGCAGCAGAGGTTATATCACTTCCTCACATTGACAAGGAATGCTTTGTTACCTTTTGTTTTTTCAGACTGCTGGGGTGACCTTGAGGTTAATAGGAATAAAACCTCCCTGTGTGAAATGCAAAGTTTGCAAAATTATCATGTCACTTATGCAATCATATTCTGATAACTTCGGATTGTTGAGGAGAAAATTGGCTGTAAATTTTAAAGAAAAACAAAAGACTGTCCATTAAAATGGCGATAGGATGTCATATGTGCTTGCTTCAAGTTCACTTTTTGTTGAAAATGTGACAACTTTACCTACCTGTTCATATCTTGAGAACCACACATTGGATTTCAATGGAATTTTCACTGAAATGGTCAGAATAAGTAACATATCAAACCTTGATGTGACCTTAAACCCTTCTTTTAACACTCACAATCTTTTTGTGCGTGGCTACTACACACGTCAGTCTGGTCATTTACTTGTTCACTCTAAACAAAAATTGAGTCAAAAAGGTGTCTGAATTGACTAACCACGTCAGTTACTTATAGTTGACTAATGTGTGACGATATTACTTGACCTATTTCATAGTAATGAACTAAGGAATATCAGTAAATCTTAGTCAAGGAGACTTGATATTTGTTAGAAATAAATTCAACTGGGTCAAATATTAGTCGATATTGTTGACTAACGTGATAAGTCAGATCAGGCACTGTTTTGACTAATTTGTGTTTACATTCTTCCCACTACATCTTCCTCTTACCACAAAAATCTCTAAGGTATCGTACAGTCTGACTCTGAAATACCATTCCCAATTATTCGAAGAGCAAACCAACCCTTACTTCCTTCCGTAGCAGTTATTTCTTTACATTTGTCTGTCTATAAATGTGAATGTGGTCTGAAAAAAAGTTTTGTGAAACTGAACTGAAACTGATACTAATTATATTAATTATACTATGGTTTTTAGTAATTATAATAATATAATGCTGTACTCTCCTTTATTCTTCCCCTTGGGTACGGGTGGGGTGTTTCCCTTTGCTTGTCGTGGAAAGGGCTTATCTGCTTATGGGACGGTTGATGTATAAAATGTTTGATGTTTGGTTGCTTAGTCACGGCTTAACGGTTATTTATGCCTTGTTTGGGGGAGTTCACTCTCGACAAGCCTTTGGCTTTTAGCTGCACTTCCGTCCCCTCTCATATAAGCTCCGGTAAACTATGTTGAGTGATGATACAAATGAAATGAAATTTGGGAAAAATAAAAAAAGGCCATAATTATGTATCATTGGAATGTGCCAACATCTGAATGTTGTCGTATTGTGACATTCATTCCTGGGGTATGCAGGTATGATGACATTTTCCCAGCCTCCCAGGTATTTTGTGTGTGTGCAGCCTTGTGTTGGTCCTCATGACTGGTCCAAAATATACGGCTTTTCCCTGATGAGCAGGCAAGTCTGATCAAACGAATGACTAAGTTAACAGAATTGAACAAACGAGAAAATCCTTCATGCGTGATAATTTCTTGCAATTTATGTGAAGAACAGGGACGGCGATCCTGAGTGATGGTGGGATATATCCTTCTCATGGGAATGAATGGAAGGTCTATAATAAAACATATCTCGACTTAAATCCTCGTGCAAAGAACATTTTCATGCCCCTCTCTTCACATGCATCTTCGGATCTATCTGGGTGTATTTTTAGACTTCAACTGAGGTTACTGAGTTGTCTCGAATTTCAAAAGTTATTTCATTGTAACTCATGTTGAAAAATTGTAAAGTAGCTTGTGGGATGTGCTTATATCTGCTTATTTTCCAACGATTTTTATTACAATTTACATTACCATTCTATCCAATGGTAGTGGTACATTTAATTTCAAAATTTTCTGATCATTCTGCAATTTACTCAGTTTTAGTGAAGTGGAAAATTTTACTTCCTGCTTAAACCAGTAGATTCCACTAGCCTATACGTTCCCATGGCCAATGAATGGTTCGATCCGCTTTGTTTGTCTTTTGGATATGATAACATGTTTCGGGCAGACCTACCGAGTATAGCATATGTATATGTATAGACTAAGGCTCTGCAGAGTCTGCTCGGACAATATTTACCAAATTGAATTTCGCGCCTCTTTGATTAAGCCCTGAAAGGGAAAGAGCAGTCGCAGTAGTGTACACTGTCCTCGGTTTCACGATTGGCTCTTGAGAGTCATGTGACAGTATCATTTTCTCCTCAAATGTGAAATTTACCCGGGGTAACTAATTGGTTTACGTTGAATATGCAATATAAATGTCATAAAATGTTATGAAACATTCATTGAATAGAAATAAGCAGAGAATCGTGAGATTTAGCTCGTTCAAACTAAGTTTGGGACGACTGCTCTTGACCTTGAAATCACGACTCTTCCATGAATATGTTTTCACCCTTATTCAGTACTCATTCTCGTGTTCCGGCCTAACGTGGATAAAGGGCGATATACGAAAACAGGGAGGGGCTGACGAATTTACTGACTTGGATGAAACGTTAAAACATTAGTGAGGGAATGCTTTCGCCGGAGAAGACTTTGCAAAGTCTAATGTAAACTACAACACAAGCTATTTTTTTACAAAGAAATGATCATTTTCATTTTTACTTATATTTTTCGCAATACTTTAAAAAATACAGCCATACACTTTAAGTTAAAAATAGCTGTAAATTTACAATTTACAAAAAAGAAAATAAAAGTGACACATGAAGATTACAGAAAAGTTCTGCTAAGTATGTATTTTTGTAATCTTTGTATTTCTCTCCCTTTTCTCTCTCTCTCTCTTCTGTTAATTACCAACTATTTAAAAGTGCAAAGAAGTTTTTGTCTGTGGGGTGTCACAACTACGCATGCACAAGCCTGATCAGTATGTAATGCCGTGAGTTAATAACTAAAATGAACATTTTGAAAAGAAATACATTCCCTTTTCATCCCTTCACTGGGGCGGCCGTGAAATCAGCGGTTCATATTTTTCTCCAATTTGCCATTTTCATCATACCCCTTCCTTTCAAAAACGATTCGTTGTCCTTGGTGAGGAGTCATTCTTGTTTTTTTCCTTTCAACAGGGTTTTAGGATACAGATGTGTTTATCCTCAAATATCTCAGAAATATCGTCTTCCATCGAACCTAGCAAGTGACCAGCTCGTAGAAAATGGCTTCAAGGAGCTGGCGTTTCTCTTGGAATATTTAGAAAACAAACTCCTAGGCATGGGCACAACATTACCTTCTACATATTTGTGCCATAAAGAGCTGACAGTTGTTGACTTCTTTGTAGCTACCATTATAGTACAACTTGAATGGATAGCGTTCGATCTACGTTTGTGGCCGAAGCTGAAGTCTTGGCTAGCATCGATGAAAACACAGAACGGCTGGGAACAAGTCCACAAAGTACACAGGGAATTTGTTCAAGAATTGAAAGCTTTGAACGAAGCACCGCTTTGACACAGTATAATTATTGAAGATTGATATTGAGTATATGACTGTAATTATATTAATAAACATCTTTTAGTTGCCGTTTGTTCATAACGTTTGTGGATAACAATGGGGTTGAGGTAATAGTAAAGGAGATGGTGGAAGGGTGACGAAAATAAATTAAAGTGTACCTCAAGTCCAAAAATTCAAAAATATATATTAAGGAGCAATGAATTAAGGAGCAAAGGAAAAATGAATTCTAACAGCCCAACTCCCATCTTGATAGGACATTACTGAGCTGAGATATAAAATGCTGAAGTTTAGTCACTCACCTCTTAATAGTATATTGCGCAATAATTTGTGATGTCATTGTTGTACAACTCAAATTACAATCTTTGTATTCTGTGTTTTTCCGGAAGTTACTGCACCTTGAACCAAGGTGTGATAGAACTTTTACTCCAATGTATGGGGTGGTGTAAATAATTAAGCCCTCTCTGTGCAACATTCTAGGTAAGCAATAAAAAAGTTTTCAAGGTCATAAAACATTTTTACTTTTAAAGGAAAACAAAAGAAGGCAATGTGGGTTATACAACAGAAAATCACAAATTATTGAGCAATGGACCAAGTTGTTTTAAGTGTATAGACTTCAACATTTTATATCTCACCTCAGGAATGTCCTATGAAGATGGGAGTTGGAGTGTTAGAATTCATTTTTCATGTTCTTTAATATATATTTTTGAATTTTTTGCCATGAGGTACACTTTAAACTCGCCATGAATTTTGCCAAAATTTAACCCTGCAGGGGAACGATTGTAGTTCAAAAACCTATACCACGCTCCGAAGGAAGCATTTTTCGTAAGTTCAGAAGAAGAAGAAGAAGCTGGAGCTAGGAGAGGGAGGAAGTTTGAAAGGTCGTTTCGAAGGAAGTAAATTCAACTAAACGCTCTGCATCGGCTAACTTTAAAAAGCGGATTGGGACGAAGGACAGTGTTTGCATGAATTGTGAACTTGAGGGAATGACGGAGAATGATTAAACTGTTTCACCATGAACAGCTTAAATTAAGATTTTTTGTGGCATAAAATTCTGATCTTTATTTTCGAAAGCATCTTGGTCAAAAAAACTTCATTGTAATATCCAATCCTACCAATCAGACAATGGCTGTATCATTTCTGGCAGAAGCGCCAGTTGTCATAAAGAAATCATTAATACCCACGACTAAAAATGGATCATAGACTTCGTACCTAGGTATTTTCACTGAGTTTCTAGTAAATATTCTTTCACCGTTTGCCAACAGCAATTGCTGATGCCCGGTAAAGCATTTAATTTCCATAACTTCTCGAACTTGAATAGAAGTAGCAAAATGAATTCTCATGTTTTACATTCTTGTATGCACTTGTTCACACCTACACACAACCAATGAACCGCGGTCGACAAAAATGTGAAAACGTTTCAGATACTTCTTGATGAGTACATCAATGAGACTCAAACTAAGCTCACCTACAGAGCTATGTAATACATAAACGGCAAAAATTTGATTGTGAGGATTATTTTATGTAATTAGAAGAATGGTCCAGAACCAAATTTACGTTTGATACGTTAAGAGAGAATATATCCTAAGCATCCAGGTGAAATTTTCATTCATTTCTCATGTACAGTAGCAATTGAAATTGACACGTTT
The DNA here is from genome assembly GCA_037179385.1 of Holothuria scabra. Classification (NCBI taxonomy): domain Eukaryota; kingdom Metazoa; phylum Echinodermata; class Holothuroidea; order Aspidochirotida; family Holothuriidae; genus Holothuria; species Holothuria scabra. The sequence goes on from CM074182.1 coordinate 54,011,246, forward strand.
TCTACAAAAAGTGAGCTTGAAGCAATCAGGTATACTGTTATGGATTCAAATTGGTGGCCAACGTTTTGTTCTTCTTAAAATTTACCACCAATTTTATGTCACTTTGATGTGTATTGGTACCAAAATGCGTCAATGGAATTTTGAACATTACATATGCTTGGCTCGAGAAAGCATTTTTAATCAATGCAATGCCAAAAAATAGTAGGATGAGAAATCGAGAAAGCAAAACATTGGCCATCGATGTGAAACACTGATACAGCACCTGCTTGCTCCAAGTTCATTTTTTAGAGACTGTGTCAACGTCAATAAGCGAAACAATAAGCTAGTTCGGTAATTCGTTGGCGCTTGGAATTGTGAGGCAAAGCTTGGGATAAACAAACCGAGCTTAGCAGGTAGCGTGCCGAGTGCGTTCCCTTGCTTTCGTGCATTACGTGCGTACAACACTAAGCACAAATGTGATTAGCCAAACAGAACAAAAAAGGGACTCAACCCTACTTTTCGGCAAATTGAATTGTATATTTTGACACCAAAAAACAATTTAGACACAAATCACTCCACAGAACCACACTTTTGATTTCTTCCTATGTTACGGACAGATTAAAGGGGAAGTTTAAGCAAAAGTTTAATTTTCACATGTGAAAGAAAAACCAAATCTACACAATGTGGTGAAATTTCCAGTTAAATAGGATATATTTCTTGAATTATCAGCAAATAAAATTAATAGATTTTTTTCCAAATTGAACTTAAGGGCAGCAGAGATTATATCACTTAAATGACAAGGAATGCTTTGTTTCCCTTTGTTTTTAGATTGTTGTGATGACTTTGCCGTAAACAGGAATAGGACCTCCCATGGGTTTTGTAAAATTTGAAAAGTTCTCAAGCCACGATATATGCAATCACAATTTGGTAATATGGGACTAGTTGAGGAGAAAATGAGCTGTAAAGTTTAAAGAAAAGCAAAAGTGCCCATTAATGTGGGGATATGATGTCATATGTGCTTGCTTCAAGTTCACCGTTTGTTGAAAATGTAACAACTTTACATGCTCATATCTTGAGACCACACATCGAATTTCAATGCAAATTTCACTAACATGCTTAGACTAAGTACACCTCCAACATATTAAAACTTTTCATGACCTTTAAACTCTTCTTTTGAGAGACAATGATGTCACTAAATTTTCATATGAACTCAAATTTGGAACACGTGTGGTACGTAAGTACGGGAATGGTTTGTTTATTCCGACGATTTGGATGATGTTCGGTATGTGTGTAAAGCTACCAAAACGAATTACCGAACTGTTTCCCTTCATATCAAACATAAATTTGGTCTTGGACCATTTTTTTATGAGAAATATTGGTGAATCTCAGCCACATTAGAGTTTACATCGTGAATCACCTTTACATTGTGCTTAGAGTATGTTTTCGATTTTCAAGTTCCTCCTGTTCAATTATCAGCGCTTTTCTGTTTCCTTTTTTGTTATCGCTTTTCTTCAGTCTCTTTAAGATATTTTATGATTATTTGTTTTTTTTCTTGTGCATTCCAGCCTTTCTCCATTTTGCAGGATTTAAAGAAAAGAAGTAAAACAGATAAACAAACAAGAAAACAAACAGAGATAAGGGGTCTTATCTTTTACTCTGTAAATCTAATGTTTTCATTCAAGTAGTTAATGCCATATTGGAGGCATATAACTCTACTGTATATGCATTGGATGTCCTCACCGTATGTGCACATTTCCGGCCGTCTCAATGGTCACACTATATGATAAGGTTTGTGATCAGTGGCCAACTACAACAACATCCTGTTCAAGTTGAAATCATGTATGGTTTAATTCTTATGGGACAAATAACCCTGCACCCTGACCGATGCAAGGTCAAACTAGAACGACTTTCGTTATAATTTGAGGAGTCACGGTCGTGACGGCATCACACCATACATCTTGCTTGAAATCCACTTTGGGGTTAAACGTCTCCAGAGCTTCTATGGCATTTTTCTGTACAATACCATAGGTGTAGGCTGTTCAAGATGGTGTTACAAATCATGCACATGGTGGATCTCGGAACTGACAGTGGTTTCTCGGAATGAGTTAAGCAGGGCGCTCAGACTGACTTTTCTCTTGGTTGGTGTGATATACAGCTACATGTATAAGCCACCAAGTTTCCTACAACAATTATACACCATGTTTCACAAGGCGGATTTTCCACCACTTTACGGAACTTCGACAAACTTTTACTGCAGTTGGCACATTGGAAGCACCCGCAACAAGGTGCCCCAGAGGCTGCTTTTCGCAAACCTTCGTGAGTTCAAACTCTAGTGGCCCCGTAATGAAGATGATCTTGGTTCAAACAGATCCTACGGTAGTTGTTTAATATAAGGATTTGAAAAACCCTTCCAGTTATAATACTTTGTCTTAGCCAGTTGTAGTATTTTATTTTAGCCTATGCCATATCCCAGCTTTGACCGAATCGACATTTTGATCGCGAGGGTAAAATATAAAACAAAAAAAGCGCAAAATGAAGGAATCAATGAGGGCCCTTCTCCCGAGGGCCGAATGACTTGCCATAAGTCTCCTTATGGGCCTGGACAGTGGGTGGCTAACAGCGAGGCCCAAGGTTTATCCGACAAGATATTTTGTACTTAGCTTTCAATTTGTTTTTCACGTGAACCCCGTCAACACGGCTGGTCTCTGAAATCAAACTTTGAACATCGTTTTTATAGTAGCACTATATACTACCGGTAACCGTCGAACTATCGATCAACTTTATATCCAGGCTAACGCTTTTTTTTAGTTTGGATCACGATTACTAAAGAATTTAGGATTTGTGTGCGAGTAGGCATTAATATCTTGGAGGGCAAATGCCCCAACCCTTTATCACTTCATCAGGCTCTGAATCTTCGGGTTGTCTGTTATTCTATAAGTGAAATTACTATAGTGTGGTGTTTGAAACAGGATTAAGTTTGGGCTCATGGCATTGGAAAGAAGTGACCATCAGTGTAACACACCACTTTTCCGGATAGTCGTACGGAAGGCGATTGTTTCCTATTTTACATTCGTGAATAACTCCACTTTTAACTTGACGGGTTGAATAAACTTCGAAGTCGGAAACCAATATAAAAATTGAAATCGAACTCACTAACCACTTTCAAAGGACAATGAAACTTTTTCCTCTGCAAAACTTCAAGCTGTAAAGGGTAGTTTATAGAATTTTTATACCACTGGCGAAATACACAGGCAATGTGCGAGTCTGGGCCAACGGAAGGACATGGTTATCACACTTAAACAGGTAAGTTACTTTTAATCATTTCTCCTTATCGACAATCGATGTTCTGAGTGTTTTAATCCATCAGGATTCCTAGCCCCAAACCAACACTATAACCTTGACTGAATCCAGTTTCACAGAAAACGTATTTAGTAACATATCAAATCAAAGTTATGTGCCCACGTGAGCATTAAATCTTAAATTGATTTCCCTCAGTTTGCATCTCACCTACACCAATTTATCTCATGAAAGGCGGAATCGGTGAATAAAAGTTTAAGACCCTTTTCAAAAACCATTGAACAAATTCTCTCCGGGGTCTTTGTTCACTATTTTACAAGAAATTTCGTAACGAGCTAACGATAGCGCGGCTATGCCTATCACAGGATACAACCATCACAATAGATGCAACACAATTGCAACAGCCAATCAAGAAAATTCCTTTTTAAACGTTTTACATTGGAAGCTGAGGGTTTGCCCAGAAGCTGTATGACGTCATACAGTTCGTGTTCTCGTTCATATCTCATTGTATGACCCAAAGTTGTACCGTTTTTTAATATCAAAAGAAGAGAACAAGAATAAAACTTTTCGCGCACTCCTAATTCAGTGTATTCACAGCTACTATATTAACAGGCATATTCGTTCAACGAGCATTTCAGTTTGTGGGGAAAAGACATTTTGCCGGAAAAATGAAATTCTGCTAGAAAGACTCTTTCATCAGCGGAGCGCCACGATCAGTTTGCACGGACCGTACAGAAAATTTTGAAAAGTCATACCCTTTAAACAGCTGGAAAAAGCATTACGAGGAGGATCTAAGCTGTCTTTATTTTGGGTTTTCATGTGCAGAAAAGCGTTCACTTCAAAGTTACAGCCAGACAGTATGTTTAAGCGGAGCGACACCATGATTGGCGCTGAGCGCATAGAAAATTTTGAACAACCGGACAGCTCAGACACGGTATTTCCATAAAGGCGAAGGAATCGGGTGGGGGGTCTGCGGGTGCGATAGCTCCCCAGTGAAAAATGAGGGACAGAAGTATGCTTCCTCCCCCTCTTCCCGGGTCAGAAAACCCCTTTTCCACTTGTATGAAGTATGATAGTCTCAGCTCCTCTTCTTCATGAAATTCCGAATTCTCTCCAATACACCATCCTGGGTATGGCGTAAAACTGCAGCCAGGTGGGCTGAGGAGGTCGTGTGTGGAGAGAAGTTTGTCCCCGAATATCGCCCATAAAATGCGCCCATAAGACCTTTATTACTCACCCCATGACTGGCGGGTTGTCGGCGTTACAAGCAAATCCCCATGGTTGTCCCCCTGTGGACTGGGGTTTGTAGAGTATGCCCACGGTATTCCCGGCCTGTCGTAAGAGGCGACTCTGATAGCACCGGTGCGATCAGAGTCGAAAAAGGACGAGGCGTCCACTGCTCTGTATAGCGCCCCCTCAGTGAGAGATTGTCATCTTTCTGTGATGAGAACAGCCAAGACCGGCTTCATAGCCTAATTGGTTAAGGCACCTGCACGTAAAGCAGGAGGTCTGGGTTCGAGTCCCAGTGAAGGTGGTCAATTTTAGGTTGATTTCATTTATTCTTTTCACTTTATACGATGCTCAGGGAAAAGCAATCGTTTCCTATTTATTTCTAATTATTTACATATTTACTTTATATATATATATATCTATCTATATATCTATCTATCTATCTATCTATCTATATATATATATATATATATATATATATATATATATATATATATATATATATATATATATATATATATAAGGTCGAAATGCTGCGGAGCACTGTTGAAATGTGTAGGTGCCAGTTTGTACCAGTTTTTACTCCTTTTACACTTACCCGTTCGTGCTCGTTTTTTTCTGTGTAGGCCTTATTTACAATTTTTTTTTTTTTTTTTCTTTCTTTTTCCGGAGCTAGTTTTTGTCTCCTGTTTTCCCTTTTTTAAGAACATGTTCGATTTTTACGTGCATTTTTTCATCCAAGACGCTCTTTCTCTTTTTTTGATTTGTGTTTCATCCTTCGCACTCATGTTTTCTGACAGTCACTTTCGTCCGGTTCTGTTTTTACAGCGATCGCTTCGGATTTGATGCTTGTCGTGTCCAATTGTTACTGTTGGTTGTTCAGTTTGGTTTTTGCCACCTGATGAAGGGTTTATACCCGAAACGTCGTGGAGTTTTCCGCAAACTTTTAAGCACTTTTTACTACCTCTTTTCGACCTATATATATATATATACACATATATATATATACACACATATATATATATACACATATATATATATAAGATGAAAATATGAAGCCACCGGACGCACGACATATCAAAAACAATCCATTAAAGTTTATTAAAACGAGAAAGTTAGCTGGATCGTTAAAATATTCAGTGCAATAAGATGATAAAACTGGTTAAATCTTTGAAAAGGTAAAATGAGTATACATATTGCGCCGACGTTTCGAAAAGGTAAACTTTTCTTGATCACGTATAGAAGTACACTGAAAAGACTCAGAAACCAGCACATGGGATAAGAACGAATACAGGTGAAAAAGCAAATACCGGAAGATTATCCTAAACGCTATGGCTGACGTCTTTAATATTCATGCCTACTGGATCAAAGGTATTCAGACGATAAATCCACTTTAGCTCTACTTCTTCTCGAGTTTTCTTGTTATTGTTAATAAGCTTTTCAATTCCAATGAGCTCAAAATTTCTACAGGATTGAAAATGTTTGTCAAGGGGTGTATTAGCTTTACGTATTTCTTGCCTATGCCCACGGTGCCTAATCCTCAGCTCCCCGCCTGTCTCTCCCACATACTGTTTTTTACAATCTAAACAATTGACAAGATAAACGAGTCCTTCCGTATCGCAGGTAATGTCGTGAAAAATTCTGAACATTTGACCTGTAGAATTACTCTGTACCAAATTAGTTTCTTTAACAGCAGTACATGTTACACAGCGATTGGAATGAGTTTTAAAACATCCTTTGCTTGACTCATTAGAAACTTTAGAAGTTTTAGCCTTAACAAGAAGGGACTTTAAATTAGGAGGTTGTCGGTAATTAAACGCAGGAGGGACATTTGTAAAATGGGGAAATGTTTCTTAATAATCTTGGAAAAAGGGGGGAGTCGTGGATTACGAGTAGTAACTAAAGGAGCTAAAAGGTGCTTCTGCTTTTTGGCAGCAGACTGGGGATTAAGGAGGCTGACACGGGACACTTTATCTGCCTCTTTGATTTTATTACGAACCTTAGCACTAGGATATCCTCGTTCTCTGAGATTATTATGAAGCTTGGTCAGGTTCCTATGTTAGTCCCTCTCATCTGAACAGATAGATTTAATACGAAGTGCCTGTCCATAAGCTATGTTATCTAGGGTATTACGACTATGAAATGAATCATAACGAAGATAGAGATTTTTAAAATTAGGCTTAACAAACAAGTCGGTACTTAGGAGACCTTCCTGAGTACGCTTAATGAGAATATCAAGAAAAGGAATAGAATTAAAATCTAAATTGTAAGTAAATTCTAACTCAGAGGGATACAAATTATTCAAAACCTCCATAAAAGAGGTAAAGGCATCTTTGCCATGTGGCCACAAACCCCAAATATCATCAATATAACGACACCATTCTAACGGTTTCAGAGTACAAGTACCCATTATTTTTCCTCCACCAGCCCCATCCCTAAACAGGCATAGCCTGGTGCCATTTTGGGTCCGATCGAAGTACCATGAATTTGTGTGAAGAACTCCCCATTAAATTAAAATGATTTTCATTGAGACAAATCCTGAGACAATCAACTAAATTCTTAGTGGATGGAATTTTAATCGATCTGCGATCTAAAGAACGTCTCACCCATTCTGTGCCCAATTGCTGGGGCATGCTAGGGTACATATAGCTTTTACGTCTATGGTGAACATAGCAACATTAGGAGAAAGATGGCCTCTATTGTTAACAGAACTGATTAACTTAAGAACGTCCGTAGAATCCTTTACAAAAGAGTCCAATTTCCTCATTTCCGGATTAATATAGAAATCTACAAATTCAGAGTCTTTCGATGGGTGAACCGTTTCCTGAAATTACCGGCCTGGTCTTAAGGTAGCCATTTCCGTCTGTGTCCATGTGTGTTTTAGGTAGGGTATAATAACGTGATGTTTTGACGTCACAGGGTACAAGGTATTCCGCCAATCCGTCAATATCACCATCACTTAACATTTTCTTAACAATGTAGGAAACTTTTTGAACTGTCTCTGGTGTTTTAATCATTCCTACGGTACACTTTCGCACCGTTTAGGTCTAACATAGCTCATTTTAGACGGTGACGACCTAAGGTAGAATCCAGAGTTTATATATATATATATATATATATATATATATATATATATAGAGTTTATATATATATAGAGTTTATATATATATAGAGTTTATATATATATAGAGTTTATATATATAGAGTTTATATATATATATTTATATATATATATATATATATATATATATATATATATATATATATATATATATATATATATATATATATATATATATATATATATATAAACTCTGGATTCTACCTTAGGTCGTCACCGTCTAAAATGCGACCTAAAGTTGACAGTCACAAATTTTCATATAGCTCCACATGGGGCCACTGGAAAATTCAGGAAAAAATGTCATGATAAACTCAAACAGCGCCCGCAACAATATATAAGGTATAATTAATATGTAAGACGTATGCACAAGTTTTAGTTAAACATTTAATTTCTTGTAAGGTATTGCGCAACAATTTCATGTCTCCTTAAGGTACATTTTAAGAGCACACTGGTATAATACAGCATATTACACGTTCAAATGTATGTAAAATATATATAAGCCCCATATAAATATACTATAAAGAGGCCGCCGGTAAGGCATTATATATATGATATTACTTCACTAAATCATACACAGGAAGGGGTGCAATAGGCCTGAAACAATACGTCTTCACGAAAATGAGGACCGATTGTAAATGAAGACCTATTACATGTGTTTGGGGTGTGCCCAATCAAAAAAGTATTCGCTGGGTGTCGACTGTCGAGAAATATTAACATCACAAATCTACTAGTTTAGCCAGACCTTTAAACACAACCCCGAAAAACGCATTTGGGAGTAGGTTTATGATAGCATTTTTTCGATATGTGTCCTCAGCTTAAAATATTGGAGGGAACATGTTTTTGTTCCCCTGTAAGTTCCTGTATAGACCATTGATCAGTTTGATTAACCAACGCTAATAAAAAGCGTTTAATTTAAAGGTGTTGACTGTGTTGAAATCGCTCCCTTTTGTAAAAGAGTTCTCAGGAAGTCATTGCATGACAATGTTTCCAATTAGCATCAAAAGCCATATGTATCGCTTCCTATATAGTCGCTGAAAACATGACAGATTGCTGTTTTATGAGGGTGCGAGCATATGACTGTGTTGCTGCGCACTTGATAAATCCCGCCTTTCTTGAGTATATGCAACGTTCATTAGCGTAGCCACGATTGTGTCATGGGGGGGGGGGGTGGAATGGGTGGAGCAGGACTGTCTTGTATTATGGTCATGAGTATCGTGTCCGAAGGAGAAGAATATTAAAATAGGTAGGAGCGAGGTTATTCACAAAACGGTAAGCAAAATAGTTTCATGAACGTAGATAAGGTCTTCAAACTTCAGCAGATTGAGGGAAGAGGGTGAATTACTAGTATGGTTAAATGGGTACAAGGAGCAAATATGCCGGACAGCTTTCTTTTGTAGAGTAATTAGCCTGTTCACGTGACTCTTACCAGTTCCCTGAGCAACCTTAATACCTGAAGAGTCAATATGAGGCTTCCATGTAAAGCCACTGTCAATAATAACACCGGGAACCTGATACGGTCTTCTTTCTGTATGGAGTGGCCATTTATGTAAATCATGATATCATTTTAATTTCTTCTATTTACAGTAGCCTTTCCAAATAAAATGTAAATTATTCTTCCTAACATTAAGTAACAGTTTGTTCCCTGAAAACCATTCATAAAATTAACACAGTTCAACATAGCTCGTGGTTTCAACTAAGCTAAAATTATGTCCTGTAAAGAAAATGCAAGTGTCATCAGCAAAGATGATAAAAGTGCAAATATTCGAAACATTGGCTATGTCATTTACGTAGAGAATAAAACGTAAACGACCTAGGAGCGACCCTGGGGAACCTAGCCTTTGTCACGCTTTTCGGCTAACTATTATCTTTTTTATTTTATTTACACCGTAACCGGTAACGTTACACCCTATTACGATACCAGGTTCCGTACTTTTAACCCTCACATGGGATCTGTGCGGCTTCACATATCTGTCCGCCCTCAGACCTGCTGGTGTAGCGATTCCAGAGGGTGTAAAGCAGAGGAGGTAACAGCCAGTGTGTTTCCAGAGGGAGGGGTGAGGGTACAAAATTTCACATGCAGGAAAGACTCAACAGAGACTATGAGTAACCCCGCATGCAACACTTGACAATTTAGAATTGACGGCTTCGTAGAACACATACTGCTTCCTATTGGACAGGAAACCTGTAATCCAATTTAAACCAACGCCCCTGATACCGTAATGAGAAAGTGTCTTTTCACGAATTTTGCAAATCGAATTGAGCCGAACTGAGTTCTCACTCATAAAACAGTTATCACTATGTAGGATATGGGAATTGTCTAAGTTTGACTATTTGGGAATGGGTATGTGAAGAAAGCTTAACAACTCTGGAAAAATTTGTTGAATTTCATGAGCCAACTCAATGAGCCTTTTTCAAGGCTGGTAGGTTCATTCAAAGTATAAATCGCAAATCGACAGGGGTAGGGCAAGTTGCAACCGCTATGCAACCGGTAAATTAAAAGTTTAAGGGAGGGGTTCGTTCACGAAGGGAAAGCTCATGCATTTTACATAACATACCGAGACAACATTAATGGAAAAAAATGGTGAATTACGAGGTGGAAGCCAAGAAAGGGCTGTTCGGGGTTACAGCCTCATGACCCAAGCGTGAAAAAAGTAATTAGATAACTCCATGGCCCAAGCTTGAAAACAAAAAATAATCAGACGAAATGTGATCTCTCTCAATTAATTACCGACGAGGACATATATTGCACCACTTCTCATCTGCATGAAGACAGTAAGTGTCGTTTTACCCAACAAGGAAGGCAGGCGTGGCGCCAGAATTTGCCCGACAGGGTAGGCAAGCTCCCCTACAGGGGGCCAGAATTTCAAGGCCCCGACAAAAGCGTTGTCAATTATATCCAGGTGGAACGTGACTTGGCAGAAATTTCGGGCTTTCTTTTTAACAAATACTTAAAAAATCTGGAGTTTATTTGATTGAAGTAAAAATTGAAACTTTTGTAAGAAGGCTTGGTATTATAAATATTCTGGGTGTTTATTGAGGTATCTGTCCTTCATAAGGGAGAAATAAAAAACGTTATATGGGCAACAGCTGAAGTTCTTTTGGGGTTACGAATTGAATCGTACAATACCTACAAACTAAGTCTTTGAGACGAGACGGGAGACGGGGGGGGCGCCAGCGGGGGGGGGGAGAGGGGCATGGCCCCCCGTCGGGGAACACTGCCCCCCCCCATCGGGGAAGGACGGTGGTTTCTTCGGGGAGGCCTAAAAAATAAAATAAAAATAAAGTGAATGGGTGACCTTGAACAAATTTTTTCCTTTTATAACTCTATTTTTCAAATACATATCAGAATCGATTTTCAATTACTTCTCATAGCTCATAGTTCATAGCTCTGTTAGAACTCATTGCATGTAACTTGTCCCACCTTAAATCCATGCGCGCAAGGTCACCCATAAGCAAGACTTGTGCTAGGGATTCCACGCGCGTACGTAACCAAGGGCGTCACCAGCGAGGGACCAGGGGTCATGCCCCGTCGTTGAGAGCCTTCATCTATAGGCCCATGATAAAAGATGTAAGTCCGATAGACGTTAGTCCCAGGACGATGTTCTTGATTTTGCTTTACTAGTTTTCCTTACAAAACTGACGGGAAGTTGTTCAGATGCATTCAGTGCCCAATTGTTTGTCATCTGTCCTGCCCCGACAGCCGAGTTAGCAAGTTGGTTTTTTTCTATTGAATTGAAACTTTCATAAATAACGACTGCTTCATTTCTAGTTACAAGTCTCGGAAATGCCATTTCCCTCTGTCTGAGGGTTAGGTTTTTTACATTTTCTCTACACTCCGCGCCAAGTTATGGTGGCGCTCCGCTTTGATAGTGTTTTGGTCGAACAGATTACTCAACAGAACAATGCATGCTTGAAAATTATTCTTCATTTGAGGGCAATACGAAGTGAAAATTTGAAGCGAAAAAACTGAAAATAAAGACTGCTTTGTTTCTGGGAAAAGCCATTTCCGGCTGTCTGGAGTTGTAAATTTTTCAGAAGTTTCTGTGCACTTCTAGTTAGTTTTTCGAGCAGGATTTTTTTCAGACAAAATAGACTTTTCTGCCTCCTACCAAATTGAAACACTCACGTACGAATGTGTCAATATACAATATATAAAACTTGAAATATATGGGAAACCAAACTTTTTGCCCCGAGGAAAATTCCGAGGGCCTTAGTCTCAGTGATGTTATTCAGAAATCCCAACAAACCTACAAATCACCCCTACTTGATTTTTCTCATAAGAGGGTCAGATTCTTCCATAAACCCCCAAAATCTGCCATAAAATTACAGTTCCACCAACTTCACCTCCAGATTCTCTTATATCTGTTAAAAATGAAAACTTTTTCATTTTCGATAGATACTCCGTACAATAAAACACCCAAGCCAACGCTCTTCATCACTCCGTCCATTGCCCTTGACAGGCATATCATTGAATAGAAAGTCCAAAATTTTCATTGTGACCTTAAACCAAAAAACATTTTTTTTTCATAAAAGTCTAAAATATCTCCATTATGATAAGCTGTTAATTTTCAAATCTTCGTTCAAAAAAGGGAAAATTTTTTCGGGCACATTTCCAGTTTCGTCTGAAAGCCTTGGTACCTAGGCCTAGTACAATGAAATGCGTAACCCCAAAAGAATTCCAGCTGTCTCTTATGTAACGTTTATGATTTTGCCCATATGAAGGACAGATCCTTCACAAAACACCCCATCTTTTTAATGGTCCTTACAAAAGCAAAAATTTGTTTAGAAACTTTTTCTTTAAACAAACTCCAGATTTTTAAATATTCGTTGAAAAACCAAAAATTCGGCGCGCTACGCGCGCCTCAGATTCTTCCAAGTCACGTCCCTCTGCATCTATCTCATCGCCTTTGTCGGGGACTCGACAGCTCGAAGTGCTGGTCCCCCTGTCGGGCAAATCCTGGCGCCACCCCTGGACGAGACTAGAAGTTTTCCCGGAAAGTTTTCGCCTTTTTGGACTAATCTTTGAAAATTTAGAGCTTATTATAATGGAGAAATTTGGGACTTTAATTTGGTTTTTTTGGTAAGGCTATAACGAAAAAATTGGTTTCTTTTATGAAGTGATATGCCTTTCAGGAGCAAAATTAGGTAGAATGTCGGGGCGATTTACAGAGTTGGCTTTGCTTATTTATTGTACGGATTATCCATCGAAATTGGAAAATTTTGCAATTTTAACTATCTAAAGCAAATACTGGAGAAAAATTGTATTTTTATAACAGGTTGGGGGTTTTATGGAGGAATCTGACGTTCTCATGAGGGAAAGCAAGTAGGGGTGATCTGTACTTTTTTGAGGTTACTGAATATCATCGTGCAGATTTAGGCCCTCGGACCATGATGGAGCATTCTCCCGAGGAAAAAAAATTGGCTACCTATATATTTGAAGTTTTATATTTTATTTATTGTCATAGGCGTACGGGAGCGTGTCAGTTTGGGAGGGGACAAAACTGTCTTTTGTCCGAAAAATTGTAATCCTGCCCGAAAGATTATCTTAGTCGAGCGGACAGAATTTTTTGAAAAATTGAGAACCCTCGGACAGCAGGAAACGGCATTTTCTGGGCTCGTAACTAGAATTAAAGAAGTCCTTTCTTTCAGATTTCTTTCGCAATAAAATTATTTTCACTTCATAATACTGCCCCAAAACGAAGAATGATTTCCAAACAGGCATTGTTCTGTTCAGTTATCTATTCGACTAAAACATTGTTTGTGCGGAGCGCCACTATCAGTTGACGCTGAGCGCACAGAAAATTGTTTAAAAACTCCTAAAATAGCCGGAATGACATTTCCCAGACTTGTAACTAGAAATGAAGCAGTCGCTATTTTGAGCTTTCCTTTAAAATGAAAGTTTCACTTCAATAGAGAAAAACCCAACTTGCTAATGGAATGAGCAGAAAAGTATTAGATAAAAGGTACTGCTACAGTTAGATGTAATGGCCTTGCCTCTTTTCGAGGGAAACTATGAAATGGAATTGAAAACATACTATAATGTTTTTGACTATATTAAGAATCTTCGTTGAATTCAATTGCAAGGTCCACTAAATAGATGAAATTTTCAACGTGACTGCCCGAACTCCAGACTGTAAATGGTTTTACTCCCAACGTATTTGAAAATATGTCACGTTACAAGTTGCCTTCAAATAAATTCTCAGTCAGACTTTTGGGGAAATTTTCTCCCACCACTGTTTGTCATTATGTGTAGCTGAAAACGACATGGCCGATATTCATTACCTTTGTAAGAATTCGGCTGTCGGGCCAGGCCATATGGCAGACCGTTGGGTACTGTACGCACATGAACAAACTCTCGTCCGTTTTTGTAAGGAAAATTTGGAACTGTGAGTTTCCTTGAAGAATATGGTCTTCTAGTAAACAAGATCAAGAAGGTCTTCCGAGTGGCTACAGACCCACATCTTTTATCGTGGGTCTGACGATGAAGGTTCCCCGACGAAATTGGATTTTCTCAACAACAGGGGGTGGGTGGTCCGTCCTCTACAGAGGCATGACATTGCGCGCACGGATTTAAGATGGGATGAGGGATAGAAGAGCTAGTAGAAGTGATTAAAACCGATTCAGATATGCATTAAAATATCGTTACAAAAGAATAAAAATAGTTCAAGAAGAAAAAAAGAGCTACACTTGTAGACGAATTATTATGCCAGCGGCCACTTGGTCCATTGTTTTGCGTTCAAGGATGACGTCACTGTGTCGTCAATGCACAAGATCAATTGTTCTTCCCCAGGATGACGTCATTTTGTCGTCAATGCATGTAAGGTCTATTCAGAGGAGCACCCAGCAGTAGGCCTATAGGACGTATGGTTAGATGATAATCTGATTTTGTTGACGGTCTAGATTGCAATTGACCACAATCGAAAAAGATTTTTCTCAGCACAGATTTTGTCAGTTTGTCAGTAAATCCGACAGGCGGTACAAAGACATTAAGAGGATTGACACATTGAAATCTAATCCATACTCCATAAATGAAGACAACAAACTTGCAATTCATATAAGGCCAATAGGGCCTAATACGTGCTCGTTGATGCACTCTGGATTCAGACCCAGTCTTCACTGTCTGTTCATTTTCGTCTAATACATAATAGGCTTGCTAAGAAGACTTTGTTATTTTGTATTACGAACGTAATTGGGTCATTAAAATAATATGAAAACAGTATGATTTTATGGTTGTTGTTCGAATACGTGAATGTGAATGAAGGTGAGTATAATATGAAGGGAAGGCTAAGAACGGGGTCATGAACTAGAAGACGACTTATGCGACATGAGGCCAGCGAGTGATTGGCGGGTTGCCCGGCAGGAAACCGTGAAACAGCCTAATGGTCTATAACTAAGCCTTCATGTAATGACAGTTGTCTTATGTGAAAGCTACAAAGGTAAAGTGAAACAGTCTGTTGCAGTCATTATTTGTAGCTCGGCTACATCTGTGGTACTCTTGAACTTGAGAATTCTATTTGATAAGGCCACCAAAGTTAACCGGAATAGCCGGAAACTATGGTTAAAATCATAGGAGTTTGATTGCTTCTCTCGATGTGTCCATTTAAAGCCCTCATATCTTTGCAAAGCTGTTCACAGAATATCATCCATTATTCCCTCTTCAAAGACATGAAAAGAAGAGACCGTATTTTGTTTGGGATAGGAATTCGGTACATTTTTAATTACAGCTTTGCAAAGAGAATTAGCGGCATTTTGATGGCCGTTGTGTCGACGTTTGCTAACGGCGTTCCACGTCGTGGCAACGTTGGTATTAGACGTTATTTTTGATGAAGGCCCTATTGTTCATTGTCAGCTTACTTAAGAACAAAACTCTGAGGACAACAATGTGCTAAGACCTGTACATGACTTAACTCTATTACAGTGGCGTAGCCAGGATGCGATTTTTGAGGGGCCTAGGTAACAAGTAGGGGGGGGGGGGGCTGGTACCTTCGAGGGTCAGACACGGCAAGACTATCTAAGCGGAGCGCCACCATCGGTTGGCGCGGAGCGTACAAGAAAATTTTGGACTTTAAAACCCCTCCAGATGGCCGGAAACGGCACTTCCCAGGTGTTTTAAGCTGCATGTATCCAGCCTTGAAATACGAATCTCATGTCTGCGACTTCTCAAATAATTAGAATAAAAAATCAATCTATGAAAAATGGTAATACATACACTTTTTAGGGCCCCCGAAACTGGGCACTTCTGATCTGTGGCCTGGGGGATGAGACTAAAAGGAACCGGTATCTCCCTTTCCCTTGGGAAAAATTGAAAATATCAGAAGGACGTAGATCGCAAATGCGGCAATATTTGAATCTAAGCGGAGCGCCGCCATCAGTTGGCGCGGAGCGTACCAGAAAATTTTGGGCTTTAAAACCCCTCCAGATGGCCGGAAACGGCACTTCCCACATGTTTTAAACTGGATGTACCCAGCCGCAAATGCGGCAATATTTGAATGGATTTCAGCTTACCTCAGGCAGTACCTTACCCTTTAACAGGAAAACCAAAAGTAGTTGTGTCCCCCTCTGAGAAACTTTCTTTCTAGATGCAAAATGGTGCTATGTTTGGCAAACTTTGAACTGAGTACAGGCCTAAGTTTTAGGATTTTCCCTTTTTTGGAAGCATGAAAAATATCAAAATATTTTTAGTTTTTGTAGAGATTTTACAAGAGACATACATACTGCCAAAGAAACAATTTGCAAAATGGTGCAGTATTTGTTCATCGGTACATTACATAGCCTTAATTAAAATACTACGAATAAGTCTCTCAGAATAATTGAACCGCAAACAGAAGTACGGATCATGTGGGAAACACATGAAATCCGGACCTTGTGGACATTTTACAAATCCCCCGGACGCCAGTGCCAACTAATAAAAAGAGGACTTGTCGAAAAAATCGTCCTACAGTGGCACTTGTCATGGGCAGGAGTGAGGCACGACGTAGGCCTACTTGTTAAGGATGGAAGGGAAGAATTATCCCAAGGCAGTACCTTACCTCACCTGCTTACGGCATATTTTGGGTATGATAAAGTATAGGAATGGTCGTGTAAGAATGGTCTCCAGTGTATGATTGCCTTATTTTCAGTAAATCAATCAGCAATCCGAAAGGCAGAAAGGGTCTTAACCTAACAAAGTCACATTAAAGTTTGTCGTCGAGACTTTCGTTTCATCTTCGAAGTGAAATGCAATAAACGACAGTGCAGATCACAAACGGTATCCAATTTAGTGAAAGTAGGCATTTTGAAGTTATTACTTGATTTCATACGTGCGCACAAAATGTGTTTTACACACATTCATCCATGTTTTTTTTTTTTTTTAATTTTTACACATTTTATTTGTTTACTGTTTTGAAGGATATACTTCAAAGTTTATTTCCGTTCAAACATTTTTTTTTTCAATTACTTTATCAGTACGCAAAAAATCTGGGGGGGGGGGGGCCTGAAGAAAATCTGGGGGCCTAGGCCCCCCAGGCCCCCCGTGGCTACGCCACTGCTCTATTAACAGGATGTCTCTTGCAGCGTCGTCAGTCAGTTCGATGTTACCCCAGTTATCTCCAAGCATTACCCGCCTCGGTCCCAAATTGACAGTGACCTGTCTGCGGAAGGGGGGGGGGAGGGGTCACATGAGGGGCATTTGCCCCCTCATATATTTTCTGGCCTCCACATTTGCCTCCAACGTTACTCTTATGCTTCACATTCAGACGTGATACTCATCCAAAATTCAAAATTAGTTTTATCATCATAATGAAACTTTATAAGAAGAAAGCCGAGAACCCTAGATTTAGGTCAACCCAACAGTATATCTCTTCTGAGAATTAGCTTTTCACCCGGAAATTAACAAAAATATCAGCTTCCTGCGACCCGTTCCCTGGAACCAACCGATGATTTGCCCCTGAATTGACCTCATATGGGTCGTAAGGCAGGTTCTTGGACTTGACTCGCCACCATTTTTTGGCAGTCATTTTGAACGAGCGAGACCCAAAATATTTACCGTTACCACTTGATTTCATGTTCAGCGGACCGTAAAGTTTTCAAAAATATTGCGTCTGTAGTGTTGCCCGTGAGGTGTCTCTGGCCCATGGCCTATAATGACCACTCCAGATGGCACTTACCTCAATCCGCTGCCCAATTTAAAGCTATACTGATATTTCATTGTATTATTATTATTCATTTGCACCTTCGTAGGTATTAAGAAGGGATAGGGGTATCGATATGGACATGTAGATATGCAATTCACAGATTTGCTATAACGACACTGGTGCTTCCTAAGTACAAACCCTGGAACATTAGTAGCCTAAAATTGTTTGAAGATGTGTAATGAAACCATTTCAGGTCAAACTAGGACAAATGAATCAATTTACTGTACACAATTACATTTTAAAATAGCATAGTCAAGATTTAGGTCAAAGATCAAATTTCATACCTTTTTGACCTTTAATGACCTCAAGAATCACGGGATTCTCCAAATCTGTAAATCAACTAAAAGACAATTTCTTTGCGAATAATTTGAGAGGTCGTTTGTTACTCTCGAGTTTCTAGGTGAAAAATAATAGCCATTATACTTTCCCCTACTCCTTATATTTTTGAAATTTCAGCACCCTGACTCTTTGCAGATACCCCGCTATACTTCCCCAACCCACCCAAAGATGCCCATAGACCTGAATTTTTCTGTTTATTGTTAGGGAATCGAAAAAACATATGGTGTCATTAATGACCATTCCAGGTGGCACTTACCTCAATCTAAAGCCGTTGTACTCCGTGCATTCCCCTCCCTTCAGAGGAAAACTGAGTACGCCACGGAACCTCACCTTCATACACTCATAGACTGAGTTTACTTTTCTTAAATATCAATTGCTCCGAAAAATAGGCTAATCATTGGGAGAAAAAGTATTCATCTAAAATGTCCATACACTCCATCTATAATGGTTTAGAGGCCCAATTCTCTCAACCCAAATAGTACCAATTATTCTCCTAAACGTCTTACTCAAGCCACTCCCACAGTTATCTAAAATTCATCCTCCTACAGTTGTAATACCAGTTTAATTGCTTCAGGGTGAGCATTAAAGAGCTAAGCCAGTAGGGAATTTCTGTAGACTACGGTACTACAATAACTGTAGTTTGGGTTCAGAGGACAGGCTAATAACTTCCTTCTGTGAGTTGGTTAGTGGGTCTTTTACTTGGTAAATGAGGATAATGTGACACTACTGCATTGGACCTTCAAACAGGTTAGGTTACTTAGAGTAATATTAAGTACGTTGCTGGCAGTCATGTGTAGCAGGGTAACATCGCAGCCCTGCAGCCTATCCGTTCCCTTCGCTTTACTCGGCCTGCGAGGTTACTATGTTACATCGGTACTGCACTGCTTGGGGTTCACCGTTTGTGTTTAACTCTCAAAAATTGTCGGTCTCCAATGCTTTTGTGAAATAAAAGGGTCAATCGTTGGTACGAAGGTTTAGGTACGGGATCTTGCCGAGCGTGTAGCTCCAATGGAACAATTGAGAAAACGAGTTCAGTTGATTTTACAATGATTTATTCTTGATTCAGCTTCCTCTCCTCTAAACATGATTAAATGAATTAATTTGCCGGCCTTTTAGTTAAATAGAATATGTTCAGATTGACTCATGGGCCTATAGTCTGAGGTCTGCCGCACGAGTGGAGAAAACTTGCACCTCGGGGCTTGCAGGTCTCGTGGAGATTGTAACACTACGAGTCTTAACGCAGTCCCCTGATTGGTCAAAAGTTGTGACGAACCAAATTAAGTAACTATTACTGGATGTACTGACCTCAGCGACCAATGAGGAGACTGTAGATAATGAAATTGGGCACGCCTTGAAAATATGGGATTCAGGGTACACGTGAAACTAAGATTTGGAAGTTTGTCATGTATACCAGTAACATATAACGGGAAAGAGGGAGAGCCCTGGGGCTCTAGGACAAAAGGAAGGGAATGTTGCTGGTAAATAACAAAATGTCGTTCCTGTAAAGGTCTCACTACTCCATTAGAGCAGTGTTCTAGAGTGTCAAGTGCACACCCTCAAAGAAGTAGTCCTTTTAGCTCTGGTTTTGATGAAATTTTGTCAAGATAACCTGCCAGCTGGGTGATGAAAGTCCATGAATATGAAAGAGTACTTGTCAGAGTGTAGATGTTGAAAATTTGAGTAAGATTGATGGTGATTTTGACTGTTTAAAAAATTGTTGTCAAATGGCGGAGATTTTCCGTTTTTGTGAAGAGGCTAGGGGTGGGTGTACCCTACAAAAAATTGAAGTCCTTCTAGCTCAAAATATAAACGGTCATGGTATGGAAATTTTGTTGTGCCATGATGGGAAAACTTGTCAGCTATCAAGTGATGGGTGTCTTGAAATAGCTGTGAACTTTGACAAGGCTGCAGCGGCCTCGAAAGGGAGCTAATTTAATGTGTAATTCAATAGTGAAATTATTGGGTGTGTGAGACCTAAAAGTTCATGATGGGTGTACCAAACTACATGACCGTACTATCCATTTCTGGTTATTATGGATTTCACTCAATCTGACTACTAAGGACCCTTAATGTGGCCAAACTGAGAAACAGGATGAACAAATATACCAGTCCTATATCAAAATTCCTCAAGTTTTCCCGCATCGAGCACGCCTCTCTGCGGGTACGGTAAGCTTGCAACACTCGCGTTCCTCAGCTGCAATAAAGGCATTCTGTGTATGAAGGTGCAAGTAGCACACGTTCATGTTAGGTCTAGTGGAAAACTTTAAATTAACTAAAGAGAGTTCTGCGACTCATTTGTCTGTGGGTTGGATAAATTCACTTTCATGCATCAGTGGATGCCAAATTCACAACACTAAATACCTGTAGCACTGATTGGCTCCGATTTGATGAGCACGGCTACCTGGGCCGTACTGGACGGGGCCAGGTAGGGGGTTGCCACCCCCAAAATAGCCATTACCTTGCCGAGTCGGGCGGACTTCGGTCCCTCAGTCGGGCAGAGATTAACCTCTGGTTGGGCACCTGGAGTCGGGAAAAGTTCACATCCTCCTGAGAGACAAAGTTCCGTACGGCAATGAGGGCCGCATTAGAAAAAAAAATACTTTGATTAGTTTAAGTTGTTCTATGTTTGGCCAGTGAGCTGAGAACTCCCTGGTTTAGCATATGATTATAACCGTAAGAAACCTTTTTATCAAGGGCGGTGACCTTTTGCACCAACTAGGGCATAATCTCTTCTCCACTGTGGCACCGAAGGCTGCCCGTTTCAGCAAGCAAAGTCTTAGCAAAAGGGGGGTCACCTGGTTACAGACCCAGCCCGTTTGTCCCGTACAGTCATGCATATGATAAAACATGGACAAAATGACTTAAGATGTTCTTTTGGTGCTACATGTTACTTTAGAGCATAAAGTAATAAGGTTAGGTAAAAAGTTATTCGAAATTTTGGACAGTTTTTTTTCCTATGCAACATGTACATTCGGTCTCGGTCTCGGACCTTGTCGGTCTCGCTCTCAAATTCTAACCTGGTCTCGGTCTCGACACCCTATGGTCTCGGTCTTGGTCTCGGTCTCGAATACGCTGGTTCAGACTAGAAGCATGTAACATAGGGGATGGCGCAATGGAAAGTTGTTTTGTCTAAGTAAAGAATAGCCTCTGTACAGGCGTTCTAGAGTTTACTTATGACTTAAGTTTTTCTGAAGTATGCTTTCTTGATCTTCTCATTAAATTAGAAAATGGTGTATTGTCTACAGTTCTCTACACTAAACCTTCCAATCTGAATCTTTGCGGCCTACATTACGACTCGTACCACAGTGATTTTACCAAGAGAGGTATAGTGTTCAGTCAAGGCCTAAGGATCAAAATGATCTGCGCTGACCCCCAAAAGACCCAAGTCTACTTTCCGTGACAGGGGTTACCCTTCCACGATCACGGACGATCAGAACTGAAAAGGGTGCAAACTCTTCCCAGAAAAAAAAAAACCTCTTGGTGATCAAGAAAAGAAAACCCCTGAACCGTTTTATGGAGTCCCCTTGTAGTAACACGTAAACCAAGACTTCCAAACTTGAGATCTATAATTAATAAGCATTTCCATATTTTAAAGCTTTCACCTAAACTTATGAGTGTCTTTCCTAATCCCCCAAAGTTTTATAACGACAGTCGAGTAATCTTAAGTCACATTTAGTGAGGGCTAAACTAGATGAAAGTGTCACAAGAAAACACAGGGGCTGCTATATAACCCATAGGAAGAACTGTGGCACGTGTCAAGTCTTGCAAGAAACCAAGAGAGTTGTCAGTAATGCGACCGGAGAAAGATTCACCATTTTTAGTTCTGTAACCTGCACTTCAATCGGGGTAGTTTATCTGGTTAACTGTACAGATTGTGGGAAACAGTACGTGGGTGAAACGGGAGGTGAACTGCGTGTTAGATACCGCGACCATAGACAAGAAATCAGAAAAGGGAATACTCCGCTGGGTCAACACTTCCAAATCTAAAAAACTTTGAATTAATCGGTCTTCAATCTCTTACTAACTCATCCAAGAAAAAACGGGAAGCTATAGAACTCAACTGGATTTATAGACTTGGTTGCCTCTCTCCGGTAGGCATCAATGTAAAAGACGTACGTACAATAAGATAATCCCCTTTTCATGCTGCTTTCTCTAATTCCAAACCGTTTTCGGTATAATATTCACTAATATACACTAGGCGCGAAAATTTCACCCCAACATTTACCTTTGCCCTCCATCACTGGGTCCGTCGCTAGGGTCTCATGTTAAGGGGTGTCATGGTCTCACATTCCGACTGGCTGGATGTTTTTCATACTAAATGGAGGAGTCACCAGGCCAGTTTCGGAGAGAGTAAATACATGAAGCACGGGCCTGGTGGATTAAATCTAAGAGAACGAAGTTTACGACTCTCTAAGCGGAGCGCCACCATTAGTTGGCGCGGAGCGCATAATTTTTTTTTGAAAAATCGTGACTCCACAGATAGCCGGAAGCGCCATTTTCCAAGGCTGACATTAGCAAGGCCTACACAAGCATTATCAGCAGTGATGGAACAAATTAACGTGAAACATTACAGATCTGGAACTTAGGGGATAAATCTTTGAAGGCGAGGGAAACGGTTGACGCGTAGCGTACAGAAAAAAAATGAAAGATTGCAACCCCTCAGATAGCCGAAAATGACATTTCTCAGACTTTTGCAAGCCCCCCCCCCTCACCCTTGTGGGAAAACCTTTAAGATGTACCGCTTGTGGTAAAATATTGGCAATCTGAAATAAAGACGAAAAGAAGTATGACGAACAAAAATATAGCAAGGGAAGCCTTAGCCATTTTTGGTTCCTTGCCCTAGCAAAAGGAACCTATGTAGTCAGGTTGGCGTGTGTGTGTATGTGTGTGTGTGTGTGTGTCTGTGACGCTAGCATGGGTACGCTGTAACTCAACAAGGGAAAGTTGGATTAAATTGAAACTTAGTATATAGAAGTGCCATAGTTTGAAGGTGTGCCCTATCGTTTTTGGTGGAGGTCAAAGGTCATTTGCGGTCACCAGAGGTCAAAAACTAAAAACCTTCTCAACATGATATTTCAAGGTAGGAAACTTGGATATATGTCATACTTGGTGTGTGGGTGTGTTATTGCGTAAGGATGAAATCTGATATGTTTGGTGAAGGTCAAGGGGTCATCTGAGGTCAACAGAGATCAAACACTGAAAAACGTTTTAACACAGTAGTTTAAGGTAAAAAGGACAGATTTCAAATCAATCTGTGTTTAGTTAAGGTCAAAGGTCATCAAGGTCACTGGAGGTCAACCACTGGAAATGTTATTTAGAAAATGTTGTAAGCTAGATAAAGATAGGTTCAATAGATTTTTTATCTCACCTGGTTTTGCATGCTTACACACCCAAACACCTTAGAAATTTGGCCTTTACGTTCGTTCAGTAATGATTACTTCGGGTTGTATACAGATTTTGGATCATTCAAAGTTGTAAGCGGGCAATAACTGAAATCTGTTAGATTTCAATGAGTACAGGTCACACTGCTATATACGGGTCTATCTGCCAGTGGAAGCAATGCATGGATTTTGTCTCTTTAATACCGCTGTGCATGGGCGTCCGCAGATATGGGCAAAGGGGGGCACTTGCCCCCCCCCCCCTGGAAAATCAAAAATTTGAAAAAACGTATAAAAACCAAAGCAAAAACCCGAGCAAAACGTGTTTTCCAAGTTTCTATGCGAAAATTAGGCTTTAGAAATGCCATTTCCGGCGATCTGGGAGGCATTTTGGGCTGAAATTTTCGCATGCTTTGTGTCAATTCATGGTGATTTGGAGGTTTTGCCCCCCCTTTAGAAATTTGCCCCCCTGACTTTTTTTTCTGCGGACGCCCATGCTGCTGTGCTCTGTGGGGTAACCTAATCCTCATTCTATTATCACACCCCATTAATCACTTGATTTCTGCTTAACTGCTGAATAAACCCTGTTTTCCTCTTTTGCATTTTCCCAACCGCAAAGTTAAGAATATCAACATTGCCCTCCGCTGTAAGTTATGGGCAGACGATTCTCCACCCCAAAATAATCATTGCATTATAAATCTTAGCGGAGCGTCGCCACGATAGTTGGCGCAGAGTGTACAAAATATTTGAAAAATCACGACTTCTCAGATTTTTCAGACTTGTAAGTAACTCCAGGGAGATGTTACTGTAACTCTAGGCAGTTGTTACTTTGATCTTTCGTTTGCAATAAAATTTTCCCTCCTAAAGAAGTAAATAAATTGCAATACGATCAGAAAAGTACCAGATAAAATGTACAATTTCAATTTTCCGGCCAAAACTTTGGGCTCTTTATACACCTGGGTACTCTCCTAACTGAATCTAAAAACAGGCATTTGTAATACCTCCGGGGTTAAAATTGTCCAACATAGGTTTGCAGCTTACGCCCGAACGATATTGTACCATAAAGGGCAAAATCATGTCCAAACTTTGAAGTGAAACTGAGGTATGTATAATTGTTCCCAGAATGTGTTGCCAAGTTTCATTTTGTTTAGGAATATTTCATGAAAATTTTACAGTGACTCCCGGTGATGCTTTTTTATTTTCCAAGCAAATTCTGGACAGAATGCAGGCACCCTTAACAGTTTTAAGTGATTAAATGCATGCCAGGTTGCTTTAGACGTAAATTGCCGCCAGGTTTTTAAATCTCTGCCCGAAATTCAAATTTTGCGAAAATTTGGGAGTCAGTCTTTTAACTGCCCCCTGGGCCTAGGGTTTAAGGGGAGGGGTTTCACCCTCGTGATTGATTTTTTGTGCCTCTTTATGTAAGATTTGCACCATATGCTACCTTTAAATTAAACTATGTGTTACATATTTAAAAATTTAAAACGACCTACAAAAATCGGTTAGGGGTGCGGGGATGGTAGAGCAGGGCCTTTCTCCAGCTACGCTAGTTCACACAGAGCAACATAAACCAAAACACAGATCCTCAAGCTAGTATATAATTTTAGTGGAACTATTAACGACTATAGTCCTATATCCAAAAGAAAAATCGTTCCAAATATAACCTCATTCAAGACTTCCAAAATAGAACTTATTAGTCCAATAGACGGCACAAAGTATGCCTATGGCTGTATGAGTTATGACTGCGTACTTACCTACGTACGAGCGACGAAGGTAGCGTGTTAGCGCGTAGCTTGCTAGCTAGCTACGGTGCATTGCAATAATACAGCTCTTCGCTACGCTTTTCAATGTCAATGTCATTGTAACGTACGCCTGTACGATCGAGAACTTCGAGAAACTTACAAGGTAAAGAGTCCCCCAAAACTTATTTTGAAGAAAAAGCTAATCAAATTTCATCTTATTTCCCTTCAAAGTATTCATTCTTTCATTACATTTTATGACTTTACTATTGTATATTCACGGTTAACCAAGCAGTTATTTCGGGTAAATTTTAGATTTGAAGAGAAAAGACATTGTCACATGACTCCCAACAACCAATCATGAATCTGGACAGTCGACTACACTTCTTCAATTTGGAATGACTGCTCTCGCCCTTTAAGTCAGTTAAGGAGAATATTCGATTATCAATGGAAAATTTATAAAAAAGAAAAGCTTTTTCCCTTCTAAACTTCGCGAAATTAAAGTATTTATAAAAAGGAATAAAGCCATGGTGCCCATGTCTCTACATCACAGAGTGGAACAGGCTATGACGTCACGCATTCGGCACGCATTCACAACGGGTCTCTCAGCCCATATGCGTGACGTCATAGTGTGTTCGAATCTGATGTAGAGACATGGGCACCATTGACTTTTTTCCCTAATTATATGATGGACTTATGCATGCATATGATGCTACTGAAAGTAAGCCTACTTATTAAAATGAAGGAGCGCGCGAAAATTTTTGCTGCGTATGAGGAATTTTCAAAAATGGGTCTAATTGGTGTTAATTTAAGTGAAAAAAATCTAAGACACTTGATCTACTTGGAAGAGACGTCATTATGGTCCAGTCGGAAAAGGCGTGCTAGAGCGTACGTGGGGGAGGAAAAAATGCCGATTGGGATTTTAGATTTTCCAACAATTGTCGCTCTGACGAATTTAATGGGGTGAGACACCCCTTCACCACCCTCTATCGACGGCCATGCCCTCCATTTTAGCTTATCCCACCCTCACATTTTTCGGAAATCCTGCAGTCGCAACTGAACGGTACCTGATCGCGGTCTCCAGTCCGAAATTGCTCACCCGGCCAGCCGAGGATGGATGGGTGTACATGAAATGCATGTGCTACGAAAGCCCATTAGGGTCAGTGGATGTTTTAATTTGTTCAATTATTTTATTTCATCAAATAAATTGTAAATAGAATTAGGTCATCAAATTAACTATCCCACAGATACACCAATAATATTAAATAAATTATAATTAAATGCCAACTTTGCAAATTAAAAAGAAAAAAAAAACGATCAAAACAAACCAGTTAAAAAATAGTGGACCTTATTGGCCTTCCCGTGAAAAATACACGTGTTTTAATTCCCTTTAGGAATTCACCCTCCGTTAATTTCATTTCATAGAAGTAAAGAGCTAAAAACAGTTCTTACAAAAGAAAATGGTAAATAATTATAATGACCTTGTACGTGATCGAAAGCAACATTATTCTGTGTGGAACATACAGTATGACAAGCACGCACGCATGTGCGAGCAACTTCGTATATAGACCCTTTTACATCACGTCGCACGCACTACGCGGAGAGCACAAACGTTCTCGAGTGAATATATTCCGGGCCTCGTCATCAGTTTCAAGACTTAGAACTTGCTGGTCAATTTGTGTTCGTCGCGAACATGACAATTGTTGTGTGTTTTCTTTCATATAGACAGTGATCTAGGCCTAGGCCTAGTCAACCGTGTAATGTCGTGCGTCGGATATTGTGTAGTATTACTGCCATTGCTTTACAACAACTGAAGGAATTCTTTCGGCAAGTTACCACAGGAACCTTTATGGGCTGTGATACGTTGACAGTTGGGATCCGAGAGGGCCGACAGAGACCGTATCCGACACGGGCGCAGGTTCTCGGCTCTGCAAGGTCAAGTTGTTTAGCCAGTGTCATTGTTAGAGGCCTCAACTTGAGTTAGACCTAGGTTCTTACCATGATGGTGAGTGTAAATTACACTGTAATCGATGGCTTGCAACTTTCAGGCCTAAGCCTAGCCTCATAACAGTTCTTAACCAAAACAATCGGTAACACCAGGGAGTTGTACAACTCCCTCATGGTATCACCAACAAATGTTACAGATTTGTCAATTCAGTTACGTCAAGTGCTCATAACTTTAGGACTAACTAAGGCTAAACTAAGGAGCACAGGTCACAGGATCTTCGGCTCGGAGGAGCTGTACATGTAACTTTGTAAGAAATTTGGAATTATTTGCTTTTTCAAAGTGCCAAATAATGCAATGGTTATTGAGCTTCCAGAAGATATCTCCTTATTTCTTGATTCTGATCACAGTGTTGGTGTCATCATTTACCTTGATTTTCCAAATGTCTTAAACAAATTTCCAATTAGCCTAGGCTTGGGGGAGTAAGTTATAGGCCTAGCCCAAACCTAGCAAGGGCATGTCAGTCCCCCCCCCCCCTTACAACCCTGGCCATCACGTACAGCCCAGAATGGTAATCACTGATACCCTTTTGTTTTAGTTCCTAAAATATGCAGATTTTTTAACTTCAGTCTTAATTTCCTCATCCCAAACAGTACCAATTCTCCTAGCCTTCTTAATTAAGCCCCTCCCACAATTGTCAGAAATTTACCCTGCTCCAGACACAATCTCATTTTATTGCTTCAGGGTGAATATAGAAATTAAGCTCAATGTGTATAATCAAAACACTATCAGAACAGTTCGTGCTGTGTAATATAAGTTTTGGTGCTGTGCATTATTTGAATTAGCAGTCAATCAAAAAGCTGAGCCAATTGCAAGTTTCTGTTACCCTATACTAGAAGTGTAGTTTGGGGTGGGAGGATTGTCCCTTTAAGTAAAAAACTCCAAAAGGCCAAGCTCGAGAGCCATCAAAGAGCATACAGTAGTTAACAGTTCAAAGTTCAGGCTAACAAGGCGACACAACCAAACAAACAAGTGCAACTGGAACTAAATTGATCATCATGTACAGAGACAAAATCAAGAAGCAACAAACAAGTGCAAGCCTAATGAAAACAAACAACAAAAGGGTCCTGAACAGCTGTCTGGGTTAAGCTTGGACCCATGTGTTTGTTGATCTGTCTCAGATCCAAGTTAATTGGGAGGATCCAGTCAGAGGTATATATGAAAGGACCAAGTAGATGGTTTTATTTTGATTTCATAGGGGATAATATTCCAAAGGCATTAGCACTTCTAACAGAGAACTGGTATTTGAACACTTGTAGAATGCAGGGCCATATTGCAACAAATTATTCTTAAAAAATGGCATCTGCTGTGCTCGAAACACATGTAAAGACACTTGGTTTGGCTCTAATTTAGAATCCGTGCCCCGAACTGCGTCATAGCTGTAGGGTTAGGGGTTATGTATGCATAGTAATAGGGTTAGGGTTACGTACGCATAGTAATAAGGTTAGGGTTACGTACGCATAGTATAAGGGTTACGTACGCATAGGTATAGGGTTAGGGTGGGCCATATGCAGGTGTACGCATGCATAGGAACTGTATATGTAGGGGTATATAAACCTTTACGTATACGTATCTCATACTGTACATATATGTACACTCTCAAGTACATACAGTTAGCTTTAGGTATACGTATACGTATACCTACAGCTATATGTAATAGATAGTGTTATTAGACAGTACTTATACTATTTTAAACCCACCACCGGCAACGGCGCTCGTAGCGCAGTAGGCAAGCGTGCTGGTCTTCATGCTAGAATCGCTATACCGCTAGGGTCGAGGGTTCAGGTCCCGGTACTAACAATGCTTTTCTTTCTTCCACAATACTAACCATTCACTTCTTTCCACAGCACACACTCATAGTTCTGTTCCTTGAGTGAGGAAAAAAAGAAAAGGGTTTTTTACTTAAAAAAAGAAAAAAAAAGAAAAAACTTTAAAGTTTCAGCGCCCTCTTTTGGAAGTTGTGAAGTGAGTAAAATTATGTCTACTTCCGGGCACGGATTCTAAATTAGTACCCTTGGTTTTTCAAAAATTTCCAAAGGGGAAGGGACTCCCCCTTAGACCCCTCCTTCAGACAAGTGAATGCTTAAACCCTTAAATTAGTGCAGTGCTAAAATATGAAAATGTTTTGAAAAAAGTACTTCAAAAAAGTGCCAAAAAGATGGCATGTACTGTAAAGACACCCAATTTTTGAAAAATTTTCCAAGGGTAAGGGGCACCTTAGATTTACCCCTTTCCTTACTGGAAATCACTCAGCATACTGCATAATCCCCCTCCCCCCCCACCCTATCAGAATAATCTGCCACTGATGTTAGTAATATTATTTCGCTTTAAGTCACTCAGCTTGTGTACAGTAGTCCCACAATGTTCAGTTCTAGGCCCACATCTTTTTTTAACTTTCATCAATGATATTGATTTGATGTTCTCTCTTTATCTTAAGTATATAGCTAATTTAAGTTAAAATTGCTGATGATAGTAAGTTCTCAATGCCTATGGCCTTGTAGGATGGTTATCAATAGAAATGTTCATGATTACAAAATGCATGGCTTCATCACTGCTGGCTGATCAGGGTTCTAGCCAGGAAAAATGTCAAACTGGGTAGGAGTTTATCGACATTGCATCATTCTCACATTATGTTATTCATATCTCAAGATCTAAATGACATTGTCTGTGGCCAGTTGCCTGAATTTTGGTTATTTCCAATATTGGTACAATCATTCAATTGAATGTTCATGTGTCTGATACTGGGCAGTGTAGCCCATGTTTAGAGTATGCACGATGAAATTCAAACTGGGCAGTGATTCAAACTGGGTGGTGAAATTTTGAACTGGCTGCTGACTTAGAAAAAGGAAATTCAAACTGGGTGCAGCACCCAGTTTGAATGGCCTGGCTAGAACCCTGCTGATACAATTTACTGAATTTGTAGTTATCAGTAAACTATTAAAGTTCTGTGTTCTGTGTTCAAACCATTATTTATAATTAGTTTGATCTGGCCCATCAACTCAACAACATCTTTTATTAGGGTTCGTAATATTCATTCCTGACATGATTGAACTGTATTCTATCCCTGATTGTTTACCAAGAGGACTAATAAATTGTCGTGAACCATTAAAAAAACTTGTCATCCTAGCTGTTAATTTACCGCTCGGACTTTTATAAACTTTGTTTGAGGCCGCTGCATGCTACGCAACTGAAAGTAGGGCTTGCACTTCTCAGACTGTGCCAGTCTTGTCCATGTTTGTTACTTAAAAGCATTGAGTATTGCAACATTTTAGCTATCCCCCTTCAGGTGTTATAAAGTAGAAAGTAGGAGCTCACAAAACATTCTTTTTCATCACAACTTAATAACTTATATAATAGAATTAAAAAGAAGATGGGTGGATTGGGGAAGTGGAACATGGTCTTGTACTGTATATATTGAAACAGCACTGGCATATAGCCATGGCACTACAGGATTGAGTTGTGAGAAGCAACTACTTGGTAAACCCATTGCAATCAATCAATGGGTCCTTCAACAACTCCCAGGTGAGCATATATAAACACACTTCTTGGTAGTTTGTATTAATTCACAAAGGTGTTGTCCATGAGGTAATATTATGCTATTGTCTGACACCAGGTGATTTGATTGGTGGATTTTGAATCAAAGATTGTTTTGCATTTATAACTGTTTGGGTCATCAAATTTGTCAGGGGGTTACAAAAGATTAATTACTCAATAATTAGTCCTAATTGGATCGGTTGTTCCTATTTTACACAGGTCTCTCTTTTATCTAACTGTTCTTTTAAATCACAAGTAAAAGAGATTGAAAACTCTCACAATCCCAACATTTCTTTATTAAACCTTCAAATCTTTGGAGCTGCAGGATAAAAGGTAACTCAGTGTCCAGAGAAGTGTTCTAAATAGTAAAAAAAGTTTCATGCACAAATGCATGTAACTTCAAAATATTATCTGAACCATGGAGCTCCTGTCTGCACAAACATTCTTACACATATGTAGGCTACCATTGAAATGTGATAGTAAAAATAAAAAGAAGAAACTTTTATCCAGATACATTGGTAGGATGAGACTGGACTGTACATTTGTATGTTCAAGCTATACTGTGTGTAAGCCTGTACATGCATTCAAGATCAGTGGTAGGCAGCACCTTAAATACATATAGAACCAGAAGCTGCATGGACATGAATGCCATCTAGCACTCACCTCCCAATGCATTGGACACTTATTGGTGCTTTTTGATTCCTTGCTAAAAGCAGTCTATACAATGTTTGTTGTGTGGGTGTGCATGTGTGTGTGTGACACTTTGGGCTTGTGTACATGATATCTCAAGATTGGTAACTTGGAGGATCCTCATACTTCCTATGTAGATGACCCATGTAAGGTAGATAATCTCTCCTTTTCGGTTAAGGTCAGAGATCATATGGGGTCACCAGGGATCAAAGTCTGAAAGTCTTGTTTTCATAATATCTGGTGTTGGGAAGCTTGGATAGATTTTATACTTGGTATTTGGGTGTGTTATAGTGAGACAAAGGACCTGTGAGTTTTGGCTGAGGTCAAAGTTCATTTGGGACCACCAGTGTCACACATTGAAAACCTCATACTCTCAAGAATGGTAACTTGGAGGATACTCTTACTTGTCATGTAGAAGCTGCATATGGAGTAGATGATCCCTATTGTTTTGGTGGAGGTCAAAGGTCATATGGGGTCACCAGGGGTCAAAGTCTGAAAACATTGTTTTCACAATATCTGAAGGTAGGAAGCTTGAATAGATTTCATAATGAGTATGTGGATGAGTTATAGTGCAGCAAAGAAACCTATGTTTTGGTTGAGGTCAAAGGTCATGTTTGGTCACATGGGTTTGCAGACAGAAAACCTTATGTACATTTTATGTCACAAGAATAGTCAGCACTTAGGTGTCCCATATTGGGTAGGTGATTAATATTGTTTTTGGTGGAAGTCAAAAAAATGTTTTCAAAAGCTGAAAACAATTAAGCAATAGGGAGCTTGAATAGAATTCATACTTGGTGTGAGGATGCCCGACAGTAAGACAAAGCAACCTATCTAGTTTGGCTGAGGTCAAAGGTGATGTGGGGTCACCAGAGGTCAAAGTGTGAAAACCTTGTAAGCACAGTATTTTAAGGAGGGCAACTCAGAGGTTCCTCATGCTTGTTTTGTACAGGAGATGGCTCATATTTAGTGGGAGATCCCTTTACGTCTACACAGGTCTAATTTTACACAACATTTCACTTTGGAATCTTGAATAAAGTGTTAGTTTCACAGATACTGTAGTATGTGGGTGTGATATACAGTAAATGACCAGAACCCTAACTTGTGTTGGTCAAATGTTATCTGGGGTCTTGGGTCCAAATCTCTATAGGCTGACCCTGATTTGCTTGATATCTCCATGTGTCAAGCTTAAGTTTGAAAATATCCTTAACACGATATCTCAAGATAGGAAGCTTGGGTAGATTTCATATTTGATGTAGATGCATTATAGTCAGGAGATGGTTCCTATTCTTTTTGGCGTAGGTCAAAGGTCATTTGGGGTCATGGGTGTCAAAGTCCAAAATCTTGTTAATGCAATATCTCAAGATAGGAAACTTGAATAGATTTCATATTTTGGTCTGTGGATGGGTTATGGTCAGGAGACGGTCCCTATTGTTTTAGGCAGAGGTCAAAAGTCATCTGGGGTCACCAGGGGTCAAAGTCTCATAATCTTGTTATCGCAATATCTCAAAATGTCTGTCCATCTATCTATATATGGCTTTTGTGGAGGTCAAAAGGGCATCTGGAATAACAAAATTTTTTTTTGAACATGCTGGTGTAACATTTGTGTGAGAAGATAATGGTGCATGATGGCAAATTTGAAACAGTATACATTTATGTATCATTGATGTATCATTTTGCATCCTGGTTGGTTAAGTGCATACAAATGCACACTTGAAAAATGGAACCCAAAACCAGACCAGCAAAAACACAACCATGAACTGTTTACAACTATTTTCACATATTTTACAATAATCCAGCCAACATTTCTGGCCACATATTGGGGGGTTTTCAATGCAATTCTAATGGAATAACAGTGCATACATTTACCATAACATGTGCAAACTCTGTAATGATACAATTTGGACAACACACATTTTGCTGAACAGTCAATGTTTTTCCAACAAGTGCCCAAAGGCACATTACAGTACAGTACGTTGATATCATTATATTTTTATGTGATTTCTGAGGAAGCACAATTTGGTCTCCAATTTCTCTTCTTAACTGCTTGATACCTTTACTATATCACCCTTTGAACTACGTACCTACAATCCTCGACAAAAATGATGGGACAAAACAAGCAAAACAAGCAATGTACGGAACACCATCCCCCCACTCCCCCATTCAATGTTGCGGCAGCCCAAGGCGTCCTGAAACTTCAACATTGATACAGGGAGCGGGGTTTGTCCCATGTACTTTTGTCGAGGATTGTCGGAAGCCTGTACAAAGGTATAGGAATTTCCAAATTTTCGTTTTAAATGCTCTGAAACGAGTATAGTTGCCTTTTTACTTTTCAAGCTACAGGAAAGTAGTAACAGTTGAATTTGTCCGACCAGTATACTGGCGTGTTAGATTAGCGATGGGGGCCCGAATAAAGATTTGTCTTCCTCAAGTAGCTCATACGAGAAAGGGGGAGGGGGAGATAGTACTTTGCCTGGTGAGAGATTTAATTTACTTTAAAAATTTCATGTACTGTAATGGGGAAAAAACAGAGAAGTTTTTCCATCTTATTTTTCGTGTTAGGGGTTGGGGGTAACATATATCATGATATACCCAACGATTAACCACAAAATTCTCTCTTTTTTCGCATAAATAAACATTGAATGATGATTTAAACTACAATCTGGGTAAAGACGAAATTATATGTAAGAATAAGGGGTAGTGAACGTGACAATGAACGTCAAGGTTTCTCGAAAATGAAACGGTTAACCATTTTTGCACAATGAAAGTTCCCTATAAATAGAGAGATCTTCTATTTGCACGATTAACCCTCGACAGTCATTGAAATAGTGTGTAGGTCAATGGTTAATCATGTTGAGGTCAACGGTAAACCGTGGCGCTAATTAAATATTCTTAGTAATGGGGAGCAGTGACGAGTTCTACATAGGGATAACGAATAAATTAGGCGTTATAAAGCCTACTTTCGGAGCTTTCTGTAGCAGTTCCGTTTCAACAATTTAAAACGCCACGTTTGTCCTGTATTTTATCTGCAATATCGGTTCCCCCTCCCCTCAAGGTTGTTTTGATCTGCCTCCCTCCCCGAGAAATATTTCTGGCTTGAAAGCGACCCCTCCCCCTCCCTTTGGTACCCTGCGGCAACGGGTCTTCTGAATAGGTAAAGACAAAATAAATGACGTAAAACCAGCCATGGGTACCTTATTTTGATCACTTCCCAGTCCTAATTAGAAAAACCGAATATGGACAGAAGTCCGCAATGCGTGATAAGTTACATTTCTTCCCCGTGAAATACTTGAAAGCCGCTTTTATTGTCTTGTCATGCAGCAATTGTTCTTCATAATGCTAACACCGTGACATTTGTCTTTTAATCACTCCTTTCAAAGTACACAAACTTTATTCACCAACTGTCATTGCGTTGCCCATGACCGAAAACTTCTTCATAAACATTTGTACAGGCTTCCGACAATCCTCGACAAAAATGATGGGACAAAACAAGCAAAACAAGCAATGTACGGAACACCATCCCCCCACTCCCCCATTCAATGTTGCGGCAGCCCAAGGCGTCCTGAAACTTCAACATTGATACGGGGAGCAGGGTTTGTCCCATGTACTTTTGTTGAGGATTGTAGGTCTACATGCACTCACATGATGTGAAGGTACAGTACATGACCCATAGGTGTCTGCCTTGCCAAAACGAATCGTGAAGGGTGCAGGTGTGTATACATGCATTGTTTGAACACTAGTGGAGAACACTGTGAAAGATGTTCAACAATAACTTTGCAAGTGGTACAAATATTTCAACAACAGTATCTTTTATGGACTTTCTTGTGTCACTGTTTGATCACTGAAACCTCAGTGCATTCATTGCTTCAAACTAGAAATTGATAGATCTTTTTGAAATTTTGTTTAATTGTCACCACATTGCAGTTATTTGTGAAACCATTCATCCAATAGACCTATTTCCAAATAGCAATTACAAAGGATTGTGGGATAGAGTTTTGGTGTTTGTCATTTTTGTCAGTGTCATATTACTGTGTTGAAAATTGATGTGCACCCAAAACTCAATCCCACAATTCATTGTAATTGCTTTTTGGAAATAGGTCTATGTGTAGAGAGATCTCAGGGGATGTGTAATCTCAGAACACCCAAAGTGCATGCTATGTAAAGCAAACTGCTCTGCAGCTTTTGAATTTTATGTCAATCAGATTATAATAACCAAGTGCAAATTTTCCTCTCCCAGCAAAAAACCATGGGGTGAGGAGTGTCCATCTTGAAAAGTTGCAAGTGGTCATCAGAAATCAAGGAAGGAAAGTAAAACATCAGGTTAATAATTAGATAAAACTAAAAAATGATGACTGTAGAAGGCTAGAATTGAATACTGTGTGAAGTGTTTCATCTCTTGAAATGCAAGGGAATAACTAACCATGAAACTGCATATGGAGATGCAAAACACATTCACTATTGATTCATCTAAAATTGCATGCCAGAGAAGGTGAAGAAGAGCTTTAAACTGTCAATTAAAGAAAGTATGATACACTAAAAATCAGTCCTACCTTCTCCTAAACTTGTTTTGCCATCTAGAGTTATTGCACCCTGTGGGAGTAAAGACTTCCTGTTACACATTTAATGAAAATTGCTCTACTTGTATGTACTGTACTCAGCTTTGTCTGCAATATGATCTAGTAGCACTCAAAATGTATGCGTGGACCTTTAATATGGGTTGGTATCATGCTGATGTTATTTTGGAGAAAACCATTTAGGCATGAGATCACACATAATAAGTCTTTAACCTTGCATGTAGCAGACAAGCCATGTCTTCACTATTGTACATTTGAATATTCATGACTGTTGTTATACAAATTCTGAAGATGAAACATGCACCCAAATATTGCTGCAGGACTCATTAGCCAAATTATGCACCCCCTCTGCGTTTTTCTTCACCATCCCCAGAGATGCTATCTGTATGTTATCTATGGAAGGAACAAGCTCCCAATAAGTCCCCATTTACCACAACTTCCTTATCAATAATTTGCCAGAGCTACTTGCTGCTAGCTATTTTGAGTCTATTGTTTGAGAGATAAGATATGCACCCACTGCACAACCTTTCAGAAGAACATTCCAAATAACCTTTAATCAAAAAACCCAAGTGTTGAGACAACCACACGGCAGGATTTTAGTTGACAGAAGGTGCTGCATTGTCAGTAATGGGCATTGTAGCAGCATGGGCATTATGATAACTTTTCCGTTACCATCATCATACAAACATATTATTACTTTTTTGGCAAAATGTTTAATCATATAAACTGGTCAGCTGTCTGCATTTGTTGGTGCTTCTTGCTCTGTGACATCACATGCACAGTTTCTGTTATTTCAAAGTTGAAGCTCTTTTTCCCTCTCAGTTATGCAGGTTTACATGTTGTGAAAGCCATTATTATATTTTGGGTTGTGGGAGGGATGTCATTTGCAATGAGTGACATCACAACATTTGATATGTTAAATTGCCTGTGTATTATTGTGAGTCTGAATCAATCCAAGTTTTGATAAGTGATTCATATCTAGCTTAGTCTGAAATGGCGTTTTCTGAAGTTCGGCTTTTGCAGTATAGAAAATATAATTTTGAAGAGGAAAATCAGGCTTTGAATCTTGAGGCGTGCCAGTGCCATCGCACACCACCACATTCACGTCAAATTACTGTGATGAGTGCAATTTTTTGCACACATGAACAAAGAATGGGAACACAGAAGAATCTATTTAAGTTAATATAAATAACAACATACCTACCACACTCCTTAATTTCTGGAGGACTGTGGTTTGTAGCATTCCTGGAAAATTTAAAACACAAGGCCTGGAAAATAATTTCTCTATGTTTCATGTCATTTTAATTTCAGCAAAAAAATCTTCTGTTTGGATTAACGTTTGGCTCTGTCATTGTCTTGGCCATCTTCTTCCATGTGCTGCAAGGTAAATCATCACTTATCCATGTTAAGGGTGCTGCAATTAGTCTTTTTGAGAGCAACAAATCTAGTCAACTGTTGGTGGATGACTCTTCTGATAGCCTTAGTTCATTTGGAATGGTTGAGTCATTCAAAACGTCAATGGGGCAGCTCATGAATGATTCTGCTCAACTTAAAGAAATCTATGCAGAGGTAAGTTCAGAAATACATTCTCACCATCATGTAGGCCATAACTATAACTATGTACGAAAAGTGAAGTTTCACCTAAAGACTATATGTTTACATAGGCTGGGGCTTTAGGCTTAGGTTTTCCAGGTGCTATAGTTAAATCACACTCCTCAGAAAATTAAGTAGTGTGGAAGGATGTTTTATTAAACTTTAAGTGGAATGAACTTTTAGTTGTTCTAAAATTTTTGTCGTTAGTAGTAATTTGTTTTTAACAAACTACAATATAGACCTTGTGTATATGTCACACATCAAAAAGTGCCCCCTTCAAAGGGAGGAGGGAGGGGGGAGGGGGGGGATGAGTATATCATCAACCTATACTAGCTGTTTGAGCATTTGGCTACTGTGACTTATAACTGCATGCAACATGCTACAGTATATAGTTTTTCACTAGAATAATATACAGTACAACATAATTTTATAGCCACTTGGCAAGCATTGAATTTTGAGTTGTAAGAGTGTGATCAATCACCATTCACATCAAATACTATGAGGATCTGAGTGCTTTTGCATACACGTTTACTAATAATATGGGCTCAAATAAATTGCATTAAGGAAATTTTAATAACTGAATGAATGATAATAAATTGAGGAAGTCTCTTCCACATCAAAATATTTAAATTATATTTAATTGTATACTGAAAAGTTTTATGATGGGTTTCAGTACGAATTGGGTCCCAGTTTTAACATTTTCATTGATCAGTAGTTGACAGGTACAACATAACTTTTTATGCCATGTTACCTTCTAAAATGCCTTTTTTCTGGCCATATTGAAATTTGTTTTTCTTTTTAAGCTTTTTTCATTTCAGTCATGTGCAATTTGTTATGTAGTAGAGATATAGCTTACCTCTCCATCAAACAGATCAGGCGGTAGCACTAACCTATCAGTACCAGGACTGTTGTGTGCAATGTAAAATCTGGTTTTGTGAATGTTGTATGTACATTAAATGAAAATATTTTTGTCTCACTTTTTTACACCCTCAGTTGTTTGAAAAGTTCCCAAAGTCATTCAGCCCTAAGTTCAAAAATCCATGTTGGTTTAATAAAAACTCTAAGCTGAGATGTTTACCATACTTTTATCAAATTGGAATGCCAAAGTGTGGTACAACTGACCTGTGGAACAAACTCATGAAACACCCACAAATCCAGAATGTTCCGAAAGAACCACATTGGTGGTCCAAGAGAAGAAATGGCTGGACCCAAACTCCTATACATGCCCCACAAGGTAAGCCAAGAGTTGACAATCTGAGTGCACATCTTCCCTGAATTGATTTTGATCTACGGTAGGTGCAATTATGTAGAAACATATCCTTATATTCCTATGCCTCATTACTAGGACAATGCTTTGTTTTGACAGATTCAGTATTTTCAATATCCATTCGCTATTCCAACCAACCCATGTTCCTCTGTGATGCTCTGACCAGGGCTGGAAAAAATGTCATTTATTTACCAGGAAGGGAGTGAAATTTTTCCCTGGAAGGGAGTTGAATTTCCCACAATTCCACTCATGTTTTCATGTTCAGAAGTGGGAAATTTCCCTCCAGTTGCTTAAATTTCCCTCCATGTGGCAAAATTTCCTGGGAAGGAGCCTCTCAGCTTCCCAACTTTTTCCACTCATGGCTTTGACAACTTGTTTGGAATTTGGAGATGTCAGAACATACTTTAGGGGATCATGAGAAATACTGTATTGGACAGTCACGACTTTGCAAGAGGCAGGGAAGAAACCTATATGTGGTGCTATTTGAGTGAAGGATCACCGTTAGTTGGTATGGTGGGGCACCAACTAAATTCTTCAAATTCTCTTTGGATTTTTGAGTTGTGCTTATTGTTTCTTTAGTTCCTGTCTGTCACCCTCTCAAATCCAATTTGGAAGGGTAAGTCCTTGGAGTCAAGCAAGTAATGAATGAGAGTCAAGGCCAATCAAAGTTCTGGATATGAAGCCTTGTACTACAGTATCATCATGGTATAGACAAAGTGCTATCAACTTCATGGAAAACATTCTAAAAAGCATGTCCCTGCATGCAATGGTTTAGTTTTCCATGTTAAATGAACTTGTTTTCATTATTGTTAGTAGAAGGCTTTTATGAACAACTATGTTTTCTATGTGGAAGGACAAATAGTGTAGCTTTTCATGTTCATGTACAGTACTTAAAAAATTCAAATGTAACGGAATTTTTTTTTTTCAAAAAAATTTAACGGAAATTCAGATGTAACGGAAATTGTGTGCACAATGTGGAAAGAGGAGTATTAGAGGTCAGGCATATTTTCTGGTTTGATTTACAGTATGACATGAAAATAACTATTTTTAATGACCCATATTAGTAATATTATTCCTGGTTGTTGAAAATGTGATTGCATGTACTCAGGTGTTTGGATGGAGTCCTTGTGAAATCTGTCAGATATAGGTCGCTGTACTTGAACTGGGTTATATGGTTAGCACAGGTTTTATATATCCCCAGGCAGAATATGTGTAAGATGTTTTCAGTAAAACAACATGTTATAGATGTGTTAATAGATTTGGCAGGATTACAGGAATACCTACATATGGAGTGCCTTTGTGAATATGTGTTACAGATGTAAATGGAGCACGTCAACATCCTGCTATGTCAATGACACAGGATGTACTGTAATTACAGAACATTAAATGCCATTAATACATAAACTACCTCAATTTTCCACCTGGTTGCACCATGTGTGGTACCATACTGTAGGTGTATTAATTTAACTAGCAACAACTGGATTATGAGTCGGTAACTAGTGTACTCAGTCTTTTTACATTTCTCTTTAAATGAGGGGTCACCCAACCTTTTTTGGTGCAAGATAATCTTTACAAACAGCCAATCTCCAAAAATATGCCAGTTTTCAAAAAGTGTCATCACAAACACATACACATTGTTCCCAGCCTATAGGTCATTGATAACATCATAATACTTTTTCTTGTCATCACACAACTACTACGTTAGCCTGCTAGTAGCAGGCTATTGTGTTTTTTCGAATAAAGTACTGTTAACTCACCAGTAATGCACAGTGTACAGAGGAAAATTTTGTCAGAATACAATACAGGAGTCCTGCTTCCAACTGTCTATCGAATCTCATGTCTAATTCAAAATATACTTAGATATTTACATAAATAATGCACATGTTATCAATGTTGGCAAGGGTTGTTGTCAGTGAGCAGACATTTGCTTTATAGGCCTACTGTATATCTTATCAGGGATACTGGCTTACAATAATGGCTACATCATACAGTTTGAGGCAAAGGAGGTGGTCTTATTGCAGAGTTGTAATGACTTAAGTCAAAGATGTGACTGGTGTCTGACTCAAGTCACAATTTCAAAAACACCATTCTGACTCCAGCAAAACTGACAGGACTTGACTCAAGTCATGACTTGAGTCACCATTAAATAACTTTCCCAAGACTCTACATGATTTGTATCACAAAACTTCGTAAATTGACTTCATACTGTTAAAGTCTTACCCACAGTGACTGGAATTGACTTAAGTCATCCCTTATGTGACTTGAGTCATGCTCCAACAGCTCCTTTTGATGAGTTCCATACCTCTATTGCACATGAATGTGCGTCAGCGTAACCAGTGGCAAGTGGCCAAAAAACAGTAGATTCACTGCAATTAAACGACAAAAAATGCTAAATCAGAGTTTTCACGATAACCTTGTGTGGT
Organism: Holothuria scabra; assembly: GCA_037179385.1. Lineage (NCBI taxonomy): Eukaryota > Metazoa > Echinodermata > Holothuroidea > Aspidochirotida > Holothuriidae > Holothuria > Holothuria scabra. The sequence continues at coordinate 54,052,584 of CM074182.1, forward strand.
TGGCAACACTGTCTAGCAGTTTAGTGATCATTTTTATTAACAATTTACAATGATTTGTAATAATCAAGACTATACATGGTATACAAATGATTAAATCGAGGATTTGGGGGGAAAGACAAAGTGATCAAATGTCCAGTCTTTTAAATTGCCTTAATGCACTAGTAGGTTAGTAGTGGTTGCCAACTGTGTACTGTGCCTTTGGCTCATGCCAAAGAGCTAGTAAAATTAAATACGTATAACGTTTTATATGTTATACAGAGCAGGCGTCGTTCACACAGAAAGGTTCAACCTAGTGTACGAACAAATCAATACTGTTGTTCAGTACGGTTATATGTAAAGACATAGTTAATACAGGCAGATCCTCTATAGACTATGGTAAAGACTAGGCCATGCACGAATCATAAAAATGGAACTTGGGGATTGGACTTGAGTTGGTTCCAAATTAAAGCACTAATTTGCCCTAAAACACCTAAGAAAACCAGGAAATAATGCTAATTTTGTCAGTTTTGAGCAAAATTCAGTAAAACGCTAAATCTACTGCAAAAACACTGACATTGGGAACCCTGGTATGCACTACTGTGCATACTTGTTCATTCCCATGTACTGTAAGGGCATGGTCACCTTGCCCACTGGAAACATGTTTAACATTTTGAAATTTTCACCTACAGTATATTTTGGCAGGGTTACCCTAGGTATGGGTGACAATGGATTCAGGTGAAGTGTGTGTAATTCAGTTTCCTTTTACAAGTGATGGTAGTCATGTACAGTACTATGCATATTTAAAGGAGGCAGGTTGTTTTACTCTCCAAAAACTCTCTGACACTGAGTGTTTGCAGACCTAAATGCTGGGTAAAAGGGTAGTAATTATGGATAAAGCCATTAAGTAATTGTAAACTTGTATGTGTGGGTTGGGTTTGTTGTATGTGGTATGTACTTGTATGTACATAGCACCTTTGCTGTCAACTTACAGTTTGGATTTAGAGGAACTTGCTCAATGTTTTAGCCATGGAAGTACAGTAATATTCATGATAGTACTCATTGCCGTACTTAAATGCTGTTCAATTTAAAACAATGACTCTTCCAAATTGTATACCACATTGTTAAGGTGATATTTCAACATTTTGAACCAGGTTTCATAAAAATTGTGCTTGTTAACCTGGGGCCCGTTCCACAAAGAGTTATGCACAATCTTAAGTATGATTTTCTGTTAACTTAAGTATGAGGAATCAAACTTAAGATTGTGCGTAAGTCTTTGTGGAATGGGCCCCAGGACCGGTTTGAGATGCTTGAAGGTGGAATATATAATAATTTTCACAGCATTTATGTAATATATTAATTCTTACAACATGCTGTATGAGTATAAATTTAAGTTTATGAAGCAAAAAAAAGAAAAATAATGAAATACATATTTTAGCATCCCAGCTTCAATTAAACTTTTCAAAGGATTTATGTTAGCTCCATTTTACTTTTAGCCCTTGCATTCTCAAAATCATGGCACATAGGTGTAAACCTGAAGTGTTCAGTCTTTTGACATTCAGAATTACTTTATAGTTGTTTCACAAGTTGCTGTTTAAAGCTTTTCTTTCTTTTGTCATCAAAAGTTCTTCGAGTTCGCCACATGACTGGAAACAAAGATGACTCATCTTTGGAATGGTACCTTAACTGGTTTGAAGCATTTGCTGTTCAAGAAATTAAGAAAAATCATAAACTTGTTGTTGGTAAGTTTGCATTTTTCATGTAAGGATTAAATTTGTTACATTTGTGAGAAGTATTGTTGGTCAGAACTGCACTTTCAGACTCGTTTACACAAGTCACTTTACATGAAGGTTAATTTTTATAACTTTGTGCCTTTTATGAGTTCATCTTGCTCTCTTCCTTCCCCATTCCCCAGTCCCATACCTCTTTTTTCGCTTTAACATGGAATTGTGGTGTGGTATTTCTTCAGGCTTTTATAGCACAGTTGTTCTATGAAATAAGAACCCCAACAGAATGACTACTTTTGTGATCAATTTGAAATAACAACCATTTGGATAATGACCTTTGTTCTAATGTGGAGTAACAGCCCAAATTTTTTATATGTAACTATAACCCTTCAGAATAATGACCTTCCAGAATAACCATTCATATGTCTTGTTCGGAATAATTACCCTTCAGAGTAATGGCTATTCAGAGTGACCAAATGAAACTAACCACTCAAAGAATGTTACACTTATCAGGCTCAGGAAAATCTTTCAGTTCAAGACCTGTCATTTCCTTGCAGTTAAGTCAAGAGGTCAAGCAAGTTTATTTGCTCAAATATTATTATTATTATTATATATTGAAGAGGCTACTAAATGGTTTAATACCCAAAAAATTATTGGGTTTCCATTTTGAGCAACTGAGAAAAGAGTTCCCAGAGCAACTGTAATCTCTTTAACAAAAGTAAGGTGCATGGAAGGCTTTTTGTAGGAAGACGAGTTTAATGTTTTGCCATGAAATATTTTATGGGCAAACAAAGAAGACAAAAATTATGCCTGTGCCCAGAATTAATTTTTCTAAACATTCAATTGACATTTTCTTTACCAGATGGGAATGGACAACACCCTTTGATCCACTAGTGCTCCACATACATTGTAGAGAGACCTGTGCCTAGTTAACCCTGATCATGGCAATATATATTCATTCCTTTCAAGTATTTAAAGCTAGCCTCTTTAAAAAATTTTTGGCAATTTGTTCAGTACCCCTGGGTTACAGCCTCTTTAAAAAAAAAAAACAGGAAGGGTTACAGCCTCTTTAAAAAAAAAAACAAGAAATAAATAACAAGTATTCAGGGGTATTAGTTTACATGATTGGGGTGGGGGTTGTCAGCAGCAAACCCTAGTCCTGAATATGGAAAAACATGTTAATACCTTCTGTGGATCTGCCAATTGGCAGTTCAGAAACATTAGCCTTCTGCGAAAGTACCTTGATGATAAATCTTGTGAAATTTTAGTTCATGCATTTGTTACTTCTAGGATCGACTTTCACAATTCTTTGCTTCATGGTCTGCCTGATGTTTCCATAAAGAAACTTCAAAAAATTCAGAACTCCGCAGCACGTATTGTCAAAAAGAAAAGTAGACGGTGTCACACAACCCCACTTTAAAAGGAACTTCACTGGCTTCCTGTTAGAGAGAGAATCAAATTTAAAATAATGCTGCATACTTTTCGTGTTCAGCATTTAAGGCAGCCTGTTTATATCTCTCAGCTTCTGTCTCCTTATACTCCTGCTCGTGTTCTTCGTTCCTCTGAGAAGGCTTTCCTAGCTCTTCCTAATCCACAATTGAAATTATATGGTTACAGATGCTTTGCATATGCTGCTCCCTACTTGTGGAACCAGTTACCTGACCATATTTGGTTATGTACTAATTTTTCTACATTTAAGCGTAACCTCAAGACTCATTTGTTTGCTTGCTTCTTTGATTGAAATGAATTTGTTGTTTGATTTTATTTTTGTCAAGCACCTAGAGCAGCTACACTTTTGTTCTAATTTGGTGCTATATAAGTTCAATGTATTATTATTATTGTTATTATTAGTCTTGGTCATTATTGTTTGTTAGCTCATTCCAGCGAAAATTGGTGTGAGCTGTTGTGGTCTCAGGATGTCTATCTATCTCAGGGTTACCAGCCTTACCTGGAAAACCTGGAAAAGTCATGGAATTTAAAAGAAATGCTCTCGATCCTGGAATAGTCATGGAATTTGAGGCAAAATGCTTCAAATCCTGGAAAATCTTGGAATTTGATTAGCCAAAGACGAATGCTGAGGAATTGATTGGCAATTATTCAACTAAGTGTAAACACTCCTGCAAACTGATGTGAAAAGCACAGCTTTCATTTAATCCAGTTCACTATCGTAATGACTGTTCTTTTGTCTGGACTGATAATAAGTAAATATTTTCATCCTGGAATTTCGAAATTTCATCATGGAAAAATCATGGAATTTTATTTTCTTGGAATGCTGCTGTATCTGTCTAGTCTTTTAACAATTGTTAAAAATGCCACTCCTCCCACATGCTTTCATGGGTTCATTTAAAACTTGGACACAATGTTTCAGGAAATTTTGGTCCAAGGGCCCTATTTCTCATTTTATGAAATTCCACAAAATGCATCATCTCTCTTTTCCTACAGATTCTGTTGTACTATATTGATGGTATAAATCATAAAGAAGGTTAATTAGTGGTACCATCAGGGTGTTCAGAAAAGTAGGGCTCAAGGGTCCATTTTGATAAATATTTGCAAAGTGTATAACACTTTCCTTCAATTGATGTTAGTGATCTGTGAATTGTGTTCTGGAAGTTCTCTCCAAAGGTCCTATGTGGGCTGTATAGTGCTTTGTCTGAAATTCTACACAAGCCTTCTCCTTGTACAAATTGATGGTTTCTTTTAAAATGATACCCTGTTATTAGTACCTTTGAAGGAACTGTGGAACCAAGTCCTTTGATGGGCCCAGGGTCCATTATGTGAAATATTGCAAAATACACAACACTTTCCTTCAGTTTATGTTGAAAGAGTTGGCATCTGAATGTTGTTGATGCTTGGCTAGTGATCTTTTTATAATACAGTATTTAGGGAGTGTTGTTTTAAATTCCACAAGTGGACCTTACTATATGGCTCATTTTATGATATCTGCAAATGCTGCCTGCAATGTTGATGGTTTACTGTGATAATACTCCTAGTTAATGGTACCTTTAAGGAGAGGGAAGGGGGGGGGGGGTGTTCAAAATATGCTAATGACAAGTTGAAAGGTACCATCAGAGTGTTCATGATTTGAGATAATCTATGTCATATTGCATTTGTACTGGTAAGAACAACTCAGGAACCCTTAGTTGGAGGTACCTGTGTGAGCTTCTGCACCATTGGTGCTTTAGTTTCAAGCTTTTAAATAGTTGCAACTTTAAATCTCTCAGTTACTGTACAGTATTTTTGCCAGAGGGTGAAAAAGGGGATTTACCCCCTTCCCCTTCCCAGAAGAAGGCACAGGTAAAATCCCCCACCTTTTCATTTCCTTAAAAAACTTTCAAAAAGAACTTTCAATATTTTGGTTTCTTACTAAAGAAAGGCAATTTCACAGTTATGCTTGAATTTAATGTAATCAAATGGCCTTGTATACCCTTCAAAATTCACCTCATAGGGACCTTGAAGCTTGCTTTTGTCCCCCTGAAACCACATATAACTCACGCCTAGGACAGCACCAATTTGAAATTAGGGATTATCAGTAATAATCCCCCTTTTTGTGTGTCTGGTGTACTGTATTCCCTGCTGTAGTTGAATGACTGCCATTACACTGTTGTTCAATGGGACTCTTCAGCACACCCAGTGATGGTGACTTCTCTTGTGAATTTTTTATGGTTCATCTCACACTTTAATAACAAAGTTGTGAACAACACATGGTATGTACTTTTTAGTAGGAGGACCAGTCTCAGCACTCAGATAAGATTGACACAACTTGAGAGAATTACATCCCTAGTGTAAACAAAATCTGGAATGTGTTCATTCTGATTTTCCTTAGGGGATGGCTCTGTGACAACATCGTTTACTGCCCTTGGCCATTGGCGCACAGACTTTCCTGGCACCAAGGATCCACCATTTTCCCTGCCAGACCTCATGCATTCTCTCCAGCCTAAAGCAAAGATTATTGTTATTCTCAGAGAGCCTGTCAGCAGGTAAATATTACTCTATCTTTATCTATTGTCAGTGTTTGCACAATAAGTGGTGCACCTTGTTCTCAGAATTCAAAGGCAGTCACTTATTTTCCCAGGCTCATTTTTGCTTGGAGTTTGTGCAGTTTGTGCTTTTTTATTGATTGACAAAGATGCAGTTTTTTGACATAACACAGTGTGCTCAGGGAGGGGAGGGGGGGGGGGAGTGGAAGGGGAGTCCAGTTACACATTCCTGGTGATATCCCTTCAGTCAATAAACTATGTCTGTGTTTCCACAAGGAGAAAGTAAAAACAGCTTTGAAGGGGCTAGAAGAAACTTACTTGGGAGAAGTGGTGCTTTGTGTGATGCAAAGAGTATTTTTTGAAGTAAGTAACAAAAAGTAACATTACTATAAAAACAGTCAAGTGCTAAGCAGATGTCAGTCGAGGGGGGAGGAGCAATATGTTCCCCCTCTCCAGAAGAATGTGAAGAGATGAAGGTAAAATCCCCCCCTTTTTCCCATAAAAATCAGAAAATTGTCAATATCGTGGTTTCTCACTCTGCCTGGAATGTTTGAACTTACACAAATAAGTGGCCTTTAGAAACCTTCCAGTTGTAACTTACAGGGGCATTGAAGCAAGCTATTGTTCTCCTGAACCCACCCATAACTTAAGCTTAGGGCAGCTTCACTTTGGACTTGGGCAGGCTTCGACAAATCCCCCGCCCGACAGCCCGGGACAAGTAAAAAATCACTCTGGCAACTACCATGCTTAATGTTTCAGCCCGCTGGGCAAGTACCCCAAGCCTTAAATTTTTGAGTGGCACAAAATGGCATTTGTACTTTTAGACTTCAAAAATTATATATTCTCAACAGATTTGAATTGGACAAGTAGAGGTTTATGCGGGCAAGTAGATTGAGAAAACAGCTAGCCCGTCGGACAAGTACGAAAGAAAAAATTTGTCGAAGCCTGACTTGGGGTTAAGAAGTAATGAATCCTTCCTTCCCCCTCCCCCCTTTTATGTGTTTCTGGCAGATTCCCTGCATGTAATATTTACAATTTATAGGAATACAAAACCCTGTTCAAAACCTCACAACACTTCTTTTTTCAAAGTAATCCTCTTCTGCAGCAAGTCCTAATTGCAGATAGTAGAAATGTAAGCATGTGACAGAATATCTCAACAAATGATTGTATTTATATAACACCATCTCTTTAATCTCAGTTTAATTCACTTCAGATAACACTCCTACACAGATAGGTAACCTCAGGGTCAATAGTTGTCTGGAGAAACTGAGTGCTGTTTTCACTGCTGACATAAACCCTTGCATAACTGTCTTGTCGATCATCAAGATTTGTGGCACCTAGTTAACATGATGATGAAAAGAGAGCATTTTAGGAATAATTCTGAGCATATGTGTGAATGTGTCTGCAGGCAGCTGGGGAAGTTTTCAAAGTGAATGCTTTTTTGTCTTGAGATTTGAACAAGCAATATTTTTAAAATCAGTATGCATACTGAAAGCATGAAATAATGAATCTTTGGAATGTGTTTGGCCAAAAGTTATTTGAATATTGGTAGTAAAATGTTTTGCATAAAATCTTACATGGGTATGGCAGAGTTTGGTTATGCAAGGTGGAGGGAAGGGTGGGGTTGGGGTGGGGATTCATACCATGTCAACTCAAGAATATCAGGGAAACTGGTTCATTCATACCATCCCCATGGGCATCGTATCCAGTAGCCCAATCCAAGATGATGTTTTTTGTAGTAAAGTTTGCAGATCAAATCAGTTAAATCTATTTCTAAGAAATGGGTGTTATGGGACATTTTGTTTTTGCACCAAGCTTGCCCACGGTATTCCCCACCTGTCATTAGAGGCCAATAAAGGGGAGGGCTTGAACAATATCTGAACAGTATGACACTATCAAACACATTCGTTTTGGTGTGTTGTGAAATGTTATGTAACTAAATAACTATCCTCACCTCTTGGCTACATACCTGAATTCACATTACATTTATATATTATACCATGTGTGGTTTTCTTGGGAGGACAAAGAACATTATCACAGGCTCTCAGATCTTTGGTTCGGTGCAGTTACATGTCAGAGCCTTTGCAGAACACATTTTTCTGTCCTCTTGGAAAGTGAAGGCCAACCCAATCTCTGAGATGAACACATCTCCAGAAGGGAAGTCCCAGTCTGGTTCTTTGTAAGAAACACAGGGTCTAGTATACAACAGATCCTGTGCAGCCAGAGCCTGATATGGGGTGGCTTGACAGAGAGCCTGCAGATAGCTCCTGTGTCTATCTGAGGCACAAATAATTAGGTTGTGCTGTTGTTAATGCTTTCAGTGTAATGTAATCTTTCTAGATATCCATGGCCCCTCCTTACCTCCTATTTACTTCATGTATGAACAAGGAAGCATGACAAAATTGCATGGAGTTTCAAGCTAAAAGAAAATGGTTGTGAAAAGTATAGTTGCTATTAAAACATTGTGAAGAAGATTCATTATTTCCCAATTTTATTTTTGACATTTGGTCTTTTTCTTCTTTGTTTATGCTGGTAGGTTCTACTCTGCCCACTTGTACAATGGGGGGCACAACTCAAAATCTTTTGAGAGAGCTGTCAAAGAGAGCCTGGAATGTATAGCGACATGTCTTTCTAGGCATACTGACAGATTCTGTGCCTATCAGCAGACTTGTGATGTTAGTTCATTTTTTTTCAAATGTTTTCTACTACAGGTGTCTGGAAAGGTTCAGGTTTGCTTAAAACTGCTCAAAATGCTTTTGGCATCTGTTTTTGTGGGTAAGCATAGATGGCCTACTAACAATTGTTCAGTCAATGTAGTGCTGTGCATGCATACCAATGGCAAGCTTTGAAGAAAGACAGTCCTTAGCAAGGACCAGAATCACCACAGATTGGCAAAACTAGGTGAGCAAAATGAAAAACTGCAAAAAGTGATGCAACTTAATAATGGCAGGAGAATGGCATCACAACTGCTCTATGTTCCTACATTTTGGGTTCATACTCTCTTGTTCTTTCACTTGAAGTGTTAGGGTGAAGGGTTAGTTTATAGAAACTCATTTGCTTGGAGCATGACATTGGGTTAAAGTTAAAAGAGAAAACCTAATGTCAGTATCTTTTATAACAAATATTGACTGATTATTAAAAGGGATTAACATAAATGTTGTGGTATAATAGAGGATTCAGAACCACAAATGTTGGAACATAGAGATGGACATTAATGGATTAATGGCAAAACTACATAAAATACATGCCTTGAGTTTTAAATATTCCAGGCATGTGACAAACGGCACCCTGAGGATATTAAGGAGTGAGACAGGTGTGCTGTTTTGTTGAGTTCCCAATTTTTTTTGGCCAAAAATAGTACATCTCACAGTAATTTGATGCAAGTGAATGATGTGTGATAGCACTTGCATTCATTAAAATTTTAGGCCTAAGCAAATCAACAAAATTTATTTGGCTTATTAACTTGTCAGAAAATTTGACTAGTACAGTACATTTTTTTGCACACTAGTCATTTGAAAGATGAATTGGCTGTGAGTCATCAGAGTTGAGCTTGCAAATAGAAGCAGTTAAACTTTGAGGGTAGGTTAGGTTGAGTTTAATGGCCTAGTTTCCAACCAATTGGTTAAACAATGAGAAAGTAATTGCTTATTAGTTTTGATGATAAGAGAAACCAATGCATTCATGATTGCATCTTAGTTGGATGAGATTTAACTACACACCAACACGAATGTGTCAACTAAATGAAAAGTACAAAGTTAAAACTTATTTTCCAGTATGGTTCCAGTTCAAATTTGGTTTCCTTCCGTCCACTCCTACGACAGGTGGGAAATACCGTGGGCACATTCTACAACCCCCAGCCCACAGGTGACTCGTGACAGTGTGTGTGTGTGTGTGTGTATGTTTGTGAAGCTTTGCTGGTTAACACAATATCTCCAGAGCGGAGTGTCTGACAGCTTTCAAACTTGGTACATAGATGCCCCATATTGAGAGGAAGAGAGCTATTGTTTTAAATGGAGGTCAAAGGTCATCTGGGGTCACCAGTGGTCAAGGTCTTAAAACCTTGTCAACACAATACCTCAAAGCAGGAAACTTTGACAAATTTCATACTTCATATGTGGATGCATTATGGTGGGAAGATGGTCCCTAATGTTTTTGGTGGAGGTCATAGGTCATCTGGAATAACACAAAATTGTGTTTCCAGCTTGTTTAGCTAAACATTTTACAGAGGAGATATGGGATCTCATGGCATTATTTTGAATAGGACATACATTGATCATCGAAACCTCAGTCCATTTTTGAATTCTTGTTTCTTTATTTAAACAATCAAAATGGTGTTAAATAATCATAGCAACTTTAGCTAACACACCTACTTTATGCAGACCTGAGGAGGTTGGGGGGGGGGGGGGGTAGAAGCTTTCCTGGCATCAGTTTCCTTTATCACCATATCAGGAATAATAACAATTACACTAGCTTATATTGGAATAATTGAAGATGTAGGCATTTTTACAAGCTCACCATTATAGCAAAAAAGATGGCTGACAGCTCTTATTCTATTTACAACCCTGGGAAATATCATGTATTGTTGTTTGAAGGGTGGCCATTATTCAAAATTTTTATGCATGTTCCTTACCAATTTGCAGTTGTGCTCTGCTCTTTAGATGGTTCTTCATTCACAACTGCATATATCTTCAGAGAATTGCCTCTAAACCCTTTCATACCCTCTAAGTTCTACGTCTTCCCCTTTTCAAAATATCTGGATCCAAAATGTCTGGATCTGCAGTGTAGGCCTGCTTTCCCATTTAACTTGTTAGCAATAACTTATTAAGGTTATGTTTTTGTGAGTAAAGGTTAGTTGATCTTGCTTGAAAATCCTCAGAATAAAAGGTTTAATATCAACAGCAGGTCATAGGTAAAGTGTGGCTATGTCAATTTTTCATTCCTCATATCCAGCTCTGTTGATCAAAAAAAGTTGTCCACCCTGGGGATGGAAGAAAGACATTTTTGTTTATTATTGTAGTGCGCCGCACTACAATATTGGCATTTACTGGCCGACTGACAATTTCTTTTGTGAAGCCTGTTATGGCCCACAACTCATTTCCCTGCGCGTACCGTAACTTAGTTCGTACAAATATCCATGCTCTACCCTTTAACAATAGCAGTAAGTGCAATCTGTGGCCGTCTTTAAACAAAAATCAACTTCAGAAAAGCAAATACTACACTTACAAGGCTGATTTAAGGAGTTAGCTTCATGAAAGAGCATTGCGGATAAATTTCCAGAAAACGCGATGTAATGTGGTTCGGCCTTTTCACACTGAAGTGATAAGCCTGGAGAATCAATCGCTGCTTCCAATTTGGTATACGTAACACGGCGCCATTGCGTCCACTACCGTTGAACAGTATCAAGACATTATTGTACAGTGTCTTCATCTAGCTACTACGGAGCAGGGTATTGCCAATTCCCTGTACTGAACGAATTGGCTTTACTGCATTGGATTAAGCGACTTGTGCTGTAGTTCTATTATCATGCTTTATTTCAGTGGTAAAGCAGAAGCTATTTTGACAGCAGTCTGACCGAAACGTTTTGACAGCATGCATGTAGCAAGCATTGCGAATTAACGAAACACGGATGTTAAAACACACAGCGTCAACAGTTATTCGGCCTTCCACGAGACAGTTGTCATATGCATGCAGCGGTGCAGTCAGAGAGCTTGAGAGGGCGTCATTATTTAACATAAAGAACGGTGAAAGAGGAGTCGAGAACCGATAAAACCATTTCAGGCAGGAGTAAACAACTCAACAGAGCATAACGTATGGCTAAGTAGGCTACTCAGCACGAGTCCTTGAACGGGACTATGCTTCGTCCACTTCATTTTACTCCACACTAGACTGTATACGGAGTAGGTCCTACCGTTAAGCGCAGTACACGGTCTTGTTCAAGGACTACTCAGCACTTGCTTCATGGTTGGCAAATATGCTTCAAAATAAAGCTAGTGACTGACTATTAGCATAGAAGGTCCAGATTTACTCCATCATTGGTTACTCTTCTATGATTTCTTTATGCGTCCAGCCAAGGAGCTGGGAGACAAGTGGTCCATCTTTGTACTATCAAGAAATAGGGTTGAGAGGAGTGGCCAAAAAGAAACAACAGCCCCTCTTCCCGCCATGAACAAATCCTAAAGTTCAAATAAAAACTGGGCTACTGTACTAACTGAAAAGACATCTCTAACACGCACTACAATTCTGCGTATTTGCAAGCAAATGCAGTTCTAGTTTGTTTTGAGTTTGGAGTGGTGAGTTGTGAATTAATTAAGTTTAGGCTTCATTAAAAATTTTGAGTTTTTAATTGTGACACATGGGTAAAATTTATTGCAATGACCAAAGCTAAAAGACCCTGCCTTATAGATTTCAAGTCGTAAGACTTCTAACAAACACAAATTTTCAGGAATTTTCTTGCATTTGCAAATGTTCCTTGACTGCCTTGTCTTTTTCTTGTGTTTTTTGCATGTATTTTTTGCTATGTAACCTTTGGTATAGGATGAACTAACATTGTTTGCAATTTGAAAATGTGAGCCTCTTAAAATACTAACTGCAAAATTATGTATGGGCATTGGAGAGGCTAGCACATTTTGTAAGATGGTCAGAAAAATGGCATTTAGAAAAATGAAGGGTACCTTAACAGTGCTTTAATCAGTACATAATGTCAATTTCTCAGTGCTTTCTCTTAGATTCCCCACCTTGTTCTCTACCCCCTGCCTGCCTCCCCCCCCCCTCCCCCAACATTTCTCTCTTCTTTCATTCAGTCTGTTTTTGTAATTGTACGCCAGTATCATATAGTTCACTCCGTTTTCTCAACATTTGATGAGCATGGATTCAAGGTTTTATCCATTTGCTCTTTTTTTTTGTCTTGCAAAAACATAACAATTTATATAGTAGTGTGAATTCTCATTAATCAAAATGGCTACTCAGTAATGCGTAATTATGCATAGCCCAAATCTTTTTTTTTGAAACCTCATAAAAAAAAAAGTAAAAACATCCTTTAAATCAGCCTGCTTTACATAGCTTGAAGGATCACTAACATAATGGTGCAAGCAAGAGTTACATATTTAAATAAATTACTTCATATTTAGGGGTTATGTGAAGGGTATTTTTGAAATGGTTTTAACACACATTAACATTTATCATTGCCACATAAGATGGCAGTTTCCTACCTTGCTGATACTGTGGACCATTTTGGCATAAAGCAACTTTTAGTTGTGGTTTTACATGTGGTATCTTGATTTTTGCTTTTGAATGAAGGAAGTGTCTGCAACATGAATATTTCTGATTTAACTTTGCCATGTGACCTTTGCAAAAATAACAGGAAATATTCAAAGGTGAAACACAATGATAATATATGTGTGTACTAGATCAGTTCCAAATGTCAATCAATCCTAAATATATGCTTGCATCCTGTTGTACATTTTGCATAAAGCAACTTTTAGTTGTGGTTTTACATGTGGTATCTTGATTTTTGCTTTTGAATGAAGGAAGTGTCTGCAACATGAATATTTCTGATTTAATTTTGCCATGTGACCTTTGCAAAAATAACAGGAAATATTCAAAGGTGAAACACAATGATAATATATGTGTGTACTAGATCAGTTCCAAATGTCAATCAATCCTAAATATATGCTTGCATCCTGTTGTACATTTTGCTTCTTGATAAGGAAATAAAGTTGCCATGCCAATTGGAAAAACAAAGACTTGTCTAATTACTATGACAAAACTTTGGCTAAAATTGCTACCAGACAGATAAAGTTTGAACGGGGTAGATGTATAGTTTGAGCGGTGTAGATGTAGCAGAAACTGTGAGCATGGTGTAGCATATTTGCTTCTTCCTAATTTTGCAGATAGTAAGTTTGTTTGGGTTGAACAGGAGGCTACAGTCTTAGGGCAAAATCTTTCCTCCTTTGTGTTTAAACACTGTAACAAAAGTGGCTGTACATGCCACAGATTTGATTACCAGGATGAAGCTGTTGTTTGTTTAAATGCCAATCAAAGTATTGTCACCAATTGCATTAGGAGATATAGCCATATACTCCTAAAATATATTTTGGGTGGTCTAGTCCACTTAAAGGGCTAATCCTCTCACCCAAAACTACACTTCTAGTATAGGGTTACAGAAACTCTCAACTGGCTCAGCTTTTTGATTAACTGCTAATTCAAACAATGCAGAGTAGCAAAGCTTATATTACACAGCACTAACTGTTTGAGTGTTGTGATTAAATACATGTTGAGCTTTCTGTACTTACCCTGAAGCAATAAACTGAGATAGTGTCTGGATGAGGGTGAATTTCAGACAATTGTGGGAGGGGCTTAATTAAGAAGGTTGGGAGAATTGGTACTGTTTGGGATGAGAGAATTGGGCCTTTAAAGTTTGTAGCCATCTTTGTAATCAACATTTATGCTTTATTACAACAAGAGGCATATGTCACAACCGTTTTTAACATGAAACCCACTTCCTTTTTGAATTTATTTGAAAATACACTTATTGGCCCATTTTTGTGTTAAAGGGAAGCAGCAGTCCCCCCAAAATGAACGTCTCTAGTAGTCTGATCGATTTTTTGATTGTACGAACCATTTTTTGACGTCATTCATGATTGACAGTTAGTCTCCGTCTCAATTCAAAACGAAGGCTATGCTGATTGGTGGATATTGGTCACATGGTTTTGTTTACAAATGTTCAAACGCACGGTGGTATACACAACACACACAATCTCAACGGTACGTTGTTGTATTACAGTGGGTAATGCACTACTGTAGAGTATATACTGTATTCATTGAACCCATTCGAAGGAGAGCTAAGTACCCCACAAACGAACGTGAAATAACATACTGAAATAGGCTATCGAAAAGAGAAACTTTCATATTCTGTGCTTACTAGTATTACTAAAATTGTTAGTGACAGAAGGACATTTACACTCTCTGCTCGGAAAAGGCATAGAAAGACAACCGAAAAGAAGTGCAGGTTGACCAAGTTGCAAGATCTCCGAATCGTTCGAAGCGTGCGTGGAAGGAAGACAGCGGTAGCGGCGAATTCCCTCAATATGCTGCCCATCTACAGTATTGGGTGTACATCGACGAAATTGTGGCCACAGAACCGAGCTGTTAAGGGTGAGTAAGGTCTATATTATAGGCCTTTACTAGTCTAAACAAGTTTTCATATTTTAGGGGGTTCCAAGTAAGAGCATAAGCTTAGGTCAGAGGTTACCTGTTACCAAAATATCATACTCGTACAGTAGGCCAACAGTATCAACTATCAAGTATGCCTAGTAGCCAGTACTAGTAGTAGTGTTGTTACAATAGCATTTTGGTCATGATAAAGCCTAAGCCCAGCCAAAGCTAGACAGAGTAACTCTACTTACTTTTGTGTGCTTACAGACCTACAGTATAGGGCACACTAGACACAAAATTACACGTAACAACTAAGTTTTTGTTCACTTACAGTATGTTTGTAGCCAAACACATACTGTACGAGTAGTAACGTACTAAATTCAGTTATCCAGTGTTCAGCTAGACCTGCCAACCTCCAAATAACAAACATTGAGATTTACCGCAGTACATGAACTTGGAAAGATGGAGATTGGTTTCTCAAACCTGGAGGTTTTTTTAAATCTTTTTAGTACCGGCTTGGAACTACCCAACTTGCATTTGCATACCAGAGTTGCCAAATCGAGGGGTGGGCCCAAGGTTTGCCCGGCAGGTTGGTTAAGCTCCACGACAGCATCTTGAAGTTCTGCCAGAGAATAGACAATGGGATGAGATCTGGTGTGGCAGGCAAAAATTCACCTACCCTCCTCCAGTGAAAAATTCCCATATGACCATGCATTCGACAGATGCCCCCACCCTGTTCACTCCGCTGATGGTGCAACACTGGCCAAATCTACTTATTGAATACTGTATGATTGAATTAACATGAAAAAATGTGACTACATTGTCCAGAGAAATATGCCCTGGTCAAATACACAATTTTTTTACCAAACAATGGTATCATAACCTTGTTTTAAGAGTATGCTTCAATTTAAGTGGAAACTAAATACTGTAGGGCATATTATTTGTATTAGGGTCAGGCTGAATTTTAGGCGGAGGTGGCAGAAGAACAGATAATCTGTATTGAACTACAGTATTATTCTTCTGTAGACTGTAGAAAGTCAGTGGCTCTATATAATTCTGAGTTCTCCCGACTCTCTGTTGAAGAGCCGATTGGGGATGATCGACAAACAAAAGTCCCGAAGATGAATTAAGTAGACCTGTTGCAACGATTTGTTTATGCTCCATAGGGTACTGTATATACTGTACCTGTGTGCATAAGAAATTCACTGTGAGATCGGACAAATTATGTAACTGTGAGTGGACGTCTGAAACTGTGACGTCTCACGGTGAAACGGTGAGAGTCCCAACTGTTATTAGAGAACTTCCTGTTCAGGTATTTTGAGATCAATATCAGTTGAAGCTGTTCTCCCTCTACAAAGACTATTTGCTCAATAGAACAAGGTTGGTTTAAATGGGTTTAACAGAGAAGACGTGCAGAGCTGCCAACTGTTCCGATTTAGGAGGAACAGTTCCGCTTTTCTGCATAAAAATTTGTTCTGTTCTGATTTTCCAGTGTCATGTTCTGATTTTCAATATCACTTGAATCATGATCATGTACAATATTAATCTTAAGTTGGGTTTTGAAATCTGACAGGCTGAATGTAGGCATTGTAGACTTTGGCATGGAAATAATCTGTTATTGAGGGCTCAAAAAGTCTTCCATACAAACACTTAACTACTCAAAATCCAGTGCTTTGCCCACTACATCCCTCCAGGGGTCCTAAGACAGGTCCTTCACCCCACCTCTTGAGGTTTACCTTAGCATACTCACGGGTGGCGTTCCTCTTTTTCAATCTGGCATGTTGGCAGCTCCGATCTGGACGTGTAACATTGGCTAAAACATCCCATTCAATTCTAGCAGCATGGGCTATGCCACTGTACTGTTTGCATGCACACCCCTCCAGACCACGGATGCTATTTTTTCAGATCCTAAAAATAATGTATGTAATTTACTTTTAGTAACACAAATTTTGCTTCATAATGTACAAAGCATAGGCCTACTCTTTGTGGCACCAGATTGCATGTGGGATACCTAATTTCTGAAAAAATCAAAGGAAAGGATTTGTCTCCCAAAAGCCCTTTCACCAATGCCAATTTTTTTAAGGTCCAAAAAGTACAGAAATTTGGAAACACTTCAAAATTTACTTCAAAAGGTAGCATACTGAGATTGCATTTTCTGTAAGGACATGACCCAATGTCAAAATTTGCAAAGGGGTAGGGGATCTGGATTAACCCTCCATTAGATCCCCGATCCCCCAGGCCAACTTTGATTCAGGGAAACTTATTGCATGAAATTGTAAAAACCCATGACAACTTCACAGCTGTGATGCATCCATGGAATTTACCGTCACAGCTCTCATTGCTTGTTTGCTTGTTAAATATTTCCATCACAGGGCTCTGGTTTGGCCACCACAACAATAATTTGCCGTCATGTCATGGAAAGTCGAACTTTGCACCTACAGTATGCCCAAGGAATCGTACATTCCAAACCCTATCCCCACTCTGTTAGATGCACTGAACCAGCATGCATGGGCATACAACACATAACTCTGTGCATATAGTCTGGGGTAACTGAGCATACTGTACTTCTGCGTGCTTGGAAAATGAAAGTCTGTAACTAAGGGATTTTTCCTTGTAAAAGTGTAAATGCCTGCAAGATTTGCAATGTTTTGAAATCAGATAAGGGAAAGTTGAGCTTATTTAAAGGGCCAAACCTCTCACCCAAAACTACAATTTTGGTACAGGGGTACCAAAATTTACAATTGGCAGTGGCTCAGCTCTTTGATTGACAACTAATTCAAGCAGTGCAGAGAACCAAAGCTTATATTACACAGCATGAACGCGGTACTGAGAGTGTTTTGATTATATAAATTGAGTTTTTCTTCACTCACCTTGAAGCAATAAACTGAGATTGTATCTGGATGAGCATGAATTTCTGACAATTGAAGGAGGGGCTTAAGTAAGAAGGTTAAGAGAATTGGTACTGTTTGGGGTGAGACAAAAGGGCCTTTAAAAAGGATTGCTGCAAGCTCATTTTACTAGTATTGTGGTAAGTCTTCGTCATCAAACTTCAAAGTTACTGTACTACCACAGATTTTGGTCCTCCTCACCAATACAAAATTCCTCATGTATGTCATGGCGCTAAGGTGTCTCAAATTTTAGACGATTCCCACACTGCATGCCCTCTTTTCAGAGAAATATGTACATCACTGTTAAGGATAGTAGGATATATTTAATTGGAAAATTTGGGGTTGTTACTGAAAGATTGTGTTCTCAGTTAAATCAAGTCCATTGTCAGTTGTTATATTGATTCATATTTTATGTGAAAAACTCTGATAGGAGCTATATTTTTCAGACAAAGACTTTGAAACCAAAAGGCTTCATTGTAGAAATGTTGAGGCCCCTGAAGTTTGTGTGGCATTTTATCCTACTCAATTGAAAAAATACCCCTAACTGTTTTGCCTTTTTTTATAAACAAAATAGTTGTACACCTGGTGCTATTATGATTTTTTTTTTTTTTTTTTTGGGGGGGGGGGGGGGAAGGGTTGTTGCTGTAGCATTGTTCTGCAGTACTGTAGACTGAAAACCTATAAATCACATACAAAGGCACACTGGGGTCATAGGTTTCTTCCAAAGTGGGAAATGAAACATTTTTTTTTTTTCTGCAAGAAACAGGTTTCTTCCTGATTCATGTTCCACTATAAGTGTAAGAAATTGGGAGAACTTAACTCATCAGTCATTCAATGAAAACAGCATTTAATTTGCATGTAATCTACAGTCATGTCTTGAACAACATAGTACATGCACTGAGCCTGAGGCTTCTTGGGTCTTCCTACTGTAGGATACATGTTTAGTATATGAGTGCACACATAAGTACAGTATATGAGTTCAATACTGTGGGCATAGATACTGTACACTGGCTTGTTAAAAGATACAGGTTGTCTGCACATGTACAGTATGCCAGTAAGTTGTAATTTACTGACCACAGGTTGCTTAGAGTTTGTAAATTGTACTGTACAAACAGATGTAACATACTGAACTGTATACTGCTTTTGTATGGACTACAGAGTCACTATCATATGTACAGACCCCTGGCTCTAATGAAAAGAGAGTTGGCATGGTGGTGGGAGGGGGACATAGCCAAAGAGCACATTACTGTGTGTACTGCATGCACATGCTGAGAACTTTCTTGAAATGTACTGAAATGTCAGCAGTTCACATTGAAAGGACCTACTGTACTGTACACTTCAACTACTGTACTGTATGTTGATTAAATATATTGTAGTCTGTACTCTACAGGGCAATTATAGACCGTTTTAGTGTATCCCTCAATACTTTACAGCCATTCCCCTTCAAGTTTTACTGTAGTTTGGTCTGGTTTATTACAGTTTCTTCCATGTATTTTCTGAAGAAACCATGAAACCTTGCATGCACATGCACACTGTTCTTACTGTAACTTTTTTGTTCCAGGTTTGCAGAGAGGCCAGAGGGGGATGCAGCATTGACAGAGACTCCACTTAAATAAACCTGGGGTAAACCATCATCCTTCAGGTACTGTAATCATACCCCAAATTTGATGCATGTCTATGGTATACTGTAGCACAAACAGAAAATGAACGTGACAATGGTTTCCACCAGAAAAACCCAATACTACAAAAAGGACTTTTTTGATAATCAGTTTAAGGGTATACTTGCAACATCCTCAAAAATTGACTGAACTGATCTTACAGTAGATCTCCACTTTGTGTATGTTTGTAACCTGAAGCTAATGAAACACAATGCAACAACAAAAATGAAAAAAAACCCAAACAAAAGCCAGACCTGTCCTATCTGTCATTTCATAAAACTGGGAGATAGCCTATCTGCCAGTTTAATGAAGCGACTCACAGTTTTTACTCAGATCTTCTGATTTCCAGGTGTCATGTGCCACAGTATACTCCCAAATTTTTAGTGTTCCATTTTATTTGTGACTTTCTGAACATGATGGCGATTGCAGTCAGTATTATTTTACTAAGCATACAGTTTGGCTTATTTGAGCAATCAAATTGACCATAAAGGAACATATTTTGAGGACCGTTTATCTAATGCACGGTAACAACACTTTGCCATCTTTACCACAATTTACTGCAGTATACAGTACGGAGCTTCATCACTATGATGCATGCCTCACAGGGGGATGTTCTCTCTACTGAGCATGCATGTACCTGATACACCTTCAAGCACTCCACCAAGAATGAAACCTTTAATTACTCTTTCACTCTTTTGGGGTAAACGTTGTAGCCTCCAGCTTCCAAATAGTTAAATTTAACTCTTTTTCTTTTTTAGTGTGCATTTAGTCTACTGGACAGTGAGCAGAGAAAAATCAATTCAATAGAGCAGGGAGATGGTATCATTTGTGGTTTTGATGAAAAGAGTAACCTACTGTATGCATTCATGATGGCGTGCATGTATGTGTGTGTGTTTGTGACACTTTGTTTGTTTACACGATACAGGTATCTTAAGAAGAGAAGATCTGACAATTCTCAAATTTGGTTAACAGATACCCTATACTGAGAGAAAGAACCCTATTTGTTTTGGTGGAGGTTAAAGGTCATCTGGGATCGCAAGGGGTCAAACCTCTAAGACCTTGTTTACAGGATGTCTCAAGGTACTGTAGGAAGCTTGGATTGATTTCAAACTTGATATGTTGAGACATTATGATAGGAAGAAAAACCCAATTAATTTTGGTTGGGGTCAATGGTCATTTGGGGTCACAAGGGGTAAAACCTCAAAAACCCTGTTACTGTAGATACTGTATTTCAAGGAAGGAAGTTGGATTGATTTCAAGCTTGATATGTTGATGCATTATGATGTAAGGAAGAACCCTATCGATTTTGGTAGGGTCAAAGGTCATTTGGGGTCAGAATCCAAAAACCTTGTTTGCATGATATCTCAAGGTAGGAAGCTTGGATCAATTTCAAACTGTTGTTGTAATGTTGATGCATTACATGTATAATGTGAAGGAGAACCTATTAATTTGGATACAGAACAAAGGTTGTCTGGGACCAAAGGAGGTCAATCCAAAATCCTTTCTTGAATGATATCTCAAGGAAGGAGGAAGCTTGGATTGTTTTCAAACTTGTTTTGTTGATGAATTATGATGAGAGGGTGGCCTCAATTAATTTTGAGCAAGGTCAAAGTTAACCTGGAGTTATCCAAGGTCAAACCTTGAAACCTTTTCTACTTTGTATTTTACTAAGTTACAGTAAGAAAGTGAGATAGAGCTCAACTCTCAGATGGCATCTGTAGTCCTTGGTGGAAGTTGAAGGTTATTTGGGGTCATCAGTTCTAAGTCAAACTATGGAAACATTGTTAATAGGATAGCTCAAATGTACAAAAACTGGATGGATTGCATAATTAGTGTGGATGCGTTATGGTGAGTTGAAAGTCCCAGTTGTTTTCAGTGGACTGAGGTCAATAGTTTTCTACAGTAGTATCACCTGGCACCAAACTCTGAAAACCTTGTTTGCAGAATATCCAGGTATCTTAAGGCACAGCTTGAAATTTGGCTTTTTTGAATGTAGAAGTGTAAATGGTTAAAAGAAAAACCAGTTACTGACTGGTGGAGTCAAAGGTCACTTTGGGTCACCTTGTTTTACAATAAATGTAGCATTTTTTGAAAAGAACATGGACTGTATGTATCATCAAAACTCAATGCATTTTTGCATTCTTGTTATTGTGTTGGGAGAGTAATTTCCTTCAGCAATGTTTCTTTCTTCTCTTCTGGATAGGTTTTTTCCAAAAATTTAGAAAGCAGCCAAAGGATTATAATCATGTACAAGAATGCATCAGAATGACACCTGTAATAGAATCAGATACCAAGTGAAACTGTACCAAGAACAAGTGGACTGCTGGTCGCTAAAACAGATGGAACAAGTCCAGTGTAATGGCCATTTGGAGTAGGATTCCGGTTTTTGCATTGCCCAAACAGCACAAGGAGGAATTTTGTCATAGAGTAATTCTTCCTACAGTACCTGGAGTGGATTTCATCATTTCCAAAACATGTTGTGCCTGTACAGGAGCTCACATGTGTGTTAATGTTTAGTCTGTCATTGCAGAGTAACAGCTACACTTCTAGGTGATGGCCGAGGTCTAGAGACTCAGGATCCAGTATAAGGTTCCCAAATTGGTTGGTGACACATTGCTTTACTTTACGTGAAGGCAGCAGCAAACATTCTCAACTTTAGTGCTCATCTCTACTCAGTTGCCACAGTGACACCATTCTGGTTGGTTTCCTTCAGGAACATCAGAACTATCACATTCATTTTCTTGCAACCTTTTCGATTCCTTGGGATGTCTCTGTAACAGCTAAAAGCAATGGGCTAGTTGACCAATTTTCACACTTTCTACAGTAGGTATTCCTTCATAAATCAAGAAGGATGAAGACTGATATGTGACAGCCAGAGCAATAGTACGGCAGCCATAGGAATAAATTAACATAGGCCTTCTTTCTATTGGAATCGTAATTATTTTAGGGTCTTTTGTTGATACAAATGACTGATACTTGTTCTATTTAGTGGATACTGTAGATTTTTCATATTGAAAGGATAACACAACTGTATTCAACAGAGGTAAAACTGAAAATCTTGTACCTGTAAATGAAAGCAATGAAAGACACTTTTCACATTTGGTATATGTTGACTTGCTATGTAAAGAGGAAGCTGATATATTGTTTTTGGTGGAATCAAAAGGTCTTTATTTTTGAGGTCAAAAGAGGCTGCTTACTGTAAAAATCGTGCATTTTTTATCGTAATGGAAGGAAAAGCTTTTATAGCTTGCAGTGAAGATCAGAGGTTATGTCAAGTCATTAAAGAAGAAAGGTTACAGTCCTGTAGGTCACCAGTGGTCAAAAAATCTTGTAAACAAGATACCTTTAGACTGGAAAGTTGGATACACTTTAAATTCAACATGTAGATGCAGTAAAGTATGGTCAAGAAGGGGTTTCTCCAGGGGTATACAGTAGTTGCATGAATTTCCCAAATTTTCCTCACATCAAGAAATCACTGAGCCTTCGGGCTTTTGGTTTGTTCTTACAATCTCAATATGCATAACATAGTAATGTAAGTGTCTTGTGAATTTTCTGTGTTATGTGAAGGTAGAGGGCTGAACTGTACATGGTGGGGACAAATTAATTTCTCAACTTGATGATCATCAAGATTCTGCCAGTCTGTTATTGAGCAATTTAATACAAATCAGTCAATTATTGGAATTAATTCTTACAGTGTGGATTTTAAATCCTACCCATACTGTATGATATATTAATAGTAGCAGTGTGGTTTAGTTCAATCATATCTTCTATACAAGCAGTTGAAGGCTTAGTTAAAGTACAAACCTCCTTTGTGCATACTACTCCACTTACTGAACATGAACAGCATTCTGGGCATACAGAAGCTGTTGTCCATCAGCACCTCCTCTGCAATGAAATCTGGGTGTGTTTGAACCTGTCTAAGTGGGCTTTTCTCCTATGATGCAGTGTGCATCTTGTGTTTTTTGTTCTTTTTGTGAGAAAGGATGAACAAGTGAGATGAACATCAACAATCCCCTTTCTGAACTTTGCAGGCATTGAGGAGTGGGCAGAGTGTAAAATCTCCATTCTTAAATGGGGAGATGCTCTCTTCCCATTCAAAAATGTTTGCCTTTCGGGGGAACTAAGATGTAAAATGGTGCCTTCCAATGCCCAATTCAATGGAAGACACCTTAAAAATAGAGATGGTGCAGGGTGTGATTGTCCTATTGTTAGGGAGGGGTCTAAGGGATGTATGTTCCATTCAGTTTAGAAAATCATTGCTTTTTGGTTTCAATGATAAGAGAAACCAATGCACCCATGGCAGCATGTATATTTTGGTGTGTTTATGATGCTTCATTCCTTTAAAAAGGATAGTCCAGAGTCAAATTTATTTTTGATATGTTAAAGAGGAACACATTCTAAGCATTCTATTGAAAGTTGTATTCATTTCCCATGTTCGGTTCTTGAGATATTACTGTAGCAATTGAAGTAAGCACATTTGCTGTATGTAAATGTAAACTTGAAGCAAGCAGGTGTGATGTCATGGATACATGTAGTTGTTGGCCAATGTTTTGTTTTTCTTTATTTTTCATCCTATTTGTTTGACCTTGAGTTGACTAGCGATGCTATCTTGTCCTGCAGCCATATAAAGTTTTTAAAATTCCATTGCTTCGGATGCACATATGGTGCTGTGTCAAAATTTAGTTGCATATTATTGTTATGGTAAATTATAACTAAAAACAAAGCATTGACCAACAATGTGAATCCATGACGTCCCCTTGATTTGAGTTCATTCTGTGTAGGAAAGTTTGTCTCATTCAACAGCTAATATCTTGAAAACTGAACATGAGAAATAAATAAAAATTTGACCAGGATGCTCAAGATATTGAAACACAAATTTGTGCAAAATTTGAAATATTCGTTAGCACATTCGTACTTACAGTATACTGTACAACCAAAAGGTCATGGTTACATTGCTTCTGATTGATTTCCCCAAATGGCCGATAGCTGTGAATACTTTAGGGGTTGGGATGGTGTATCCTCCTCCCCCTTAGAAAAGTTACTGCATCACCACACATCAAGGCTTAGCTCATTTATTGCAACTCATAGATTTTGTGTAAAACAAGTGTGCATTTTGTGGGGAATAAAGGTAGGCCATGTGTACAGTATGTTAATATGATGCATAAGGTGTGCGGGGAACGACTGCATGTGCAGCAATTAATCATTGGAAACGGATTGTTTCCAGAAATTTTCAAAAGGGTTGACCCAATTTGTTGGTGTCTAGAAGAGATACTTCTGTTAACAATGCCGAGTGGTTGTTTGCAGTTGGCTTATATTACCCGTATAGAACTTTTTGTCAAGTCCACGGCATGCGTTATTTTTGCTCATTTAGCATTTGTAGTCGTAGTTATAAAGTGACATGGTGGTCATGTAGATTCTACCTGCTTCGACTAAAAAATTCCCAAATTTCACGATTTCTTCTAAACAATTTTGGCGTTTGAGAATTTCCTTTTTACTTTGCCGCATACTAGGCTATTTTGCTAGAGGGAACGATATTTTTCCCCCAATATTTTCGCGGATAAACATATTCCCAAATAATTTTATCAAGGCCACGGTCTATCCGAAGTGTATTTGTCAAGCACAATGCTGACCACATTTTGGGCCATCTAGGATCGCTCGTTTCATTGCCTGTTGGTGTCGCATTGCTCATTTATACTTCTTTTTTTATTAATCTGTTTCTTGCTGACAAAGAGAGTGATGACGATTTGGCAAATTCGACGTATTGTAACAACTCTTTACCGCCCTTCGAGTATGTAATTATAAGGAGGGATGTTTTCCTTCCCTGTTTGAAATTTCTAGCTGTCTCTAAGGGCTTAGGTGCAAAATGGTGCTATATTTTGTTTGTTTTTTATGCACAATCCTGATGCTGGAAATGTCCTGATCAGTCGCCCTTCAGTGACAAGTTGTACCCCATGTTAAAGAAAAAAAAAATGTGAAAACCTACATTGTTCTATAACTGCCATTCATTTCAGTTCTTGATTTCACAAAAAGAAAATACCGTGGACCAAGTGTTCCACAATTGGCGAGTTTGGTAATTCATTCGTTGCCGCATGGAATTGTGGGGAACCGTGCGGGATATACAAACCGAGCTCAGCACGTAGCGTACATTGTTGCCTTATTTCGTCAGTATGTGCATGCAACACTAAGTATCGAGTGAACTCGAACGAAAATAGGGGTCTCAGTCCTACTTTAAGGCAGGTTTAAATGCAAATGTTTACACCCAAAAAGACAATTTAGACACAATACACTGCACAAAGCCACACTACTGTAGATTCTTCTCTTTATGTTATGGATGGATTGAGAAAGAATGATTTCACGAAGTTTTCATGTAAACTCAAATTTCGGAATAGGTTACATGCTGTAGGTGTGGGATTGGTTTATCTCGACAATTTGGAGGATGTGCGCACGTGTTTAGCCACCAAAATGAATTACCGAACTGGCTTATTATCCTCTATTCCTCTAAACTCTGCTGGCAATGCTTGGGCTAAAATTATATTTACCATTCGGTGAAATGGTCATGTATCGTCTCAGTAGAAAACAATACACAACGGAATTGAAACAGTTTGTGTATGCGACGCTGCAACCCAAATTCAAGGTCCAATTTTTTTGCCAAGGAGAAGGGGTCAGTTTAAACCGATAAAAGGGTCCGTTGCGCGAATTTTGAGTCCACAGCACTGTAAGGTATCTTAGCAGTTTTCATCCATTCTTCAAATTGAAACTGCAACAACCTAACCAACTGACCACAGGCTGCCAAAACATTCCGTCACTCTCAGCCTTCTTGTGACCATTGGTACCGTCATTCACACGATGACATGTGATTGATCTTTAGGGGATAACTTCGGGCACCTTCACGTCTGGCAATGGAAAACATTCGCCTGAGATTCAGAAATGTAAAGCCTGGCTAAAGAAATAATCTGCCCACATGTGTCGAGAATTTTTGAAATATTTTTTATTCTTCGTAAAGATTACCATACTTGCATTACCTAATTACCGTGCTTCTTGTTTTCCTGCCAAATGTATGAAAGGATTTGTTTATTCGGTTTCCAAACTCTGGAAAATCGTAGAAAAGACATAGAGTCTATGGAATAACTGTTTTTTAAAAGCTTCCCCAAAATGTTGCGAATTTTTGCAACCTTTTCAAATTCGGAGGCTATTCGGCCACTTCCGAAAAATGCTGGGAATGACTTGGAGAAGAGAATGATGACTGTTTTATGAATTCTTCAAATATGTAACACTTTTTTTATTCTTTAGTTGTCATAAAAAAATCTCTATGACGACTCTTTCGTCTGGCAAATTTTTAAGAGAATTCGGGCGAAGTTACGAGTTTACTGTGTCGTTAAAACACACTCTTAAAAATGTCTGAATGTGTTCAGAAATTAATCGTTTTTTTTCCTCGCTTTGTTAACACGTTTAGATGCTACGCACAACGTCGTGTTTATTCCAAAACGTTTCCCGGATTTCCGAGTCAGTTTTAAACGCATTCAACTGTTGAACGTTTAGTGTTTAATTTCTAAACATGTTTAGAGTTAAAAGGTCTTAGGTGTTTTAAGAATGCATGACAGATTTTTGAGATTGAAATAGCTAGCCGATTTTTCCATATCCATGTCCGGATTTCAGATCCTTTGCAAAATTTCTGGGGCTAGCCTGTCCCCTCAGTGCCCGGCTTCCCCGCCTCGTACATCTTTGCCAACCACTATTGCCGCTGTCGGCCGGTTGGCCCCAGCCAATTGCTCCAAAAGTAGTCTGGATAAGGGCCGGAACTCCCTGCTTATCAATTCCGTGATTGAGTTTGCGTAAGGAACTTTCGCATGTCATCATGACAAGTGCATGTCTTGCGATACCAATGCCCACATATTAAAACCATTCAAAACCCATTTTTCACTGTCACGCGCCCAACGTACCTCGGAGAGCTATTGCAAATAACTTTTTTTACGAGCAATCCAAACCTGTAGACAAATACAATGCCTCATCTTAAGGGGGGGGGGGGTGCATAAAGATACATGAGCCCCACGGCAGTGGTGTAGCTAAACTTCTTTCAAGAGGGGCAAGCACCAAAATTTTCCGATTTTTCCTAAAGTGTGAACACAACGGAATTAGAATAATTAGGGTAATTTCTGTCGAGCAGAGTGCGCCTAAAATTTGTGTTCTTTCAAACAAATATTTGTAAATATGGAGCTTGTATTGCAGAACATAATTTAGATTCTGGGTTTCCTGTGAGGACTGAGAAATTTGAAAATTTTTGGGACTATTGAAGAATCTGCGTTTCCTGTTAGCATATATCTGAGATAGCATGTGGCCTGAAGATTGTCGTTGTTACATTATAATTTTATCTAATTAGTGCGGATTGAGGCTTCCTGGGGGCATTCAAACTTTGTTGCCTTTTGTAGACAAAGTATTTCATCATTAAGAGCCTATATTGAAGGAAATTTAGGGAAACGGTACTATAGCGACCCGGAAAAGTTTATCACTGAACTGATTTATGAACGACCAATTACTGCAATAGAGGTTGCTATTTGGTGCGCTCAAAGCGATACGAGCGGAAATTTTGCCCTTTTAAACCAAATAATAACGAATATGGAGCTTTTATTAGACGAATTCGAAACTTAATGAAGAAAAGTTGGGAAAATCGCACTGTTCCCTTGTTGAATGGTGTCTCAAATAGCAAATTCCCGAATTTTTCATTTTTTCCAGTGGGAGAGGGCCATGCTACTGCCCCACGGTAAAGCCTGGATCTAAGGTGTCCTCATTTGAGAGTTTTGAAATGTACAGTTTCGTACCGTGGATCAGTGTAAATAGATTTCAAACTTTATGCCTCCTTAGAAAAGGTTTGATGTACCTCCCATAGGTCCCTGCTAAAATCCTAGATGCACCAGCGAAGATATAAAGTGAACGAAGAGAGGAAAAATTCCCAGAAACAGCATAAACTTGAAGGGGCGGGTAGGTTTGGACTGGAGGTATTTCCCTGTTAGCCTTTTAGCTTCCCTGTTGCTTATACACGGTCCCAGAACCCAAATAATAACATCTGGCGATTTATTTTCTCACCTCGATATCTACGTCTTAGCCTCCATGAATTCATGCTCTGAGCTCTCACTGATTTCTCCCCCGGACCCACCCATGGCCTAACGGGACATCTTTTTCTGGGGGGTGACTTCTTGCTCGACGCCAGATCCCCACCAGGGCATAATCTCTGCGGGGGGGGGGGGCGACTTGTCCCTTGACCCACTATAGTGTCCCTTAGACGGTTTTGTTATCTCCACCATTTCTTGTCCTCATTTTACGGTCCCCTCCAACACACACACCACCCAAACAATAATTTTCAAATCCTGTAGCTTCAACCGATGAAAACATTTTTGGTATTTTGTCAGTGGGGTTTTCGGGGAGATAATTTTTCCTTCAGACGCCTTATGTATGAGCTTGCAGCAATTGTTGTCGTACAGGCTAGCCAAAAATTTATAAAGTTTACTTGTATAATTATAGTTCTTTTGAATTACAGTCCTTTACAGTGCATTGACCGACTATCGCTGGTAAAGTTATGCTTTGGATAATACAGAATAATGCTGTGGCCTTACCAGTGAAAGGAGTGAAAACGTGGGAGAAGTGAGGAGAAACAACTGTATTGCCTCTGTGCATGCAGCTAGGCTGTTGTATTACCAGACACTCATCTAAATCTAAACAGAGAGTTACCATTCCTCCTCAGTGCGTTATAAAGTGACAACGTATAAAAACGTACTAGCTTTGCTGAGTGTACATACAGCTCTTTGGTGTAAACAAGCACGTACACAATACTTTTACACTGGTTTCTCATAATATAGCACTGCTTTACAACAGTCAATGCTGACCACTGCTGAAAAGAAGGTTATTAGGCAGACGAAGATGTTTTGATTTGGGTTTCAAATGACATGAATGAAAACTTCATGACCAGACGCGTGTGGCACAGTTGTAAACTGGGCAACCAAGGACAAGCAAACCAGATGTAATTAGCTGGTCCGCCTCAGGCCGATCCAAGGACACATGATCCTAGGCTTTTAATAGCTTTTATGATCTGTGTAGTGAGCTTAGTTTACCAAGTGGGTTTCCCCGATCAAAGTGGGGAGGAGATTCAAAAACTTTTTAGTGGTGGCAGCATAATCCTTTGGGGGGACTGCGGCTGACCTTTAAGTTTTTATGACTTAGTATTCTAACAGATTGTATGTTAGACATCTGGTACACTTCATTTTGAAGTTATTTCATAGTTCACAATTATACATCCATTCTTAATTCCTTTTGCCAAATGTTTGTAAATGTCAAAAAGTTGTTATTGTAAAGAGGAGCCAGTGGATCTGTCTCTAAAAAGGTAGTATTGTCATTTATAGCAAAGTTAAATGTTTAATGAAAGGGAAAGACGTTATGTGGTTCTTCCCAAATTATTTGCAGGAGTTTTAAAGAGTCCATTTGAAGAACGAATTTAACCATCCTCAATGCGAAAGTTCTGCCAAACTTTGTTCACTTTCTATAAAAAAAAATAACAACAAAAAACCGTAGAACTTGATAATGATAGGATGCAATCTTTATTCCACTTCATCCTACCCCTGAATGCCTCAGCCAATGAGAGTGCTGCACCATGCAGCTAATAATGTATGAATGTTCAATACACCAAAACAACCAAATAAGGACAAGCACTGAATCAAAGGTTGTATTGCTAAAACCATGGAAGTGCTACCACCATATCACTCCCCCTGGTATGCAAAGGTCTATTAGATCTTTATGATCCTATATGTAAAACAAGAGAGCACCATTGGTGCAGATGGCTCAAACCTGTAGAATTAGTGCTTAAAGAGGACTTCCCATGCCAGTTGGTACAGGGACTGTACTTGTTATACATGGCTATTCCTTGAACAGATTTACCCGCAATTTAGAATGTTTCAATTTCTCCCAGGTAAAATGACAAGGAACTTAATCCGTTTTAGAATGATTTCCCTCCCCTTAGGTGTACCGTAGCCTTAAAGTGGGAAGCCTCTGTTGCCTTGCTTTCAATTCTTACAGAAATTGGAAGTCTAGTTAGCAAGGAAAAGAGCAAGTTCAATGAGCTATGATTACACAATTAGTAAGCAAGAGCTTCCTCTCTGAGCACAAGAAAAAAATTGACCCTCTTCATCCTTACCTCAAGCAAGTCTAGTTTAGAAACAGTGTAAGGTGACTTTACCATTAATTTATCCTCCTGAAATTGAGTATGTCTACAATGCCACTGCATGCACTCACAATAAAACTACTGTTCTCTTCAAACAAGATCTGTTTACACTAACCTAATCAACCTTACACGGTTGACAATCTTGCACCCAGACAGTTTTAGAGGGAGTTCAGTTCAATGGGAAACACTGAATTTGTGAGACTGGTAGAAATAGAGGGGTGCCACGAAATTGGTTGGAAAGGTGTCAAAATTATTATTTATCCTAAAACAGACAAAACATTTTTAATCAGCACATGCCAGCCTCCCATCTGAACAATTTTGAGAACAAGTTTTCAATGCATCTAGGAGAAAATAGCATTTCTTAATACATACACCTATGACCTCAAATGACCTCAGATAAACAAGTACAGTACAAGATTTAACAACTACTATCTGAGGAATATTATGGCCAATTTTCAAGGACATTGAGCACTATTTGCAGGAGATGTGACATTTCAAGAATATTCACAAAACAGCCACTAATGACCCCTAGATGACCTTTGACCTCAACTTTTTGAACACAACATGTAGCCCTACGTCCAATGACCGATGTGTCCAAGTTTCTTTTCAATTCATCCACAAATGTGCTCCTGAGAGTATTAAAGGCAATTGTGAACAGACGTGATAGATAGACGGCTAGACAAAGTGACGAGTGGCTGTGGAAGATCACAATAGCTCAAACAGCTCTTTGAGCTGGTTTGAGCTAATAATGACGGAAAGTCAAAGCAAAAACATTTTTTTTTTCAAATCTTGTTTATAAAATTTACAGGACTGTCCATCGTTAAAACATCCAAGTGCTACCTGAACGTGGATGCTCCCAAGGTTGTAGTTTCACAAAAGCCTCAGTGTTAGTTTCGTTGATTTAAAGTTTTGATGCATGAAACAGTACCGATTTGGTTTGTAAAATGTGAGACTTGGACTGTTGTTGAGTGCTTCTATTTATTTGTTATGTGCTGCTGTTAGGAACAATGTAGCTATAGACCAATTAGTACTGACTATTGCTTGAAGGACCATAACTGTTACATGACATGACAAGTGAGTAGCTTTCTGTTTTTACTTAGTTCCAGTTTACTAATGGCCCGGGGTTAGGCCTACTTGGTTTGTATTCAATGTACATATTGCCTCACCTTTGCCATCCTAAAGTGGGAAGGCCTGCTAACCATGAATTAACTTCCTATGATTTAGGTAAAGTACTTTAAATTCGATCTTCATTGTTCCTAGTACAACCTCTCACAGAAACTGTATGCACCTACTATACTTCGGATGGTGTAGCTCTGGCCGTACAATGAATTTACCTTTGATTGGTGTGGTTTAAAGGGCATGAACATTTGCCCCAAACACCAGATAAATCTCACAATTTTCTTCCTATTTCTCTTCAAAGTACCTTTCATTATATTTAAGGACTTTAATATTGCATGTTCAAGGTAAACCAAGCAGTTTCTTTCAGGAAATTTTTGGTTCCTTGTGCAACAAAGGAACCTATGCAGTCACCTTGGCATATGTATGTGTGTGTGTGTTTATATGTGTGTGTGTGTGTGTATGTGGCGGATTGGAATGCAAGGTATGTGGGGCAATAACTCAATAACCGAGTGATGAATTTTTTCAAACTTGGTATGTGTGTAGATGTTGTGGAGTAGATGTGCCCTATCCTTTTTGGTGGAGGTCAAAGGTCACTGGTGATCACCAGAGGTCAAAAAGTGAATTTCTGCTTATAGTAGCTGTAACTCAGTATCCGTTGTTCAAACAGTGGCATAGTTTTAGGATAAGTTAGAGTAGTAGGAGGTGAAAATGTTGGCACATTAACCAAAATAATTGGAAAGGGTCAAAAGGTCAAAAAGTAATGTTTTATTGATATCTTGCCACTGAAACATTTCAGAGGGGTGGTGTAATGGAAATTTGTGTTTGTCTAAGTGAAATGCACGTGATGACCCCCTTGACCTCACTTGACCTCATGTGACCTTTTCACCTTTGTGACTTTTTTGTGACTTTTTGTGACTTTTTTGTGACGTCTAGATTTGTCTTAATCAGACGAACAAAAAAGGCTATACCCTACCCTCCTACGATGTTCCTAACTTGAGTTACTGACATTTAAGTGACAGGCTAGTTAGTGTGTAGGTCATATGTATTGCAATGCCAGGTATGCTGTGCAATAACTCAATAACCAAGTAACACAGGGGGATGGCATAATGGAAAGTTGTGTTCGTATAAGTAAAGTGCGTGTGAAGACTATTTGGGTGATATGTCTTTGTTCAATTGGTTTAAAAATCCAGCTGAAGTTTAATGCCTTTAGACAAATGCAATGTGTAAAAGAAAAGAAGAATTATAACCCCCTCTCAGTCTAAAAGCAGTTTAGCTAATAATCAGGACAGTAATGCAATTTTTATTAAAAAAAAGGCATTTTCCTCATATACAGTATTGAATAAAGTTATTTGCAATGCAAGTTATGGTTCCAATTTCAGTAGTAAAATTTGAAAGCAGTTTCTCTTCTTTTCCTCTGCTTTTACCCTAGGGACTACAATAGTGTTTCTAACACCCCTTTTAGGTTAAAAGGCCAATTTGAAAGTCATTTATTAGATTTTACTGAGCTATGTTTGTCTATTGAGCTTCTAGCCAAATTGTGAAGAAGAAATTGGTGGTAATAAATCACTCTCAGGCTGCCTTAGTAGCAGACTTGTGGGCTTTTCCTTATTTTTGCTTTTGAGCAAACACATTAAGTAGTCTAAAGGACAACCATGACATAATTTCTAGTCATCCATCATAAATTTTGGTGGTCAGGAATGACCAGATGACTGTTCAAAAGGGATTTATTTATTTAGAATCAGTTTGACCTACTTTGACTGTATTTGACCTTTGTGACTTCTTTGTAAGGTCTGGATTTGAATTGTTGAGATTGACCAAAAAGGCAATTAACTACCCTCCTACAGTATCATCCCAAACTCAAGTAAATGACATATTAGTGAAAGGTGATGAGTGTGTGTGTGTATTTGTCGCATGGAAGTGGGCGGTGTACATGTGCAGTGTGATAACTTGAAAAGTTGAGTGTTCCATTTCTCTCAAACTGCAAGTGCTTGTATGATTTTGAAATTTAATTGGCCCCTATGTTTTTAGGTGATGGCCAAAAAGTCATTGGGGTTAAAGGTGAAAATTATGCCTTACTTTGCGACTACCTTTATCTTAAATGCAAGGAACCATAGGCCCTTGGGCTCTTGTTACATTTGAAGAGAAAATACAACAATACTCTCAAGAGCCAAATGTAATACAGGACACTTTACTTCACTACTTCAATTTGGGGTGCATTACCCCTTTAAAAGCGTAAAATAAGAACTTGCAAATTTTTCAGTATTGTGGGCCTTTTCTATGAATTTAAATGCTCTACGAAAGTAAGTTAGTTAGGTAGAGTTTTATAGCTCAGTTTCCAACCTATCGGTTCAAGTAGAGCCAGCCACAGCCTTTTGTCCAGTTGTGGCTCACTGACTTGTTTTCCCTACTGAATTGCTTATTCAAAGCATCATGCACCACAACAGTAGGTTCTGTAAATGATTTCAAACATGAAAAACAAAAAACCACTATGTATTTCACTATTTCCCTTTCACAAGTATGGCATTTTACTTCCCACTATTACAGAACACCTACATGTTTTTTGGAGGTCATCATAGGTCAACAGTGTACAAACATTCCCCAGAAAATAACAATTTGTAGATGGATACCTCATATTTGTGATTCTAGTGTTCATATTTTTAGTACTAGGGGTTTGTTGTCAAGGAGTAGATAAATCATTTGGAAAGGACAAGGGTAAGGATCAAGTTTAAAACCTTGACAGTAATTGGTCAGTTATTTGTGATAGGGCTTGAAAGTGTTTAGTTGGGGTAGGGGTAGGAAGGTTGATTTCAGTAAGTGCTGTTTGAAACATTAAGTTAGAAAACACTTTGAGTAAATCATGAAAGAAAAAGAAAAAAAAAACAAAGCGATCTACCATTAATCATGTATAATAGGCTATAGCAACTCACATGGTTTACACTCCACTGCTTGTTGAATCAACAATGCTAAGAAGAAAAAGTCATTGAATGGTCAAGGTCAGCGTCCGTCTGTGTAGAAAATAACCAGTGGTAGCTCTGTCCTGTTTCAGTTGTGTTTGACCTTGGTGAACCTATAGGGTATCAGATTTTGGGGATTACTTTTAAGCTAATGTCATGAATTTATTTTGGCAGTATAAACACTTTGCAGATATTACAATTACAGAATTCACAGTGGGGCTTCTTTTGCCATGAGACATGTATTGACTTTCATTTATTTCCCATCAACACAAAAATACAGACAGATACAAACAAAGTGGTGGAGGAAGTCTGGAAAAAGCAAATTGCTTGTGCTATTAAAGTAACCAATAGCACAAAACAATATAGTTGTACAACCATCCTTAGTCTAGCTTATGCAAAAATACATAATTGCCTTTGCATTAAATCATGGGCTCATAAACATCTCATTCATTTTAGACTTTTCATGTGGTAATTGTTCATGTTTCTATGCAAGAAACACATTCCTGAGGAATGCTGTTCCTGTTATGGAAAATGTGTGATGCCATTGCTCTGTGAATGTAAACATGCTGTGACATCGCTTCTTGAAAAAGCAACATAGACACCCCAGTACATCAAATGCAGTTTGGGGTGTAACCAACATCTGAGTTTGTTACATGATCTATGGCCTCAAATGAGCTATGCTTTCATTGAGTTCACACTGCATGAAAAGCAATTAACTCATGCTGACTGACCTGTTAGCTAACCCCAAATGTTACGTAACTTTTTGTGTATTGAAACATGTCTTTTACTGTCAATCAATAAATCATTTATGAAACTTGACTCAATCAAGTCTAAATGTAATGGACTTCTTTTCCTCCCTGAAGCAATAAGAGTTGACCCTTTACCGTTGTGCTCCAATCAGGGCATATTTGCACGCCTCGGGAGTGGGGGGAAAAGCGGACGTAGCCCGCCCTGCATCGGCTTCCATAGGCCATTGACCCTGTGACCTTAAACTATTGTCTCTCTCGTTGTTGTGGCCGAATTTTTGGGTAGCTACTCTCAGTTTCGAGCTCTGTGTGAAACAGTGAAGATGGGTGACAGCCAAGCTCTCCGCATGGGTCCAAAAGGACCCAAACAACGGTAAAGGGTTAATCAGGCCGAGAGGAAGGATGTAACAAATAGTAGGAGAAAACATTTCTTCATGAAATAGACCTGATATCATTGGAACGGCCACTAAGTAGTACAATGTCATTTATGATGAATGTGCTGCATTATTCCTGAACATGTCCTGCATCAGAAATTAAATATTTTTGGTGGTACTGTAAAGAAATGGTGTTGACTGATTTGCCCTAAAAATTTTCACAGTCCCTTTAAAATTAAAACGTTTTGAAGAAAAGGATGGGGAAGGTAATATTCTATCACTTACCTTAATGTAGACTTGTTAGAATTTGTAGAGACTTGCCAACTACTGTAAGAGACATCTAATCAGAATGCAGTTGGTTTAGTTAGATAGGGAATGGTCAAATTGGGAATACAATTGATTGTGTTATGTAGAGCAGGTTACAGCCCAATATTCTGACACCCCCTATGTTCGGACAAATCCATTACTCTCCAGCACGTTTTATTTCGACACCTTTATGTTCCGATGTTCCCCTGGGGGTTGGGGGATGTAGAATATGTCCGCAGTATTCCCAGCCTGTTGTAAGAGGGGACTTAACTGGGGCACTAGCACAGTATATGGACTGTTTGACACTATATGACACATTGGTGTTGGTGTGTAGTTAATGACTAGCTATGTTCTGACAACTCAATCAAAGATGAATATAGATATTATCAGAACATTTAGGAGTGTAAGAATACATAGGGCAGTCACTCTTAGAGCCAGCTGAACAGGAAAGTGAAGACCAGTTTCAGTTCAAAATGCAGAACAAATATGGTTCCTAGTCCACCTCTTTCATTGCCTTTTACAAGAGGCAGGGAATATGTTTGGGACTTTCTACATACCCCCAGCCCATAGGGGGACATCAAGTCAGAACAGAGAATGTTTGTACTGTGCTTACGATATGATGAGTGGGTTTATTTGTGGCTTTTACAAAAGGATAAACCCCTCTGTTCAATTTCTGACATTATGGTAAACTTTTGTACGTTTTCATGGTTGCATGCCTAAAAAAAAGCAACAGAATGTTTGAGACAAAATTGCAAGTATCTATTTCTGTTAACCTTAACTACTATTTGTTGTAATGGAAATATTTATTGACAACAATAGAGAATACACTTCTCTAGGTGACAAAAGAACTTCCTTAAGTCAAGGGCAATTACGACTGTACTCCAGTCATTCATATATATATATATATACATAGAGAGAGAGAGAGGAAAACCTGTAAAAGCAATTATGCTATCTTGTCAGCACACCTGAATTGTCTCAGTAATTTACTCACGTGTGAATTCATTTTAACTCTTATGTCTGAAAGGAAATCATACTTCATATTATCCAAGAAAAAAAAGGGTGAGTTTTTTCCTTGGTGAAAGTTTCAGGAAGTCTTAGCAAAGATGATGCTATGGAGTGTTAGAGGACGGGATTTCTTTCAACTTCTACCAGGTATAAGTTTTGTTAAGGATTTGAAGCAGGTCAAAGGTCATTTTAGGCCACAAGATGGTTACTTTATGTAACTTTAAAACATGGGATCTCAAAATGTGAGCTTTTGATGATTTTAATAATAATATCTGAGATATAGCACATGTGTCCATTCTACAGTACGGAATGCTCAAGGCACTGTACATAAATCGTTCACCATCTGTTTATTCCAAAGCTCTATCTCTGGTCCATGGGGACCATACAAACCTGGCTGGCATGACAGCACTCACGGTTGAACTAGATGTGTATTGTTACCCTGCTCCAATCTCTTATGCTAAGCAACAAGCGAGAAGGCAACAGGTCCCATTTTTAAAGTCTTTGGTATGACTCAACTGGGATTTGAGCCCAGGACTCCCTGCTGAGAGGCGGATGCTCTAACCACTAGGCCAACCAGTCAGTATTTTTTTAACATGACATGCTGGATGGTCAATATACTGTCAAAAAGAATTCCTTGAATTTGGGCAAGGTCAGTGGTCATGAAGATCTGGCTTATAGATGACAAATGGTAAATGCATGGCAAATATTTCAGGGAGTAAGGATACCAATTTTCTCCCCTGTGGCTGGGTGTTGTATACCCATGGTATTCCTCACCTGTGAGTTGACAAAAGGGAAGGACTTGAATCAAATTATCTTGATGACACTTTATAACACAGTCATGTTGGTGTGCACCTCTTACAGAATTTTATACTTGACTGTAGTTATCAGTTGTATTGATTGGATGATGAAGTGTGATTTTGGTGAAGATGTAGTGAAAATGTGTCAACTTGAAAACCACAGTCCATAAAGGAATGTTTTTGTGCTAATATTGTCAATTAGCATCATAGTCTGGTACCAGTTATTTTACACTCAGACTTTCACAATTACTCCAATCCATGTTGATTCAATAAGGTACTGTGCGATTCCTAACAGCATGTATATTTACCATTTTCACTATCAGCTCTAAACGCCTGCAGTATACTGTGTACATAGGCTGCATGGAGATCGTTCCCTTATGTCTTCACATTGTAACCACTGAAGTAAGATTGGAGAGGGCTGGGAGGGTCAGTATAAGACTGGTATTGTTAAGCTTTCAATGTTACTAGCTTTCATTGTTCATACCACCAGCCTGTATAAGTGTGTCTAGGAGAGTGATTACCCCCCTTCCCTAGGTGCATGTATGCGATTTCAAATTTGTCACATGTGTATGCAGCCCACCTTTTGTATCACCTAGTGCATCCCCCCTTCCACAAAAAAAAAAAAAAACAAAAAACAAAAAAAAAAAACAGTATTTCAAACGAATACAACAACTGAAAGATTTTAACCTTTTGAAGAAAAACCCATTAGGAGAGTGTTATAAAATTGTTATTTTAACAGACAAGCACTTTTCATTTCAACCTTGATAAAAGTTTCTACTATCAAAGTTTGACCTTTTGTTACCCATAGAGATCATGCTATTTGACAGTATTTTCAAAAGCCATGTACGCTGTAAAGAACATTTGAGTGGTATTCAAGGTCATTTAACATTCCAATAGTTTCCAGGTGGAAGTTACTTTTCAAGGTGTCTTAATTGTCAGTCATTGTGATATAGATTGATTATCTTTTCAAGTGGAAATGAGTGAGGGTGTTTTCTTCTTGAAACAGCTTGAGTATTTTCCGCTAATTGTCATTCAAGTGGAATGTGCTACTTCCTGGGGTGTCGTCATCTGCTTTCATGTCAAGTTGTGGCTCATAATCTGACACCAAAAGAATATTAAAAAGGAAGAATGAAAACATTCAGAATTCTAAAATTAGCTGAAAAGGTTTGCACTTTCTCAATGTTATCATGGAAAACACTAGACAATGCATGTTTGCCTGGATATGTGCTGAGCTTGTTAAAATTTTTACCCCCAAGACACAAAAATAGCTTATATCAGTATTTCAAAAAAAATCTGTTTCATCACTTAAATTTTCCGATAGCCCTCTATTTATGATATGCATTACAAGTGTTGTAATTTGCATCATTTGAAAATTTAAATGTTTTGGTGAAAAAAGTATTGATGATTGCAAAGTACCCAGCCTGTGATTCCATCAAAGGACAGCTTGTTATTAGAAAATAAAATGCAATTACTGCTTTCTTAAATTAATTAAATTAACCAACGGTTTGCTGCATTTCAGTAACTAAGGTACTAAAGTGAAAATGTTACCCATAATCATTCATGCTTCATTCATGAATGGCTGTTATTTTTTTAAACATCACAATATTTTTGTGATTGTACTTTTCAGAGCAAGTCCTTGATTAACTTAAAATTTTAAGGTCTTGTTTGGAAACAGTGAAAAATACATATACTGTATTAATATGCCAGATCAATTTGATGTAGTGAAGGACTCTTCCAAGGGCCAGATGCAGACTTAATAAAAGTGGCAACATTTCTTAACCTTTACTTCATTTGTTGGGGTCTTACTGTGATAAAATTAATACACTAAAATGCAAATTTTACTTGTGATACTGTAGACTTATTCATGGATGATTGGTTTTTCTAAAACATGCAGATATAATAAAGGCCCTCAGTTGTAGGGAGGTTGTTGACCCTTCACTTTTTGTGAGGAGGGGTTGTCAGAACAATCCCCCCTCATTTTTCAGGTACAATAACACCTTTAAAAGAGAAATGATCCATGAAAAACTAGAGTAAGCAAATCAGATTGTAATGAAAACTTTAACTGCCTCCACAACCCAGTGAGCCAACGACCCACTACTGGGAAGAGGGCCTGGCTGTCCTGACCGAAACCAGCTGGCTTAGAACCTGAGCAGTATAACCTCATCTAACTAATATAAGACATGAGACATTTTTTCGCTTGGTCCCAAAGATTTTATTTAGAAAATGTTTGAATTAATGACTTTCTGTTTTTTGCTACTTTACAGCAAATATTTCGTGGGATGTACAGCATTTTTATGACTGACTGGATCAAGGCATACGGTCATGATCAAGTTCATGTGATTCGAATGGATGAGTGGGTGACTATGCCTGTGGAAGAATACAAGAAACTCTTAACATTCTTAGATATAGGTATGTTAGAGTTTTTAAGTGAGAATGCAAACAGGTTTTTAATGTAGAAGTAAGGTTGATGCAATTTATCATTAAAAAACATTTTGAAATAAATAGATACATAAAATGATTCATCAGTAAGTGAAAATGCAACTCATGAGAGCATGGTAAGAAAATAAAAGCCTTTCACTTTTACCCTTTAAAGATATCAATTAAAATTGGTGTAGCATCCTATCAAAAAAGGGGACAATTTTGGGCAAAGTTCTATTTCTTTTCGGGCAAATTTTAGCTCATTCTTTTTGAACAAAGTTGGTGGGAAAAATGTTGATCTTTTTGTTAACATGAAAAAATTTTCAAAAGTAGCAATTTTTTCTCCAAAATCACATTAAAGGTGTAGGAAAAAATTGGGAGATACAAAATGTCCCAAAAGTGTCTATCACCCCATTGACACCAGATGAGAACTTGATATGATGCCTGCTGGTATTGAAACTGTCCAAAATGATGGACCAGGCACGAATCCCAGCCCTCTCTCCTTTTGCCACATCAACAAATACCAATATGCAAAAATAGGCATGATGTTGCTCTTGGAGAATATTTGAGGGGACTCTCAATCCCCCCTCGTTTATTTACATAATGTCTGGACCTGTTCCTGTAGACTACACGCTAACCACAGCCTAAC
This sequence comes from Holothuria scabra, assembly GCA_037179385.1. Taxonomy (NCBI): domain Eukaryota; kingdom Metazoa; phylum Echinodermata; class Holothuroidea; order Aspidochirotida; family Holothuriidae; genus Holothuria; species Holothuria scabra. The sequence continues at coordinate 54,093,537 of CM074182.1, forward strand.
AAGTAGCACATCTGTTCAGCCTATCATACAACGTATTTGTTTGTAGCATGTTACAGCTAGTATGTAGCTATGAAGTGTTTTGACCCAAGCATGTCATTGGATCTGGACTTAGTGAAGGAGGTCATTGTGTAACAAATTTAGGTATGAAATGAAAGAATGTTTGCCTTTGAACGAAACTTTAGTTCAGCATTTTTTGGTAGGAAGGAAGAGGATCTCTTGTGGAAAGCAAAGGCTGAAATCCTATTCCTTTTTTTGATTACCACACTGTGAAGTATTTGTCCTGGGCCCTGTCCAGTACCCAGGTGTTTAGTCCTGGAAGGGTTTAGCTATAGGTCAGCTGCTACTTTCAGAATTGAGTTGCTACTCGAGATAGCAGTACCAGGCTTTGACACCACCTTAATTACCTGCTTAGATCTGATCAGTTCATGTCACATTAGTAACATTATAGAGCACATATCTCTCAATTAAATGGTGAGGTCACACAGGACAAATCGTAGATCATATACCATTTTACAAGGCAAGGAACAAGGTTTTTAGAACAATAAGTCTTGTTTATGGTTACGAGTATAATTTTTTTTCCTTTATGTGATGACAGTATTTGAAAAATTGGAAGTTGTACCCATGCTTGATCTTTCATTGGAGACTTTTCAAAGTTCTAAAAAAGTTTGTGGTTAATATGACGCACATAGTTCATTATTTTATGCATGATGAGGAAAATATTTTGTGGTTATGACATAGTATTCTCTACAGATTGATGTTAACTCTTTGATTGGTTGGTTCTTTTCAGACATGCTCAGTAATAGTACAATCAACTCTATTGTCCAGGAAAAAGTTAAAAATTCACAAAAGAAGAAGAAGAAGAAAGCTGGAGAAATGTCACCTGCTTCAAGGAAATTGCTAGAGGATTTCTACCGACCCTACAATCATGCCTTAGCAGAACTTTTAAATGATACCAACTTTCTTTGGGATTATGGCTGACATGGAACTGGGTTTAAGGTAATGTTAAATTCTGATGTCCACAAACTAGGGCCTGGAAGTATTTTTACTAGTAGTATGAAGACACCCAATTTTGAATTAGAATATCAGGTTATCTAATTTATAATCAATGAACCAGACATTGAAGAGCTGTTACTTGGGACCTGAAGCCTGTAGAGCAACCTCAGATATGGGATACTACATCAACCAGGGATCCAAGTTGCATGGCACATATCATCCCCTATCTGGCATACTGAAGAATCACAAAATCAAGAATTTCATGAATCTGGGGATCTTGCATTTCACATAGTGACGAATGTTGTCATATTTGGAGAATTTTCGCCATATTCATCACTTTTATGTTTGGAATTGTAGAAAATAATATATTTTACAAAGTCTTTGCAATTTTTAAGGCTGAGGTGAACAGATTACGGCAAAAAATGCATTCATCACTTCGCCTTAGGACCTTCTATTCCACCCAGCAATAAACTGATATTGGTGTGGATGAGCTCTAGACAGTTGTGGGAGCTGGGCTTATGTAAGTAGGCTATTGGAATTGTAACTGTCTGGGGTGAGAAGATTTCTCTTTTAATTCCTATTCATGTTCTATTGTATGAAAGATATAATGCCTTCAGTTTTTTCATTAAATTTCATTGAGGAAAAGACCACACCCAGGCAGTCTTCATGCCTCTGGCATTCATGAAGGCCCTGTCCTCACTTTCACAGGCCATACCTCCCTCACTTCCACATGTCCTCCATCCAAGTCTGTGTACATCATGTAAATTTCTGCCTCACATGAAGTATGTGGCTTACAGAATTTTGTACAGTTTCACTTTAGTTTACATTTTTCTTTTTAGCAGATTTGTTGGGATGGTGTCAGAAGATTCCCTGCCTTGTGAATGTAGATGGAGATCTCTAATATGATTGCTATGTGAACTACTAGCACAGTATTCAGTCTTATCTCAAAGCACCTAGCCTATGTGTGTAACCTTGCAATCCAAATATTTTTCTATCTGGTCTTGGGAGACTTTAAAGAACAGAATTTTACAAAAAGTTTACTTCGAAATTTTCTTAAACCTTCATTAGAAAGATGGGACATTTTGTTATGTATACTCTTCTGTCATATTGTGGAGTAATCTTATAAAACTTACATCCTCATTGTGATCTGCTTTTAATCCTGCTCCTGATGATTTCATTTAACATCTTCTGAATGACACCTTCAAAAAAGTCTGCAAGCACCTCCCAGAAGGTGGACTCCCATAACCCTTACAGCACCTCATAGCATTGATGTACTGGAGGCATTAAGTTTCAAGTTACATAGAGTTTAAGGGTTCTGAGACTATAGTCACAGTGAATATGCAGGTTAAAGGAAGTTGTCTCTAAAAGGTATTTTCTTGAGGTTGGAGTAACCTCAAAGTCCTGCCAATGAAGGTCAAGTCACTTCAGTATGCAAGTCTAGTCACCTTGACTGTGATTTAGAGTTGGGATTGAGTTTTTGAAATGAATTTTGATTGTAACATGTTAAAGGTCAAGTTCTAAAAACTCTGATTTAATAGTTAATCTATAAGTTTTGAGACCAGGGTTTACAAGTCTTTCAAGCAACACAAGTTTCTTTAATGTAATAAAAAGTCTTTTGAACTTTTAGATGTTAAATCTTTATAAAATTGTAACTCATGGCCATGCCATGAGTCAGACTCATGGCATGGCCCTGCATAGCTGATTTCCTGCTTCCAAAGTCACAAAATTCCATTTACTTTCAAAAATTCCATGAAATTCCATTTTGACCATTGCCAAATTCAATAGATTTTTTTCTTACTTTGATAATGTTAGCAACTTACTTTTCACCACTTGCAAATTCTTTGTGTACATAAGCTGAAGCATATACTGACAAAATTAGCACCAACTTTTTGTTTTTTGGGGTTTTGAAAGAATTTGATGATGTTACAAGTGAATTACCCATACAGATGAAAGCTCTGACACCACTTTTGGGAATGAAACTGTAGTTTTGACCTGGATATTTGAATTTTGCTCAATCTTGGAGAATCCTACGATTCATTTTATGACATGGTCATGGGAAACCAGGAGATAAAGCTTTGCTGTTGACTGCACACTTCTACTGACATTAATGACTGTTAAATGCAGTGCTGTATCTGCCCTTCCTACAACTAGTACAGCAAGAGCTGTTTTGTGTTTGATCTTCTTTTGGGAATATAAAAATACAGGAGAAATAGGCATCATAGAAAGGTGGAATAACAGGATGCTGGATACATGCACTGAGTACATGCCAACCTTATGTTTAATGGGATTCTGGTCACACTGGTCCTATCTGCCTAAGTAATTTGTAGTGTGTCAAACCACCATGTTTTTTTGTTTGGTCAGTTTCCATTGATATCATTAAAAAATAAAAAGCTCACATGCATCACAATAAAGCTCTATATTATGTGAACAGGTCCTGGGTATGATGTAAAACTGCATCCAGGTGGGCTGAGGAGGTAGTGTGTGGCAAGAAGTTTGTCCCCAACTATCATCGATAAAGTGCTCTCATAAGACCGTTAGTACTCGTCTCATGACTAGTGGGTTGTCAGTGCCACAAAACCAAGCAAGTCCCTCAATGGTTTCCCCCCTGTGGGCTGGGGGTTTTAGAATATGCCCACGGTGTTCCTCACCTGTCGTAGGAGGTGACTAAAGGGGACTACTGAAACAGTATTTAAACAGTATGACACTATATGACACATTGGTGTTGGTGTGTCATTAAATATTATCTAAGTAACTAATTAATTACATCATGTGAATACTTATGGAGACTTTACCCTTGGATCAGAAGCATGGCTGGTGGGGAACACCTGGTGCTCTAGCTCTCACTTTTGTATATCCACTTAGATTCACTATCAGGTTGAAATCTTTGCCAAATGCCTGATACCCCTAACCAGCCAAAATATTCTGCAGATAAACAAGGTTTGACTTACATCAGACTCAAATTTTTCCATTATTAAAAGGAATTCTTTCACAGCTGTGTCCACCAGAGTAATTTAGAACTGGTATATTTGTTTCAAATTGCAGTAGCCTTGAAATATTTTTTATGGGTAGCTTTAAGTCAGTCTTGTGTTGATGAGTAAAATGTGTTCCATACCTTTTGATTCCAATAAGTTAATTGCAGCATATTGTTTTAACAGTGTTTGGGAATGAAGTTTTTATGGCAAAGGAATTCAGTTTAATCATACATATCCAACAGGTTTCCAGTCTGTCAATCAGGAAGGCATTCTGCATCAACTCTTTTCACTACATGTATGTACTTACTATGGAAAGCAACTTTGGCAAATACATGCCTGGAGGGTGTTCAATTCAAGCTGGCCACAGCCTTTTTTCCAGTTCTGGCTCACAGGCTTGTTTTCCCTACTCCATTGCTTATGCTGAGCACCAAGCAAAATGGCAGTAGGTTCCATTTTTAGATTCTTCGGTATGACCTGGTGGAGACTTGAGCTCCCAACCGCAAGTGGGATTCTCTAACCACTTGAACAGGGAAGACAAGTCACCCTACTTTGCATTAGTATAAGTGGTTTCTTTTAATCAGGTGACACCTTTTGAGTCAACCTTCTCTAACAAGCTGCTGTCATAATAGAGGGCCTGAAAATATGCTGCTTGTACTATTTATAATCCATACATTGAAGTCCACTCTACACTCTTGGACAAAAGTAATCGAAACAATTCAACTCCCCGTTTCGGAGTGTAAGCTACAATTTTGTTACCCAGATAGGACAAATCATTGAGAGGTGAGAAAGGGTTCTAGATGAGTTTGATATGTCATGAGGGATTGCAGGTACAGGGCTACTACACCACTGCAGAATTGCATCCAATACAATACACCCTGATCATTTACTTATAGCTGATTTTATCTATGATGAAATGTAGGGGCTGGGATAGAACTTTAGAGAGAGCCATGTCTCTTTTGTATGAATGCTATGCTTATATGGAAATAATTACATTTTTTGCAATATTTAAAACACTTGTTTTGACAAGCCATTACTTGAGTAACATTCAGGACATTGACTGGAATACTTGCTATCTGAAGTAAATTTTTGCAGTTTATGTAAAATGGTACTAGAGAATATTTAATAAATTTGTTATCATTCTCTCAATATGAGTACTGTGTAAATGTTTTTGTCAACTATGCTTTTAATACATTTATAAGTATTGCAACATTTTCGGCATTTTTTCCTTCAACAGAGTCTGGCATATCCAGTTTGTATTAGTCAAGAGAATAACTAAGTGTATGTAGAATGTGCCAGGTCTTGACTACATATGAAGAACATGCTCCTGGGATAAGGAGCAAATTTTGGCCATTACCCTTTTCAGACAAGAAAAATTCTAGCTAAAAAATCTTTCACTCCTCACATATGAGATTTTACAATACAATTTCAAAAGACAATATGACAACATTTATTTACAATGTGTGTATTATGCAATAACAAACTCAGTTCTCTACTTCACATCCAAAGAACTTAAGAAAATTGTACTTCCATCACATTTCACTGACAGGCACTTCCCAAGATATAGCCACAACCTTGAGGTTAATGGTTAAAAAAATGATTGTCATGAACTTGCTAATTGGTTCTGCTCCGATGCAGTTTCTTGGAAAGAAAGAAGGGTGGACTATTGACATCCACTGATGAATGTTCTGTCTTTCTTCAGACATATAACTCAATTCTGTGTATAAAATATGTACAATTTGATAATTAAAATTGGTGGTGTTTTGTGTCAAGGCTCCATGAAATAGTTACTTCAATAATATTCTTTGAATAACACAATAGCTCTCACTATGTAAAGACCACCTGAAAAAGGACATCTTCCTTACAACATCACAAATATTCTCTTCATGTGTAAATTCTCCACACACCATTTATTGGGGATGGAACACACAAAAAACAATCTTGGCTGACATGGCCTTTTTCAAGCCCAATTTCATGAAAAACCAAGAGCTGTGCATGAAGCAACCACTTCAATGTCCTACTGATACGCCTCACTTATTATCACAGAAATTCATTCCCCTGGCACCATGTGAATGGAGAACTGAATGTTCATAATTATTTTCTGCATATCACATGGTTCAATGGAATCCATTCTTCCTTCTTATCACGTTCTTGGCTGCAGTATGTGTGTAGCATTGACTGAGTCAGGAAAGATGTCATGGTAGTTAGAGGGTGTCACAAAGGCAGCAGTAATCATCTTACCTGAAAGAAAGAAGCAATGCTTTCAATGAAATATTTCTCAGAGACCAATTCAATAATTTGTAGCACTTCCAGAACAAGCCTCTACTGTAACAGCATAAATGGTTGGTTTTCACTTGAGTTGATACTAGAACACAACTACCTCAGAGATGTAGTTACTTATTTAGATGCAGTTTTAGTGCCCAGTTCTGACCAGTTGCTTTAGGTTGAGCTGGTCACAGCCTTTTTTCTCAGAGATGTAAGCAAAGTAGAGGTAACTAAACTGTTAACTATGATTGTCAGCCAGAGGTGGTGGTCTGAATGAAGAGTTCCTCTCTGAGAAAACTTCCAAATAGCTTACAAACTCTACCTTTGGCCATTCCAACCATGGTGGCCCTGGCTAACCTGTTTGTCTAGCAAAATGGATTTCCTAAAAATTTTGTTGAAGACTTTCAATCTCCTAAAATCAAGACATTTCTGCAACTGTAACACATTTGCTTACTGGTAGACAACTTACCTGCAAACCATCTTCCATGCAATGAGTTAACAGCAGCTAGAGCAATTTCCACAGTAGGACACTTGATATAAACTCTGCCTTCTGGAGAAGTCTTATCAACATGGACATGCAAGACCCCACCATGCTGATTACACTCTGTGATGACATCGTCTCTGATTTCTTCATCCCATGTAGGGTTAGTCTCTCTGTGTGAAATAAAAATCAAAACTGTCACTAAGAGACCATAGAGAAGAAGCCTTGAGCAGAGTAAAGGGGACATTAATCCTTTCATTAAGGTAAGTACATTTTATACAAGCTGACCTATTGGGTCAAATGGCTCTCCCTCTACAACTGAATTGGTTTAGGCCAGGCAGGCTAAACCAGTCTTTTTTCCAATTGTGACTTGTAGTTCACAAACTTCTTACGAGGGGACAAGTTACCATGCAACAATAGGTACCTTCTACAACACATGATGCTACATCTATACACAGGTAATTAAAAATGAGGTATTTGGAACAAACATTTAATATTTCTACCAACTTCCCAATCACAGCTTTGTACAAGAATTGGATTTGTGCAAAAATACCCACTCTTCTTGCATTAACCCCTAGCTAGGTTTACCATTCTCAGTATTTTAGCACTGTCATTTGTAATCACTGCCTCCCATAGTTTTCAACATTAAGTTGTAGGCTACCTCATCATTGTCAGAAGGATTAAAAAATGTCAGCACACAGAAGAGTTTAACACAAAACAGTTATTTTTCTTACCTGGTTGGATCAAACATGTTAGAAAGCATAAAACAAGGTGTTGAAGTCTGAGGTGTAGCTGTCGCTGCTGCTGGTGCAACCACAGACTGCTGAACAAGTGCTGTTTGTTGTGCTTGTTGCTGGGCAAGAGCAAGAGATGCTTGTAGTGTTGCAGGATCTCCCATTGCCACTTGGTCTATTGTAGTAGCTATGCCTGGCACCTGGGCCAATGGGTGCAAAACTTCAGCTGTTGCTCTTGGAATTTCAAAATTGGTACCTACAACAAATGAAAAAGAAATTAGACCACTAGAATGTTATATATCACTGTAAGCATCAGTAAGTAGAGTATGGGTAAGAACATGTGCATGCAGGCAAGGGTACAACTCCCAATCCTCATGAGTGAATCATGCAAAATAATAAGCCTCGAGACCTTCCAACTCATCCTCTTCTCTTTAAGGGCCTAAGTACACTTAACACATTTCAGGACAAGAGTCGTAATGTGGCCAACAAATATGTTTTGCATGTGTACACTGGACACATGTCACGGACACAAGCTGCTCTTTGTGTCTGCTCTGTACACACTGCAACATTTTCGGACTCAAGGTGTTTGGGCAACGTTCCGACACATGTGTCCTGTAATGTGTCCAGTGTACATAGGGCTTGACCCTAACAAACCAAGAGACATTATGACAGGCATAACAAACATGTCTGAAGGCGTGAATGTGATACCTTACAAATCAAAATGCATCTACCTACTTCTTATCGAGGCCATAGTGCAAGTGTGCCTTATCAACTCTTGCCAACTAGCCATGACATCATTTGTAAACAAAAACAAGTCTATACTGGAGTACATACTAATACTTGAGAATTTTTGCTGTACTTCAAGCTCAAGAGAAGTTTCCAAGTCAACTACTCATACACTAACTCATACAAAATACTTGTACTGACTGCTTAATACTCTTTCTCATACTCACAATTGAAACAACTGCCACTGTGCTTGAGGCATGGCATAACAAGTGATGGAGCAGGTAAAGAAACCCCATCTAACTCATACCCACAAGTTTAAATGCCCCCACAAAAAAGTCTTGAAGCAAAACAACCAAAAACAGGCTAGATACCATCGGTTAGCCATTTCCTGGGTGGAAATGAGGTAAAACTCACCTTCTGCTAACTTTGCCATGAGTTGAAGTCTTCCAGTCTGTGTCATTCCAATACCAGTTCTTTCCAATTCATCATTGTCTAGAAGAGATATATCCTGTGGATTGTCTGACCTCTCTGTAACATGACCAACCTTCATTGGTCTTCCAGCTAGTTCAAAGCCATTCAACTGGTCTAGTGCTCTCTTGGCTTCTTCTGCATCACTGAACTGTAAAAGAAATGAAGAACTTTTGTGCCAGTACCAACTGAGAGTGAGGGCTACATGTTCCCAATTTACCACATGGGAGTGATAGGAGTATGGCTTACTCAAGTAAAACCATGTGAAACTCTCAAACACAATGAATTGCATGCCTTTTATGAATGACAAATGTGTGTGATTTTGCACAAATGTACACATACTGATAGCAACAACTGCTTTCTAAATATTAAGCTACTCTAAACTTAAAGCTACTCTTGGGGTCAATTCCTGATAATCCATTCTTACCATTCAAAGCTTCTAGAATTCTGTGAAGTTGTTTTCAAAGTAAAATCAATAGCAACAAGAATTGAAACACAATACTCACTAATGAGCACAAGAATAGTTTTCCTAAGACTTAGCTTCAATGAGTTCAAAAAAGAATACTTACAGTTATAAATCCATATCCTTTTGACCTTCCTGTTTCAGTGTCCCTAATCAGCTGAATGTTTTCAATCTGAAAACAGAAAAACAAGTGAGTCAGGTAAACAAAAGAGTCTATTCAAGTTTGAAAATCATTTTCTTTCAATCATTTTAGTGTCCACCAAGGTGTTTGCAAAACAATGAAGCCACTTTGTGGCCTGCAACTCAAACCAGGACCAGCCAATCATTTAAACTATGAGAAAGGGGCAATATGAGTTAGCACATGTTGTACATAGTTATCAAACTTTCAGATACTGAAATTCAAGATTTTCCACACTTTTTGAACACTGAACTGAAAGCATGGACAGCATGGACACAGACCTGGCCAAACATGATTGAAACAACATTACAATCCAAAATAAGGTCACATTTCTTCCAACCAACACCCAAAATTCAAGGGTTCTCAAGACCATGATTAAATTCCACTTTTGCCATTTCACCCACAGAATTGAAGGTTGTCATATTATACGCCTAAAGACGACCATACTTAACGTTATGAAACACTGACAACTTAAATGTACAACTAAAATGCAATGTATCAACATTTCACAACACTTGTGAAACTAATAGCATTGCCAATGACTGCAGGGATTATTTCCACCTACCTTGCCAAAAGGTTCAAAGATCCCCCTCAACATTTCCTCATTAATGTTGAAATGTAGTGAGCCAACATAAATCCTCATAGGTCCCGTGTTTCCTTTTTGTAAAGTCTGCTGTTGTGCTGCCTGTCTATTCTTCTCTGAGTGTGATGGTTGTACTATAATTGGTGCCCCCATCAGTCTTTGGTTATTTAATCCAAGAGCCTGAAGATACAAAGTTGTTTTCAACAAAAGAACACAGCTTGTCAACTATAATTCTGCAAAGTTAACTCTTATTTAAGTACAAGACATGTCAATCACATGTAAGGATGACAGCTTAAATCTGTGAAATGTTAGAATGTTCTTAACATAGAGACCTGATTGTACACTGTCATAAATGACACTACATCTAGTGTTATTATGGTGAAAATACAACTATATCAGGGTAGATGCACACTGTTTGACAAGCTGTTTCTTGATTGGCTGATGCCATTGCATTGTATCAATTGTATTCTTTGTTCAGGTTAGGGATTAGGGTTATTGTTAGCCAACTAGGAAATTTCTTGTAAAACAGTATGCATCGAGCCTATATCACCTTGTGAGATTTAAGAGAAATTCTCACAATTTTACAATTTTATTACATTCCATGACTCCTTACGTAATTTTACCAATTTCCATGACTTCTTTTTAAGTATCGCATGACCACAGGTACCATGCACTGCAAACTCCAGGCTGAGATATGTCAACTAATATCATACATTTGCACTGCTATTTCACCGATTAATGTACAACTGGTTAGACATCCCTTTAGACACACAACACAATTAGGCTTGAGATTTGGATAATTTCCATTTGCTTGTTGCTCCCAACAAAAATTTTATGCATTGGTTCTATAATCCACTCAGCTCATAAAGGAACAAAGAAGAGTCCCAATGTAATGATGAATCCCCCCCCCCCCAAGTTAGATAGAAATATTTCTAAAGTACAAATGGCTGTTTGCTGTATACCAATGCTCATTAAAATTTATGACAACTCTTTGTTTCCTTTCTGCAGTTTGTCTTTTTTTATTTGCACCACTTAGTTGGAGTTACCTTACTTTTGTCATCCAGTGATTTTGTTTGGGACTTGTGCATAACCATTGTGTACAGTTGAAGAACAATACAGTAGTCAATCATGCAGACTGCATGCATGGAAGTATTTTTGAAAGGAGGTTGTCTTGAGGGACTCCAATTTCTTGTGCCTTCTTCTGTAATTTCAAAAACTTGAACCAAATGAAGGGCTCTCTTTCCTTGCACACTTCAACACCTTATTCCTTAATAGTTAAGAAGGTTCAGAATTACAGCCTAGCCTTTTTCATTTAGAAGAAAAAATTGAACCAGAAAGCATTAACAGTATGTTCAAGTATCATTTCCTTACCAAAGGCACACTTGACTCATCATCAAATTCTACATATCCAACTCCTTTAGACCTCCTGGAATTTCTGTCTGTTATGATTTTAGAGTCTCTGACCTAGAAGAGACGAAAAATGAACTGATCAATTTATCACACACAGAGGTGTAAGATACTAATGTTTTATGTTTAATTCCTTCATTATTCTAATGAAACAGTTTGCAAAACATGGCCAAGTAGGAACTGCTAGGATGGTTGAAAAAGTGCACCAACATTCAAATATAGAGAAAACTGTAGAAATTAAATTTAGGTTGTTGCAAATAAAACACCTGACTTCTAAGCAATTCTCACCTTTCCAACTGCTTGGAAGAATTCTTTTAAATCTCTCTCCCTGACCCTCTGAGACAACTGCATCACAAACACAGTTCTGGCATCTCTGTTATCAGAACCATCTGGTGTTTCCTTCTTCCTGCAAGTTAGAATAATTTTTAAAAGTAAGGGGAAAAACAGGAAAACTTACATTCACAAATAAAGTTGCATACATTTGCAAATTTTACTTTACAGTCATTGCTTACAAAAGATGAAGTTTCTGTCCACAGCTCCACCTCTACAACAAATTTCTCCAAACTGCTATTTCAAACATTTCTAACAAAATTAGCTGCAACTGTTACTAGTAAGGTAACTTGAATGCCTGTTTCATTTTTCTTTCCTTTGTACATTGTACATAGGGTATATGTTGAATGTTTAGTGTTTGCACGGGTAACCCGGGTATCCGCCCGCCATCGCATTACCTGGTTCCAAATCTACTACCCGAATCTTAAAAAAAAAAAGGCATGCAAAAGGATCATCCCATTTACGCCATTGCCCACGGTAATGGACTAAAATATTTTGCCAATTTGGTAAACATTCTCCGAGACTGAGAATGAGGAGAGCCCCTAGAAATTATGTGTAAGTTTGATAGTTGTCTGTACTTCGTTTCTGAAGTTGAAATTTTTATCAGCGTGCGGCCCGATCGCGCTATCGTCACGTAGTGGGTTACTTCTCACACATCACATGTATATCGCTTATAAACTTACTCGCAAGCAAGCTATCTGATGGCTGATTCAAAATCACATCGTACTGTTTCACCCAGACATAGCAAGACATACTGTATCACCCACGCCCAGCTCGCAAAGACAGTGCCCGTAACGTTCAGCATGCTAGGTAAACTGAGCCTTGCTTGTATATACGATCTTATTATCAATACGGTATGCCACCTGGAGTATAATCCTCGAATATTTCTTAATGGTTAAAGGTGTCAGTTTTACGCAAATCAACACTTTGCCGCTATCTGCAAAGTAAAACGACATCAATGTAATAACACCGTAAACATTCACAAAATTTTTTTTTAAAATAGGCCAGTATATATTACGTTATTTCGCCCCAAAATGGCGCTCGAGCAGACTACGAAGTTTATGTGTGAAAGTTATGTTACCATGCCTGGATGTCGACACGAGGCTAGCTACGTAAGAACGTACATACCCCATTAGCGGTAATTCCAAAGCACATTGCAAAGTAGTATGAGGGAAGTTCACAAACATGACGTCGTTTGTTTACAATCAGTAATTTTTGACGTGCAAGAGAACACCATAATACAGGGCTCTGATCAGTTGATATTTTTAAATCAGTGGTTTAAAAGGAGAAGTTTCGAGCTCTTACTATGCTGGCTTTTCGAATAGGAAAGCGTCCCAAAATTCAATATCAAATTGATATAGGCCTTGGGAAGTATAATTTTCTTATTTGACTGTTTGCTGTTACGTTTTTTTTACTTGTCATTTAGATCTAAAACAAAACGAGACGATTAAACCTTCTAACAAATCAAATGTTTTTGAACTTGGGAACTGTGATTGCTATACCTATCCAATACAGATGTTAATGTTACCATGCATGTCTTACGGAGTATGCCTTACAAAATGCTCATATCTTTTAGTCACCGTATGTAACACCGGGTAACCTGGGTACCCGACGGGTATGGCGATCGGGTACCCGGGTCCTAATTTTTAGTATCCGTGCAAACACTATGAATGTTTTATGTAAACCCCAGTGCTGTGGGTGTTAAAGCACTTACCAAAATTATGAAATGCTTGTCATTAGTTAGCATTATCTGAGGTGGTTGCCATTTGTGCCAGTAGTGGTACCTACCAATTATATTCCAATAAGGCCATTGTTGGATACCAATACTTCTTTTTGGCTCAACACTTATCATATTATGACTACTTAATAAAAGTCATAAGTCAAAATATGCTGAACTATGGGCTCATGCTGCAGTGTTTTACTTATCTGCTTATTGGTGGGCAGAGGTATAAAGCTTTGGGGTCTCTGTAAATGACAAACCACAAAGGTCAAAATAGAAAGGTTCACACAGCAATTTGTTCACATAGCAATTTGCTACCCAAGAAATGCCAGTTGCTACTCAATTTTAATTTTGATTAGCAAAAGTTGCAGTTCTTGCTAAAACTAATTGACTTATTCATGAATTATTCACCAATTTTTTGCCAATCAATTCACTAACATCTTTTTGTCTCTTAAACCAAAGCAGCAATGGCAATTAATCTTGGGTGGCACATCCTTAACCCCATAGGGACCAGTGTCACAGACCATATTTGGTACTAAATGAAATATTATTAGTTTCTGGAAAAAAAAGAAGGTTCAGAACATTTTTGATGAAAGGTAATTTTTTTTTACAGAAAACGAAGACTGAAAACACATTCCCTTATAGATTGCCACACCATACAAACATGTTGGTCCTGAGATATGCATGGCATATATGCGTGTGTGGTCCGGAGATGTTTAACTGGTATATGTGAAGGCTAAAACGAGGTGAAAATTTACCGAGTTCTTCACTATTGGTATTTATATTTGAGCAGGCTGGACTTCCAAAAGACTAGTGGGAGTAAAATTCTTTAGGGCTGAGCATTTTCGGTTAATTCACTATCCGTTTAACCGATTTTATTAACCGGTGGTTAACCGTTTAACGGAAAATGACATAATGTTCACACAACAACAAAAAGTCAACATTTCCAAAGAGCGCCATCCCTTTTGTACAGGAAAGTACAAGTCTAAAAATGGCGCCGCAAGTCGTGTTTGCCGATGTAAGTATGTGGCAAAAATGTTGGTATTTTGCGCTGAGTTTATATCATCTTTTCACAGTAAAAACCCATCCCGCATTTACTGGAGCTTTCTTCAGATCATGTGCACTTTTTAACATTCCACCAACTGTTGTATTTTCCCTCCTGGTCCTATGTTATATTGTCAGTTACTTCATGAAACACTCCCACACTGCTGTTTTGATGCAGCTTGCTTGCGATGCAGTGTTCAATACATGTACAGCGCTCTGTACAATTGCACTGTAAATGGCCCACCAGCCGCAAACAGCACAACCAAGCCCTATTATCCTGCATAAATTAAGGAATTCCCAGCACTCCTACCGTAAAGTTATTTACAGTAGGACTTATGGAATGTTATCATATGACGTCGTTATGAACGAAAACAATGATGCATGTGGTCCCATGCATGCAGTAGACTTGCGTGCGTATGTTTTTACCACTAAACAAGGGACCATGTTTTGCTCGTTGAAATCATATGCACACGATCTATTGCAAAATTTGAATTGCCTCTGCATTGTGATTGGTTCAAATACGTCGGTTCTGAGCCAGCCAATCACAACTCACGCCATAGCCTATGGGATTTAGTGTGTGAAAATACCAGACCTCGAAACGAATTTCCCCACTGAGTTTGCATTATGATGATCGCACTTCCCAGGCTTACATAGCTGGCCTGTGCAGCCTGCCAAGCCCCGAGCTAAATTCACCAAGAAACGGCATCACAAATCTCTGCGTACTTGGATTTTTCAGTGATCTGACTCAAGTGCATTTCATTTGCTGATTATTTTTAAACAAGACGGTAAGGTTTGGACAGGAAGTGGCAAAAATATGGGGATATTTATATCAGAAAGGAACCATAAGATAAGGTAAATGGAGTCTATTTTTTGCTGTCCAGGACCGCTAAAAATTAGATCGCTATTTTTACGTGCATGGTAGGGTTGACTTCTACAGTACAGTACATTGTCGCAACAATAACCCAGTCCATTCAACGAACTGCGTATGCATATTCATAAAAATCAACATGAAATGTTCCATTTTATATGATATTGGGCAAACAACAAAATGGCGGAAATTATCTGGCGCTTACGATCGTATTTTTACTGGTTAAATTTTTTCCAAATACAGCTACTAACAATGAAAAATAATGAAATTTACGGAGGTGTAGCATGATAAAATATTTCGATTAGCTACAGTGGGAAGACTTATTCAAATATCCTTTTGTGCCCTTATCATGGTCTCGTGGAGGTTTTAATGCCATAGAAGTACAGGGCTTGGTAGCTTTTCTTACAGCTCCCTGCTTGTCTTGTGGCTTTCTTTTAGCTTGGTAATCTCTCAAACATGCCGCTAATTTCTGAAGCTGTGCTTGGGTATTGCTATTGAGGGATTACGAGACGGGCACACGAAGTTCTGCCAACGGAAGTTACAATGGGTGCGCCACTTGTCACTCATCATTATGGACTTAATTCCGGGAGCTGCCGTGAAATTAATCCGCTCAATCGAACGGCCAATTTTAAAACTCTTTTTACAGTTATTGTTCGAGCGATAATTTGTGAGAAACTGACACTGTTTGTTGTGCGATATTTGTGTAACAATTTACTAACAAAGCCACGTGGCGGCGACTGAGTTATTGGCAATACAAAAACGGTTAATCTATGAAGAGGAATGACGCACGAGTAACCGACGAGTCGGTCGGTTAACCGATTAACCGTCACAGCCCTAATATTCTTTCACAGCACCACTGACTTCAATAAAAGGTTGAGACAATACACCAAAGACAGCTCCATGACCATTAAAATAGATGTTGTATTGACTGAAAGCTAAATGGTTATTTATAATATATTACCTAGGAGGGGTTGGGCTCTTCCTTATTTCAGGTTTTCGACTGCTGCTGCTGCTGCTGCTACCAGAGTAACTTCCATATTTATCTCTATGACTGCTATACTCTCTGCCTCTATCATGTTTGCTGGAGGAGCTTCTGTATCCTCTTCTGTCTCTATCATATCGTGACCTGTCAAAGAAAATTGAACACTTGTCAAAGACACTAGAATAGCCAGTTGCTACATATTTAATGGTGTTTGTATGCAGGACAACAGGACTGTCTTCCCTGTTTCTCCTGCCACAAAATAAAGGTTAGCTACATTGAGTGATGATACAGGCATCTCCCACTTTAAAGATACTTGGGGTCATCGAACAACTGCCTCCCATGACCTTTTGGACCATTGATATTTGCTCCATTGCTTGAAACTGCTTTGAATAAGCATTAATGACATCAGCACCTGAATTGACAACTCAAAATCCGTTTGAAATGACTCATTTCATAATGTAATTAGCTTATGGGTCTTTATTTTAATTAGGGTACCAATGGTAAAATATACTGTTAAGGGCAACTGTCTTGCTATTTTAATCCACATTGCCTTTGCTGTGCTTCCATTTTGTCCTCACTATTCATGTAAGTGCATACTCTTCCAAAAAATAAGTATCATTGAAGTTAATCCTCCCAGTTTTGATGAAAAAGTGCCTAAAATCAGCAATTTGGGTCGAAAAAAGTGTGACATTTAAACTACTTTAGCAGGAGTTACATTTTCCCATATTTTTACACTTATTTTGCTCTGTTATTTTAACTTAAATGGTTGGTGAGGTATCAATTGTACTCTTGTAACTCATATTTTAAGAGAAACACACTTGTCTATTTCTTGGGATTCAACGAAAGAGGGGTTCCACGTGTAACATTTGGTGTTACAGTTACAGTGTGAAATTTCAGTATCTTATTTTCTAGAAATGACCTACAGTAAACACTAAATCCTTCTCACTGTAGTGGTTAATTGAAGCCTGTGCATTGTTGAATAAAGATTTGGGCAAAAGATCATTGTACAGAGAGAAAAACATTCATATGTAGCCATTTTTCAATTTGACAGGCCACTTTGGTGTTCCTGAAATATGTTACAGTGTGAACATTCGAAGTTAAAATACCACTACTTTCTACATTTGATATGTTGTCACTTTTAGCTGAACTATACTTTCTAACATGGCTTTTAACTTACAGGCAATAAAGCTGTGCCAACTTGTTTATGATTTGAAATATCATAAAATATTACTTTGGTGTTCCCCCAATCTCAGTTACATGTGGAACGTATTGTTTGTACCACAGAATTGAGATGAAACCCTTGACTGAGTAATCATAAGAGGTTTCAGCTTCAAATTGCTAAGATTAACTAAATAAAACACATTTATGATATTAAACCAATTAATATGCAGTCTAAGGGGGATAAACCTATTTTTGGTGTTCATGTTACACGTGGAACTTAAAATTTCCAATGAAAGGTCAATCGTTACCTGAGCATTCATAAAAAACAACTTGTACAACATCATTTAGGCCTAAGCCTACAATGAACTTAGTAAATATAGCAATTCCACCAATGGTTTGATATCATAAATGATGGTACATGAGTTTAGGACTCTAAATGTCATGTCATAGTCTGGTACCCTAATTTAAATACAGACCCTTATTCTCTTTGCACCATATTCAAACATTGAAAGCAAAATTTTCAGTTCATTCATCCGATTTAACTTGAACAAACCCCAGGATATGGTTTACCTCCTATCAGGACTGCGACTGCGGCTTTTACTTCTTCTCCCTTTACTTCTACTGCGACTTTTCCTTGTTCTGCTTGGACTTCCATTTGCTTTCTTGCTCCGACTTCGACTCCTTGATCTTTTGTGACTTCTTCCCCTACTTCCACTTCTGCTTCTACTCCTCTTCTTGTCCCTAATAAAAAAAAGAAACAACCGACATGTAAGCAAGACCGAAGTATCTTTTTATGTCTTACACGAAAGGCAAACAACAACATGCAACAAAATTGCTCACTTTAAACCCTAACCACACTTGATTTCTCTAAAAGTAATCGTGTGACTGGTGCCCAGATTCTTTATTAATGTCACACCTATTTCCATTAATGGGCAAGTACCCACCTACTACTACAACATGTAGGTGTTTCTCAGTGCTGAAGGTAGAACCAATTTTGCAGGTAACTATTTCAAATCCTTAAGAGATATTTAATGATTGATCATCCCCAAGGTTTTCAGTAAGCAGGCTATCATACTGCTATTGTGAAGAGAGTCATACACAGCCATACCTATTAAAGGGGCTCATTGAGTTGATATCGATAACTTAATGGAGGTGCTTAAAGAACACTACCACATGAAAATGCTTATAATTAGCATGATTAGTCAAGTTTCACATCCAATAGTTGAGGAAAACCTTACAACTTTGGGTTCTGTGGTGTCCTGACTTGTAACAGTTTTATGCATATTTTGAAAAAGTGTCTGGTCACAAATTTTTGAAAACAGAATTGAGCCATTAATTACTAACTCATAAAACAGTTATTTATATGAAGGATATGGGGATTGTCTAAGTTTGACCATTTGTCATTGGTATGTGAAGAAAACTTAACAGCTTTGGAAAAAATGTTGAAATTTCATGACCCAACTCAATGAGCCACTTTAAATCCTACAAAGTCTACTGAAATGGCCAAAGTAAAATAAGTTAAACAATGAATAGACTTTCCCCAGTAAAACAGAAAATTCAATGTAAAATACCCATGGTGTAATATATCTTGCATAATTTTGTCATTTGAATTACTCTCCATGAATGAAGCTCATGCTAAACCCAACACACACTATGTCAAATATAAAAGTGTTGTTTTCCATTTTGCTGGGAAAATTAACTGTGGCATTTACACACAAAGCCACAAACCACTTGTTTTACAATGTGGGATTGGTAACCTTTGGTCATCTGGAACTGTGTTCGGCTTCCACACATTGTCATCAGGTACCGCCGGTGAAAAGAAAATTCACACAATTACATGAGATCTGCGGTGACAAATATAGGGCTTTGTTCAGTAAAATAGTTAGAAATAACGCATTACAAAATTCTTATAGCACCACAAGATCACACATAGTTACTACATGTCACTGTCAACACTTTCCTAGCCCTTTCAGCACAATGCCTTTTTCTTTCAAAACCTTTGTTTTATTTAGAGATCACCTTACAAGTTATGAAACATTATTTTTTCCCAACCAAAATACTTTTACCTTGAAAGAGCTAGCTCAATGTCCTACCCAATGAGACAAAGATACATATTCCAACAGAAAGAAACACAAATGCAAAAAAAAGTTGATCTAAATTTTGTGGGGAAAAAGTCTGAAAATAAGTGATAAGAATACTACAGAAATGGAAACGGATTCTACTTGAGGTGATATTTCTCTCTTTTTGGTTAGCTCCATATCTTTGCTAGCTAGTAAAAATATCGCTATGAAAGCTTTAAAACTTCTTTCTGACACTTTAAGCACTGGACCCTGAGGTGGGACACAACTCCTTGCACTGTCCTTATGTCACTTGCAAAACACTAGGTCTAACACACTCACATTAACTGTCCCACATCAAACATGAACCTTTCCAAGGCTTTCTCATTCATGTGTTTGTTGATAGATTCTTAATTAAGATATCCCTATTCCACTTTGTTTAAATATCATTTGCAAGACTATGTAACCATTTTCAATATGTATTTGGACAAATGAGTAAAGCAATGACATCTTCTGGGAGGAAAGTTAGTACCAGTAACAGTTTTGATTCTGAGCAAAGTCAAAGACGGTATTTTCATCCAAGAGCAATCATAAATTTTGTATCAGGAGTTGCTACTTGGTGTCCTCTGTTAAACTTATGGATCTGTGATATGTTGTCAGGCAGTATGACAACAATTGGAAAAGAAATGTAAGCTATAGTGATACATAAGCAACATCTTGCCAGGCAAATTGCTGTCATGCTTTATTTAGACACACAGTAGCAGGGAAGTACCCATCCTAGGAAGCGCCAGAGGAAGTTGATACTCAACACTGAGAAAAAGGCTAATATCAAATAACTAATGGCAACAAAATAAGAAGACAATCATTGGGCTATGTAGTCTTAAAACCATGAGCACAATGGCTTCTTTGCAGCAGCCTATGAAACAATTTTATTACTTCAGCTGTGCCAAAACTATTCACTACTTTATGTAGTAAGAGATTCAGTAGTACAACAACAAATCAAGTTCTTAAAGTGTACCTCAAGTCCAAAAATTCAAATATTAAACAGCATGAAAAATGAATTTCATCGTCACTGGACATTGTTGAACCAAGACATAAAATGTTGAAATTTATTCAATTCAAACTAGTATTCACATTGCAAACTAGTATGTGACTTTCTTGTTGTACAACTACCATTACCTGCTTTGTTTCCCTTTAAAATTAAAAAGTGTGTTTTTTTTATGAACTTGAGCACTTCCTGTTTGCTTGTTGCACCAAGTAACATAAGCCCATAAAATTAAGAGAGCTATCACAGCTTGGTGCAATTAATTTCAGAAACACAAAGATTATTACGTGAGTTATACAAAAATGACATCACAATTTATTATGCCAAATTATGATCATGTAACATTTTAATTTGAGAGAACTGTAATATTTTATATCTTGGCTCAAGAATGTCCTATGAAGATGGGAGTCAGACTGTTAGAATATTTTCACGTGCTTTCATATATCTTTTTCAAGTTTTTGACTTGAGGTACACTTTAAGTCACCTGATGGAAACATATCCAACAGATACTTTTATGAGCACTTTTATCACATTAGAATTCACAATGTGCTGTCTGAATATTTTTTGTCTCATCCCCTAAAACTATGGATAATCAAGCATCTTCCCAACCAACAAGACTTTTGAGCTAAGTATTGAAGATTACCTTTTCCTTGAAGACTTCTCTTCTTGCTTCACTCCGTTTTCTGTTTTCGATGAATCCTAATGAGATCCAAACAAGAACATCATGATGACATGGCCAACAGCAAAAGGGAGTTGGGAAGGGTGGCAAACATCAAATAGGGGCAGGGGAAGGAAGAAAAGAAACCAAACATGAAATTATGATGAGAAGACAAGAAACAAACAAATTGGACAAACTGACAGGCTATTCAGCTTGAAGAAATGAGTTTTCAATGGCTGTCATTCCTGATATTGTCTCTGACCTACCTGTGATTTTTACATACTTCAACACTGTAAATAATGTGTACTGCAGCCAATCCTCTTGCAGGTTGCATTCAAAATTGGCCCATTTTTGCAAAAGAATCAAACAGCATTTCTTTAAACAAGCCAGAAGTGGCTACCAGATGAGCAAATGCTACATATGAGTTGCGAGTTCAACTCTGTCCCACTTAACAGCCAAATAGGGGATAAATGTGCAACAAGCCAGAATGTAATTTCAATTATAAATGTATGTTTGATATTTTTTTGGTGTAACAAATCCAAGAGATGATGGGTTGTTGAAGGAATATTCTCTCATAGGTCCACAATCACCTTTGGCTCCCAGGTTGTAGTGTCTCATCAGGTACAAAAGCCAAACTCCTACAGCAAAAGGGATGGGGAAATAGTTGTTAAGTGTCCAACTCAAGGTAAATTTTATAAGATTAACCCCATCCTAGTAAAATTTTAGCACAGTATTAAAATCTCTATGTTCTATACAACTTAAGCCTAGATCACTGGCACTTAAACCATACAAAATTTTTGACCTTAATGAATTTATGATTTTAAGCATTTCTTATCAACATTTGGAGAATGGAAACACTATATAAAATCAGTAAATGGAAGCAATCACTTCTTTCTAACATATGAGGTAAGAAGATGCAACACACTTCTATCAAGACATGAAACTAACCCTGCCAAGATATTCCTCTTTGAATTGCTAACATTACATTAACAAATCTTAAGCGACAGTACTGGCTCAGAACTGAAAACTACTTTTTCAAAAAATCACAGAGGAAAAGAAAAACAGTACACTTCATATCCTCTAAACTCTTTAACAGTTCCCTATTCCTAACTGTAGGTATCTCATTTCAAAGAGTAGCTACTTCAGTCAAAAAGTATCCTCCAGTTCTCATCAAATTCATAGAATGTTATATGAAGTGGGCCACACATTACCTTAGGCTCTTTTTGTTTTTCTTTTATAATAAGCCCTTTCATGATTACAACTGCGCATGACGGAACAAAGGTCATCCGGTATCACTCGCTCATTCGTATCACTGGGTGTACGTACATTTTGCAATAGTAGGCTACACAAGATTACACTTGACTTGTAGGATTTGGGTTAAAAGATTAAAATTCAGGTTAGAGGGCCTACTATTACTCCGTAAGATTTAGGAATGAATTTTGCTTTGGGTCTATGGTTATAAAAAACCTAGAGTTACCTTGGCCTATGATTTTCGTCTATTACAATCGAGCTTATGCGCGCTATCTCCATTGAACACGCATGTGCTAACACGGTATAACGGTTAGTGCAACATTACTATAGCACTTGAACGTTACATGAAGTTACACTCCAAATCACAGTCTTGGGCTGAGGTAAGTAAGAACTGAGCCTGGGCGAAGCAAGTCCTGGATAGATATACTGTGAGATTTTTTTATGAGGGTAAAAAGCGGAGACTTAACTTTTTAGGCCTAGGCTATAGCAGTAGCAGTAAGGCGACCTATACATACAAGGTACGATCGTCTACGAACTTAACGAAGCCAGTACTTTAGGCCTTTGTATCATGTAGCATGGTAATAAAACTTCAAGCGTAGAAATAACCCCGATACTCATCCTAGCTCTTGTAGCTTAGGTATTTTTTTTCACGAAATTTGGCAAACCAGCCTACAGTTGGTTCATTCCTTGACTAGGCCTAGCTTACGGTATTTAACCTAGCAGAGAGCTTGAGAACTGTCAGTTCGTACTTCCACGGGAACGGACAATTTTTTTGAGATTTTGCACATTCAAAAACTTTAAACTCAGCCAGTATCTAAGGAAAATTTATGACTGATACTTTAAAACATCTTTCGGGCGATACTAAACGTTTTGTCCATTTAGAGATGTGATTTTTCGAAGCTACTTTTGGTTCATGTCCTTGTTGTTTATTGTAGGCATGCTCAGTAACGTAACGATGGTATGCACAGGCGACAGCCTGCGACTAGCGTTGTTATGTGTTGCTATCCCAAATGACCTTTGACCCGGGAGGCCGATTTGTAATCATGAAAGGGCTTATTGAAGGTCTTATTTGGTCTTGCTAACAATACACCAACATTTTGGAAATCTAGCATATTTTTAGACTATGTCAATTAATTAAAGCAAATTAAGACATTAAGAACGCTCTATAAAAAAGCAGACACATTACAAAGACATTCAATGCTAAAACTGTAAGTAAATGTGCCATGATGATATCACTTATTTCCCAACATGCAGTTCATCTCTAGGAACAATTTATTTCAAAACTAGTAGTCTCTCAGAAATGATACATACCACTGAGAAGTGGTTTTACTTCCTACAACAACAGATCCCTCCTCACTGGAAATCATTTAATTTAAAGTTTTGGTTAATCCACCTTTAAAATATATCATTACCACCTCCCTCCAAGTTCACAAACCTCCCCACCCCTACTCCAACAGCAGAACTGCAATATTTTTTGCCTTCACTTTGGCATTAACACATGATGAACCCAAAGTACCTTTCAACATAAAAAAAAAAAAATCAAAACTTTGGTCATCTAGTCATATGAATGAAAAAGCTGCATGAGTTCAATCTTTGATTTCTTAATTACCATATGCAGATACCACACTTTGTTTTACCTTGAGACTGCTGTCCACAAATTACTGAAAAAAGAAAACCTAAAATCTGAACAAAGTCCACATCCCACAATACATTTGTACTAATGTGAGAGAAACAATGGGTGTGACAGGCTACCTCTTCAAATTCCCCAGGCCAAAGCTGTGGAGGGTGTTCAATGAGGTCTAAAACAAGAACAAACCACCAAGAGAGTGAGAAAACATTTGAGCTGACAAAGCATACAGATAAGAATGTCCTCTGTACTTCAGAGATCTATCCACGAGTTTCTCAACACATCCCAACTAACCCCCCCAAAAACCTCTTGAAAATCCAAATATTTCACTAGAAAACTTACTAGAAACTTGGGATTACATTATACATTTCACATTTTCTAAACAATAAAGCTATATACACAGTATGGACTGATGAATGCACACTTGTCTTAAGTACTGCTCATATTGTTCTCCCAAACTTAATTATTGTGTATATGGATACTGTCTTAATTACTGAAGGGTACAGTATGGCATGAACAAAGCTCTGAACCTGAAGCTGCTTCAAATTACTTAATGACATTAGTGTAATGAAATCAAAACTTTTTAATTCAAGAGATAGTAGGCATACACACAACAAAAGTTACTGAATCTGTCTTTCTTGATCTACTATAAATGGCTTGATAACTAGATGGTAATGCTGAGGCTGTAACTACATAGAAGTTAATCACACAATGACCCCACTTGGAATAAATGCTTAGTCAAAGCTGGGGTGATTTTCAGCTGCTTTTCCTTACATACATTTTATCCTGACATCTGCACATTTTACAGTTGTTAACAACCTCTAGAAATATTTTCCTTTCATCCCTTCATTTACCCCTCTTATGATTGTCTGTGCTTTTGCACCTACCTTTACAAAAAAATTGGGCATAAATGTCAATAAAACAGCCTACTGACAGTAAGCATCATTAAAATTAAAAGGTCCAGTGCTTTTGCATATGATTCTGATCAACCCCTTTAAATGTTAGAAAGAAAGCAATACTCTGAAATGTTTCATGATTTCACTAAACCACTATGCTTCTGGTCAATGGTCTCTGTGATCTGAGACTGATCACCCATTTAATAATCAATCTAGTACACAAAGAGTTATAAATCCATCAATAACCAAGCTACTTTCAATTTACACAGAGAGCAAGCTTCCATTTTTTTTGGCAGAAAATTCAATTTTACTAACCTCCTGCTTGAAGGGTGCCTCAAGCATTGCTTCAACATCAAATTCATCAGCCATGCTGCTCTTTCAACAGCTTACTGGTTGAACTGAAAGCAAAAAAGAGAAAAAAAACATAGGCCTTCAATACAAAATTACTCTTCACATATTTTACTGTTCACCAAGTTTTATGTGAGAGTTCCACACCAATAGTTCAGGCTGTTAAACTTTGCTACATAATTACATCATTTGGGTACAGTGCATAAAATACCACACACAGCCATCTCTGTCTGGACTGTGCATTGGGACTGAACCCCCAAAGTGCATTTAGGAAACTTATATATACATGCAAGAGATCTCTGGTGTGGACTTTCAATTTCAGTTGGCATTGCGGCTCAGACACTAGCCTTTTAGTCGGCGTACTCTGTCGCGTAGCGGCAGGCAAACAGTACTCACAGCATACCAGCTCGCAGAATCTGTCAACTCCCACCAATATGTTAATGTACAGTACTGTGCTACATACCTGCACTTATACTGCCAGCGAATGCTGTTTGCATAATGTTCATGTATACATACATAACTACAATCACTTACGGATTGCTACTTAGTTCTAACCTGTATATTATATACCTTTACATGCGTTGCTAATGTATGGTGACCATGTAGGCATCACAGTCATTTATACTGTAGGCCTAGACCTGTAAGTACGCACACCTGCCAATGTATTGCACTGTATTTGCACAGTAGAGAAAATCCTGGGTACAAACACCAAAACCTTGGCATACCTAGAGCAAAGGCTTTACATGGAATCCACCCTGGGCTGAACCTGTGACCCCTACAATCTACATATTCCGAGTCAAAGTTGAACCGGCTAATGAGGAATTCATTTTGAGATGGATTCCTGGTCATAGTCAAAGTGAATTGGAATCTGCTGATGAGCAGTGGGATGATTTGACTGCAACCAGGAATCCTGGATGAGCAGTGGAAGTTGGCCTGTGACTAGGAATCCTGGATGAGCAGTTGAAATTGTTGAGGCTAGGTATTTTTTAGTTGTACCACAATGCTTGGTACAGAAAGATATTGGTCGGAAATACATGTCACTAAGCTGTACAATGGCTCATACATAAACATACCCAATGTCAGCTCAGTATGATGGGGCAACTGGAGTGCGCACCTGCATTGACATAACATGTAAAAATCTTGAAATGACAGAGCTCTTGGGTGCTCATTAGACAGTACACTGAATATACAAAGATGCAACCTAGGCTAGGCCTAAGTGGGGTCTGTTAGTTTCTGGTCCCAGTAGTTTCCTCACCTAAAAAAAGGAAGTTTCTTCACCTATATAAATTGAATTTCAAGTGAGGAAAATTTGGTTATGTTGAAAGTAAAAAGAGGTAGCTCCTCTTTTAATTGAAAAACAGACATGCTATGCTTATCAGTAAATCTAAAGTGACTTGTGAAGTTGTGATTTGTGTGTGCCTCAAATGTCTAAACAGAAATTGTACATTAACAAACTTTTTAAAAAATATGAATAAAAGGGTCCTTCCTATGAATGCCTGACCGTACATTATTGCCAAGTCTGTGACAATGATTGCCCCGGCCTTTGTAAATGATTGCCCAGCCTTTGTGAATGATTGCCTGGCCTCTAACAATGAATGCCTGTGGTGTGTTACTGATTTCTCTATGTGTAAATTAGATGGAGTTTTATGGCCCATTTTACAACCAATTGGTTCAAGTAGAGCATGTCACACATTTTTTTCTACTTGTGGCACAGCTGGCTTGTTTTCTCTACTCCATTGCTTATGCTGAACACCAAGCATCATGGCAGTGGGTCCTGTTTTTAAAGTATTTGGTATGCCGACCTAGCTCGTACAATAAATGAAAGTCAGTGTTGTGTTATCGAAGCTATTCATTACAAACATGCTGATGAGTGATTGATTCTTTTTAAGCTACAGGTTTCTCAAATGAGAAGCGATTTTTATATCTCTTTCATTTTTCATAAATACAGTATGCTACCCTGACTATTTCTTTTTTCTGGCAAAAGCTTGAAAGAATTTGGATAATTGACCATTTCAGGCAAAGTTGTGGTGTGGAAGACAGTAACGTAAAACTCACAAATAGTAGTCTTTTGCTCTGCCCGAATGTGTAGTGTTTTTCTTTTTAATCTTGTCCCAGGCATTTTGCATGAAGTGTAGGGCTATGCCAAGTTTTTTGCAATCTTTTGGGCATACCTTTTCAAGATTTTGGGCATTTTCTAAAAAGCCATGTTGTCTTTTCCGATTTTTTCCCGAGTTTTAAACTGAAGTTTGCGGGGGGCTCCGCCTGCCTTGAACATCACTGCCTTCTGAAACCTATCCAGCGTTTCCTGTACAAGATATTACATCAATTTCCTGCAGGTGCAGTCATATCTTGTGATGGGTAGGTATTTCTTCACTGTGTAATGCTTATTCATACCTGAACACTCTCACACTTAAAATAAATGGCAAATTGGCTTGCATCTTGGTGTTTAGAAAAAATAATGGGCTAAGTAGCAAAAGAAGAGAAAAAACTTTTTGCTATTGAAGTCAGTCAATAATGCATCATGAGTGTTCATCCACTTCTTCAAAAAAGGTGACACATCCAAAGGACATTCTTTCACCACCCATGCAGGCTTCGATAAATCTTGTTTTTTATTACTTGTCCATTGGGCTAGGGATTCCCAGTCTACTTCTCCACATGAATATGCACCGAGTCCATATCTAATTATCTAGTACTAGCCATCGCATTCCTATGTGAAGAAGGCTTCTGTGCTGCTTGCCTGGCAGGCTACAATATTGGGCAGTTCACTTGTTTGAGTCATTTTCTACTTGTCCCGGACTGTCGGGCGGAGGATTTGTCGAAGTCTGTACCCATGTGACGAGGCTAAAAATGCCCAATAATATAAGTGACAGGGTCCTTATGGATAGAGGCAACCTTCATTACATTGAGGGGAAGACTATTCCAATCCTTTATGGTTTGAGGCAGAAAACTAAATTTAAAACAGTTTGAACTAGTATGTGGCAGACAGAAATGGAAGTCGTGCATTAAACCCGTTCTACGAGTAGGCCGCTGGAGACAATCAACAGGAATGAGAGCCTGGCCAAACACACCCTTGGAAAAAAGGATCAATCTTCTTTGTCTCCATCTATCGGTTAAGAGTAAAAGGTTTAGTTCCTTAAAGGTAGTGTGACATGTCAGCAAAAAGCCCTGAATTTACTTGGTAGTTATGGAGCAAGGTCTTCTAAGTAAGAATCCATTGGAATTACGTAAATATCTTTTAGCGTTCTCAAGATATACCTGTTCAAAGTTTGAATTTTTCTGAAGCGACTTGTTGGT
Organism: Holothuria scabra; assembly: GCA_037179385.1. NCBI lineage: Eukaryota > Metazoa > Echinodermata > Holothuroidea > Aspidochirotida > Holothuriidae > Holothuria > Holothuria scabra. Next base: position 54,122,085 of record CM074182.1, read on the forward strand.
TATGCAAAAATAGTGATGTTGAGTGTTGCACAGTGTTGACATTTCTTTTGTTAACCCTATATTAATTATTTCTTAATTACTCATCAGAAAGTTTATAGTTTGGTGACTGATACTGATGATTTTCAAGGACACAATTTCAACTTTCAAAATAAACCCTTCAGGAAACACTAATGTTACAACTGCCCTTGAAATGAAGATTGCAAAAAACAAAGGACAGTATTAGCCATATATGGTATGTCCCTCCCATGACATCATAAGATTTACATATTGAGCTCATATTTATGCATGATTATGTGCAAATCAGAAATAAACCTGTAAAATGGCCAATTTGTGACCGATTTTGATGGGAATTGCGGCATTTTTCTTAGTTTCTAATGCTTTTTACATCAAATACCCAACTTTGTCATTTTGGTGTCACACTACCTTTAAGGAGACTGGTCATTGATCCTGGGTCTCTAGAATAGTCAGAGGCAGTGAATCTAGCTGACCGTTTTTGTATGCTCTCAAGCTTGTCACACAGGTAAACCTGGTGAGGGTCCCAAACAGTACTGGCGTACTCCAGCACAGGACGAAGAATTCCTGTGTAAGACAATAACTTGACATCACTGGGGCAGGAAGATAGGTTTCTATGCAAAATACCAAGAATTTTATTTCCCTTGTTACAGATATTTTGTATATGCTTATCCCAGTTTAGATCTTTAGTGATGGTAATTCCAAGATACTTAGTACTATCTACCCTTGGGAGCTCAATCCTATTTAGAACATACTTAAAAAATATCGGACTTTTTTTCCGAGCAAAAGTAATAACGCTACTAGGCCTACTATCGTTAGTGAAGCAATCAATAACCCATTTAAGGGATTCAATTTTCAGATGCCAGGCATTCATTGTCACAGAGGTCAGGCATTCACTGCAGGGGTTGGGCATTCATTAGAAGGTCTGGAATAAAAAACCTAGTCACATCAAGAATTTTGGTTACTTGTTTCCAAAGAAAGATAATGTTATCAAATGTGTATCACATCATTCTTCATTGAAAAAGTGTAGGGGAGGAAACTAACATTTTTAGGGGAGGAAACTAACTTTTCATTGAGGAGGAAACTAACGGGTCCAGAAACTTACAGTAACGTGCCTAAGTTAGGCCTAGCCTAACGTTAGTGCTCAGTAAGGAAGGACTGTGGTCATTGGCTAGCCTATACACTTCCATATGCAGACTAGTCCTTTACTGAGGACTAACTGTTACTAGTGTTAGTAACACTTGTAACAGTTAGCCTAGGGCCTAGGCCTAACGTTAGCCTAACTGTTAGCTTGGCCGGGATCATTAATTTCAAATCAAGCATGCATGAACATTAACGTTAGGGCTGAGCAAAAATTCCACTTTTTTTCTTGAGAAATGGAAAGATCATAAAAAATGCTACAAAATGATACAGGGAAGCAATTTTGAGAATTTCAAGAACCCAGATTGTTCAAAACATTAATGTTTCAAGCCTAAAATTGGTGAAGAAACTTGATGGGCCACGCGTAAGACCCAAGACTAAGTTACGCCTCGCCTAACTTAGTTTAACAGCAAACAGATAACCTTTGGACTCAAACAGCAATAGACCTTATGCCAGTTAGCTGTAATATTGCACTCTGGGAAGGATTATTCCAACACAGTTCCCCATCAGCATTGTGACCATTGGCCTTCTCCATGGTGGCGATTCACTTCTGTGGTCCCATACATGGAATAATCCTTCCCATGTTGCAGTTTTGAAGCGCCCTCTATTTAATTGGCATAAGGTCTATAGGCTACAGCATCCTATAATTAACGTTACTACACGGTAAATACTAAATCCCGGTCTTTAAAATGGTTATGAGGCTAGACCTACCACAAAATAGCCCAAAACAGATTTCACAAAACAAACGTTGCAATAATGGTTAATTTTAAAGAAATCATAGCCAATCCATTGCCTATCTTGTAAGTAATTATGCTAATTCGCAGAATAGGACCAACACTAACTTGGGTATAACCCTAATCCTACGCAACTATAGTAATACCTAATATAAAGTACATCAAAATTGGAAAAAATGCATTACACAAATCACAAAATTCACAGTGGAATTTCCGTCGAATAGCAGAGAGTAAAACGGGCAGGTTTACTGTGGATATTTCACGATTGAGTTGGCTATGACTTTGAGAACCACAGGTTCTACATATCAATCAACAAGAATACTAACTGCGTGCGGGGTTTCCGTAGTTTAAAATCAGGGTTAGTTCTTATGTTTTCACAATTCCCAAGCTTACGTACCAACAATTCCCAAGAAATCCTTCCCACGGTTGAACGTTTTCCTCAACATGTTCGCCGTGTATTTCACCGTGACTCGGTCACTTCTCAAAACAGAAATTGATGGTATGCACGGTATTATAGAAGCCCCTCCCCATCTGAAACCCTTATTTTACACTTTTCTACTATTTAATGCTTAAACGACCAGAGGAAGTTTGGTGAAAGTGATCAGAATTTACCACACGGGCTGAAGGGTGTCGCCACCAGCCTGGGGCAAGGTGCATGGATCGAGTTTCCCTGTTAAATACCTTGCCCCGGCCGGACCCCCAAATGAAAATAATTTACATACACTCCATACACTCCTTGAGGATGGAGTTAAAGTACTATCATGACAGAGTAAGGCAAATGATTTCCATAACTGAGGCATGACTGCCGAAGCCCAGATCTCTCACCCCAAACTCGGTACCAACTCTCTTAACCCTTTACCGTTGTGTTCCGATCGGGGCATATTTGCGCGCCTCGGGATTGGGCGGAAAAGCGGACGTAGCCCGCCCCGCATCGGCTTCCGTAGGCCATTGACCCCGTGACCTTAAACTATTGTCTCTCTCGCTCTTGTGGCCGAATTTTCGGGTAGTAGCTACTCGCAGTTTCGAGCTCCGCGTGAAACAGTAAAGATGTGTGACAGCCGAGCTCTCCGCACGGGTCCAAAAGGACCCAAACAACGGTAAAGGGTTAACTAACCTTCTTAATTAAACCCCTCCCACAATTGGCTGAAATTCATTTTCATCTGGATCTGAATCTGGATAAATACTGCCCAGCAATCCTAGTGAAGTCAAACATGAAGGGTTGAGTGTGAGCATGTGGGTAGTCATCCGGTGTGAGGATCCTTAAGGCTGCGTTCTTAAATTCCCTGCTAGGTACCCTCGACATCTGGGGAGAAAGTTCCAGTCTCTGACGGTCCGAGGAAAGAAACTATATTTGTAGCAGTCCTTATTGGTTGTTATATTCTAAAATTATTTGAATGATGATGCCTAGAAGGCCGCTGGACCGGTTGCAGGTCAGTGGCGGAGCTAGCGATTTCGGTCAGCCTGGATGCAAAACTGATGGTCTGTAGTACAGCCTACAGGGGCGCTTCAAAGGAGTAAATACCCTGAGCCTCAGCACGATCGAAGCCACGGGTTTTCAGACCCTCCATTTGATTTTCCGCATCTGGTAGAATACTTCTTTGCCATTTTTCCTCAGCAAGTTTTCTATTAAAACATGTTTAATTTTTCTATCCATGGGACTCCCTCCGCAAAAGAAAATTCGGGCGGGAGCTGGACAAAAATCTTAGTTGGGGGGGGGGGGGGCAAAAACGTTTGACCCAAAATGCCTCTCACATCGTCGGAAAGGGCATTTCTAACTGAGCCTATTTGCCGCATATACTGGGAAAACACTGAGTGAACTGTTAAGAAATGTCGATGTTAATTTTTCTTCGTCTTCTTCTTCAGTTATGTTTTCTTCGTTTTTTTTTCAGGTTTTATATTTTCCAGGGGAGGGCAAGTTCCCCCTTTGCCCCTACCTGCGGAAGCCCATATTTCTACCCCTCCCTTTCACATTTTAGTATGAAGGCGGTCATTATATTTTGTTTTATTTTCAGGCCTCGATTTAAGATTTTAAATGTAATAATGGGCTACTTTGTGAAGGTAAAGACTACACCTGCTGAGCTTAATAGCAAGCAATCTTACAAGGGGAAAAAGTTATCCCTTACAAAAATTTCCAGTACATTTCCTGTAGGAATCCTGTAGGAAATGCACATTTCCTGTAGGAAGTAAGTCATTTCCAGTAGGAATTTTAAGATTCCTACAGGAATTTCAATTTTCCTACGTAGGAATTTACTATTTCCTACGTAGGAAAGACCATTTCCTGTAGGAATTGTCGAATTCATACAGGAATTTCAACTTTCCTACGTAGGAATTGGAGAGTCTATTCCTAATACACTGACCATTGCATTCACTGGCACATGGAAGGAAGTCCATTGTCATTGGTCAGTAAAGCCTACTGAGTCACAACAAAGAGCTATTCAAATCTGTCCTTTGTACAGTATGTGTTTTGTGCTGTGTAAAGCTATGGACTAAACTATATGTTGTAGTATAGCAGTACAGTGTATTGCTTCGGTGCAGTAACAGGCTTCATAGCTTCAAGCAGCAAATAGTGCTAAGTGGTTCTAGCAGTGAGTACTGTATAGTGTTCAGAATATTACTGTTCCTTACATGGTGGACAATCATGGATAATCTGAGGAATGCTTAGGACTGTGCAGTACAGATATATCCATGTATTAGTTCTTGTCATGGCATATTTTGATTCTTGATTTTTTTTTGGATAGTAAGAAGCTGAGATAATTCTGCAGTTCTGGACATATCAACGTGAATAACCTGGTTGTATAGCTTATTTTAAAATGCATTGCTCTGTCTGAAAAGGACTCACATAGGAGTCCTCTACCATAAAGCCTATACCACATATTTCCTTGGAAGATTGGTGAACTGTTTCAGTAATTGGAAAATGCATGCAACTACGGCCATGGCAGTAACGCCTATGCGCAAGTCCCCAGCAATCAGCACCCTGATGCTCCGCATAGCCTCAAATGTTTATTATGAACAAAGATGCAAAAGGTACCCCACAATATAAATGGAATGACCCATGTGGGAAGTGATTTCCTATGTAGAAAAGCAATTACCTATGTGGGAAACATTTCCTACAGGAAGATGCCCAAAATCCTATATAATTCCTACATACCAATTTCCTGTAGGAAATCATGTGGGGAATTTTTGTAAGGGATGGAAATTAATCACCGTTCGGTGTACATTTTTGGCATCTTGAAATCAAGATAAGTACACGAGGAAACATTTATTGACGTAATTTACACCATGTGGTCCCCCTGAAATAGCCATTAATAAAGTACATTGAAAGAAATGGCCAAGACAAAGGTCTGCTCGGCTCTCCAGACACCGAATTCATAATAAATAAAAGCAGCCTAAACCTAGGCTTATTAGATGCAATTTTCTGGCTTTTGAGACCACGAAAGCACAGAAATAAGCATTTTCATGAGATTATCGTGCAGTGTCAGAAATAGCCATTTATCATGAGAATGGTAACTTGAAGAAAAGCAAAATGGAAACTGCTCATTAAAACTCTTAAATCCTTACCACTATGATAACAGTTTTATTTTATTTTAACCTGAATGTTCTCTTCAAATGATTTTGAAAAATGTTGTGGAAGCTATTTTGGTATCTTTATAAACTCTTTTTATTGTCTATGTTGATAATTATTTCCGACAACAAGAGGGCTATTTGCGCTACAATTATTGTTGCGCCCTTTGCAACATCTTTTATTGGCCGGGAGGGGGAATTTAATGTCAGTCGGTGTATTTTAAGACACAGCGACATCATTCTTTAGTGTGTATAAAGCATGAAGAAAAGTTTCGGCAAAAACTATCCCTATATTAAAAAATATCCTGTTCATCAGAATAAAGTGCAGCCTAGTACAGTTACTGGTGGCTGTTTGAGCATTTTGTTATCTAGGCCTTGAATCAACGCTATTAATCTATGTATTTTGCCAATAGGCTAATGGTACAAAGTAAAGTATGTTGAAAACCTAAAAAGGGCGCCGACAAACGAGTTTGGTCCGTCAAAGGGGGGGGGGGACTACAAACAGAAGATGGGTACTCCAAGAAAGGGCCGACGAGCGTAAGGTACGCATTATAGCTTTAACACTCCTGGGTCGGGAGTACAAATTTCTTTTGATAAAAGTCAGAGACCCATTTGTTGACGAAGTGATACGGTTAATATATTTATTCCAGGTAAGGGTGTTTGAGATGTCAACTCCCAGGTAAGTGTGGCAGTCAGTGGACTTCAGAGGATCATTATCAAGAGTAAAATCGTGACACACTGAATCCTGTCCATCAAACTTGCGCAATTAACTTCATTTTACTTCCCACTTGATTCTACGCGGCGAAGGCGATGCGGACGGTGCGACTTCTCCAACGTTCCCGGACCGCAGTTGCGGCACCATCGGGGGGGGGGGCAAGGGGTATCATTTCCCCCAGTCCGCAAAACAGTAAAGGCCATATTTTCTCAGTCCAAACAGTACCAATTCTCCTAACCGTCTTACTTAAAGCCCTACCACAAATATCTGAAATTCATCCTCATCCATACCCAATCTCAGTTTATTGCTTCAGGCGAGTATAAAAAAGATCAATGTGTATAATCAAAAGACTCTCAGTAGTGAGCTCATTTTGTGTAATATAGGCTTTGGTAATCTACATTGTGTGAATTAGCTGCTCTGTCAATCAAAAAGCTGAGCCAATTGAGAAGTTTGGTAAACCCCCGGCCTACAAGAACAGTTACCGTAGAATTCTCTTAACCTATTTACTTATGCCCCTCCCACAACTGTCTAAAATTTATCCTCATCCAGACAAAACCGCAGGTTATTGCTTCAGGGTGAGTATACAAGACCCCAATGTGTAATGGTCATAGGCAGCGGAAGATGTTTTTCATTGGAGGGCCACAAGTCGGCAGCCTACATAAAGGTGACGACGTTAGGCGTTTGGTTTCGCGCGAAGCGCAAAATCCCATCGGCGTGGGGTCCAGGAGCCCGCTTAAGGACCCCTGGTGGGGTCCAGGGGAAACGCTACTGTAGAGGTCCAAGGGGAGAAACCCCGGAAGCTCAACAATTTGCGTGATTTGAGAGGCTCCCAAATGATCGAAAATCATATTCAAATTAAAGATTCTAAACTATTAATTTAATTCAGGAGTGAGTGAGGTAAGGGACGAGAATGGAATCGTGAAGTACTATATGGAAAAACATACTTTACAGTAATTTAAGGTGGCAAAGCCAAAATGTTGAAGGTACTTAAAATTGACCATGTGATTGATAATTTGAGACAGGGCATTTTTAAGAGATCAAAACTGTTTGCGGCATTTCATCAATTGGGAGTTCTTTTTAAAATCCCGAGGCAATATGCGTGGGTCCAGGGGCCCGCAACAGGGCCCCGGTAGCTCTGACATTTAGGGCTTTTTAAGGGACTTAATGGAAGCAAAAAAGTACCTTTGTGAAGGTATTACTAATGAGCCTAAAATGGACATTATTACTGGGGCAAATATGTGTCATTGGGGCCAGTAAGGTGACTGCATGGGGACACTCTCCTGGCCCAGTGTAAAAGACCCTGGTTTGAGAAGAAGAAAGATAATTTGAAAAAGAAAGATAGCTTGCAAAAAGTTTTGTTTGAAGTGCGAAAGTAAACTCTCCTACAGGTTATTGATAATGTGGGGGTCAAGGAGGCGAAGCCATCGGAGGCTTTGCAACTTTTGCACTCTGAGAAGTAATAGTTGAGCCAAAGAATAGACGAAAAGTAATGTAAGCAACTTAAATTTGTTTAATTACTTTTGAAAAATTTATTTTGCGACATTCAATTATTGGGGGGATGCCCCCAAAATATCATAAAAAAATATTGGGGGCCAGGCCCCCTTCCCCCTCGCCCGCGTCCGCCGCCTATAATGGTAGCGTACCACTAACTCCAATACTCGCGCCTGTTAAAATGTTTACTTACAAAGTGCCTTAAAAAATTTACGGGATGTTGTTTCTTACCAAATTACGTACAAAATATGACCATTTTTGCATTTGGATTTTGTAGACAATGAGTTTAAATACAGACTGTGCAAATTTCAAGGCAATTTGACCATTTTGATTGTATTACTCGGCTCTGTGGCACTGTATGATTGACAATTAAACAAGAATATACCTATCCTGACTGTGGCATAGGAAGCAGTATGAAAGTGTGTGTGTGTGTGGGGGGGGGGGGGGGCATTTTTGGACTATGCACCTGAACCTATCCTATTGACCAAAAGGTACATTTTAATCGTAAGAACGATTTTTAATTAAAAAAAATTAAATGCCATAAATGAACCTGCACACTTTAAAAGGTGGAAATATTCTTTTTTTTTACCAGACATGCTACACTAGACAACAATTCCAGTATATTTATGCCCTCTGCGACAGTGGTGGCTAGACTTTTTACCAGCAGGACAAGCACTCAAATTTTCTGTTTTTTTTTAAGTGCACTACTGTTTTAGGAACGTAATTTTCGGGGCGCGGAAAGCTCCGAAAATTTTGGGTCGCATTTGTAAACGGGGAGCTTGTATTGCAGAAAATAGTTTAGATTCAGGGTTTCCTGTAAGGACTTTTGAATATTTGGGGGACTATTGAAGAATCTGCGTTTCCTATTAGCATATATCTGAGAGAGCATGTCGACTGAAAATAGTTGTTGTTACATAGTGTTATTATATAGGGAGTGCGATTGAGGCTTTTCAGCGACATTCAAAAAGCTCCAGAAACTTTGTTGCCTTTTTCAGACAAAATATCTAAAAATTAAGAGCCTATGTTGAAGGAAATTTTAGAGGAACTGCACTGTAGCGTAAAAGTTTACCACTGACGGCTTTTTGAGTGACCATTTACAGCTTTAGAGGTTGCGATTTATGGCGCGAGAAGCGCGCGGAAAATTTGACTTTTTTAAAACAAATAATAACAAATATGGAGCTTTTATTACGAAGAATTCGGAATTTTATAAAGGGAAAGTTGGGAAAACCACACTGTAGTTGAGGCTGGTGTTACAAATGGTAACTTTCTGAACTTTTCATTTTTTCGAGCCAGGGGGGCAATCGGCCCCTGTCCCCTGTAGCTACATCACTGCTCTGCAACACTGAATATTGATAACATTTTGACATTTCAATAACTATAGAATCCATCTACATAAACTACCCAACGGACAGGGTTGAGAGGTATCTGATGAAAGGTGTGTATGGAAGCATGTGAGTACGGTAGGCCAATGGCTCCCTGTCTGGAATATATAGTCTCGCTCGAATAATGATCTTCAGTTGGCTCGGAGAGCACAAACAATTTTGAAAAATCGCGACCCCTCAGACAGCTGGAAATGGCATGTCTCGATCAGGCTTGTAAGTAGTAGCTATTTCCGGTTTTTCTTTCAAGTCAAGGGACGTACCGTTTACGAAATTGTTGTCCCTTTTAAACAAAGGTAGATATGGAGCTTGTATTGCAGAAAGCTTTGGATCTTGGTTTCCTGCAAGGAAATTTAAAGAGTTAATTGGGGGATTACTGGAGAATATGCACTTCCTTCGTATACTGGTGGCACATTTGAGAACGATTGCACGACGACTGAATCGTTGTTGCTACAGAATGTTATCTAAGGCCTACGAACTGATACTCTCCGGTGACATTTCAAAAATTTCCCAAACTTTGTTGTCCTTTTTGGACAAAATATTTCAAAATCAAGAGCTTTCATTGGAGGAAATTGGGGATTCTATGAAAGACATTGTTATAAAAATAGCGGTATAGTTGCCGGTGTCTCTTGATGATGTGGTGTCACATATGGTAAATCTACAATTTTGTCATTTCCAGAGCTCAGAACAGTTTACCAACTGATTTATGAGAGAGCACTAATGCATTTTATAATGCATTTTGCATAGCCTTACGACTATTGAGGCTCTCTGACTCCATTTTAAAAGTCAAGTGCTTATATTGGGAAAAATTTGGAAATTGTAGAGAGAAAATTTGTGAAAATGGTGTCACTTGATGATCTGGTGTCACACACATGGCAAATTTCCGATTTTGTCATTTCCAGAGCACGGAAAATTTTACCAAACTGATTGCGAACACCACTTGATTACAAAATGCAATTTGCGGTGGGCAAAGCGCTGAAAAATAATTACAAACATGGAACATTTATTGGAGAGAATTTCGAATTTATCGAAAAAGAGTCGGGAAAGCAACACTGTATTTGACAAGTGTCAAAAGGCAAATTTTCGAATTTTTCATTTTTCAGAGCCGGCAAAAATCGCTCCTTCCCCCGGTAGCTACGCCATTAGAGGAGTCGTAGAAAGAAGCCTCTTCCCTTTGATTTTATTTTTTTGAATAATTAGACGTCTTTACCTGCAATTTGGCAAATTTCCGATTTTGTCATTCTCAGAGTACGGAAGAGTTTACCAAACTGATTTATGAGCGAGCACTACTGGATTAGGAATTGTAATTTGCGGCAAAGCGGGGGCGAAACTTTTGCTTTTTTGGAACAAGTAAATCTTTCTAAGTAATAATTGTGTTTACCTTGTTTGTTTATTATGTTTCTCAGTCTCTTGTACCCCATATTGGGGTGTAATAGAGAATAAATTGAACTTGAACTTGAACTTGAATTACAAATATAGAGATTTTATTGGAGACAATTCGGAATTTTATGATAGAAGGGTCGGGAAAACCACACTGTAATTGATTGGTGTCAAATAGCAAATTTATGAATTTTTCATTTTCAGAGCCAAGGGGACAACCCCCTTTTTCCCCTCCCCTGTAGCTACTCTAACGGAGAAACCCTGTCCCTTTGAAAATTTTCGAAGAATTAGGTGTCTTGACAAGCAATTAAGCGTCACATATGCTTTCTTTTGAGGTAATATTTGCATTTTTGTTTTTTATTTCTTTTTTTCTGAGGGTGGGCAATTCAAAGCTGCCCACGACCTAAAGCCCATGGTGCCAACCCCTTGCGTGCACCACTGACCCCATCTCTTGATGAATACATGATACAGCCCGAACATATTCCCGATATACGGTTAGTATCAATGGTAGATTCATTTTTTGCGAGAAGAGGGGGAGGCAGGTCAGTTGTGGCGGAAAGGATGGTCATGCGGTTTATCGCCAGCAGGACTATCTAAGTGGAGCGCCACCATTAGTTGGCGCGGAGCTTGCAAAAAATGTTTGACTTTACACACCTTCCAGATAGCCGGAAACGGCACTTCCCGAATGAGAATAATATACAAGAGCCCAATGGGCACTGTGGTTCCTTGCTAGATATTATAAGAACTAGTGTAAAGCCAGTTTTCAAAATAGAGCAAAGTGAAAGCTCATACTCAATTTTGTAACATCTTCACAAGGGGTATTTTAGTACTTATATTACATGATATCAATGATTAAATTTTTGTGGTCTAACTTACATTCAACTTGTATAATGCTTGGTGATCCTTCAAAAACATTTCCTCATTTCCATATGTATTTATGCTTGTAATCAAACTTGATATTATCACCAATAAACAATACACAATGTGGTTAAGGGGAGAAAAACACCCCTTGTACTTCTCTCGTAAGTTATTTTTACCTGCTCTACATAAAACTTGCTATTACTTTAAAACAATCTACCATTTGTCCTGTTTGCTATCTCTACAAAGAAAACAGGGTTTATTCAGCAGTTAAGCAGAAAGCAATTGATTAATGGGGTGTGATAATAGAATGAAGATTAGGTTTCCCCACAGAGCACAGCAGTATTAAAGAGACATACTGTGTAATCCATGCATTGCTTCCACTGGCAGAGAGACCAGTTTAATGCAGTGTGACCTGTGCTCATTGAAATCTACAGATTTCAGTTAATGCCCTCTTACAACTTTGAATGATCCAAAATCTGTGTACAACCCGAAGTAATCATTACTGACAAATGTAAAGGCCAAATTTCTAAGGTGTTTGGGTGTGTAAGCATGCAAAACCAGGTCAGATAAAAAATCTATTGCACCTATCTTCATCTAACTTACAACATTTTCTAAATAACATTTCCAGTGGATGACCTCCAGTGACCTTGATGACCTTTGACCTTAACCAAACACAGATTGATTTGAAATCCGTCCTTTTTACCTTAAAATACTGTGTTAAAACATTTTTCAGTGTTTGACCCCTGGTGACCCCAGATGACCCCTTGACCTTCACCAAACATATCAGATTTCATCCTTACACAATAACACACCCACACACCAAGTATGACATCTATCCAAGTTTCCTACCTTGAAATATCATGTTGGGAAGGTTTTTAGTTTTTGACCTCTGGTGACCCCAAATGACCTTTGACCTCCACCAAAAACGATAGGGCACACCTTCAAAGTATGGCACTTCTATATACCAAGTTTCAATTTAATCCAACTTTCCCTTGTTGAGTTACAGCGTACCCAAGCTAGCGTCACAGACACACACACACACATACACACACACACCCACACACACGCCAACCTGACTACATAGGTTCCTTCTGCTAACGCAAGGAACCAATAAAATGGTGCAAGTATCGTGCTAACGAGATTTTCAGACTTTGACCGGTGGTGACCCCAGATGACCTTTGAAATCCACCAAAATCAACAGGGATTATCTTATGCGGCCATATGCATCCACGTTCCACATATGAAATCAATCTCTCCATGTTTGCTATCTTGAAATGTCACATTAACAAGATTTTAAAACTTTGACCACTGGTGACCCCAGATGACCTTTGACCTCCATTAAAACAGTAGGAACTATCCTTTGATCATTACACATTTACATACCAATTAAAAAATCTGTCCAAGTTTCCTACCTAGAGATATTGTATAAGCAAGGTTTTTAGACTTTGACCCCTGGTGACCCTAGATGACCTTTGACCTCCAGCTAAACAACAGGGTTCTTTCTCTCATTATGGGGAATGTATGAACCAATTTGGAAAACTGTCAGACATTCCTATCTTGAGATATCGTGTTAACGAGCACAGTGTCACACACGCACGTCACACTCACGCCTTTTCAACCAAGCGGGGTCATTGAGCCACGCCTATCTTTTTATCACGTGACCTGAGATTTTACGAATAACTGGGGACGTGACCATATTGCTACTTGACAATCCGCTGGGGACAGTTACCAAAATTGCTGAGACTTTTGACGGGAAATAAGAAGGGTGCAAAAACAAATTGCAACAGGCAAACTAACTAACTGCGGACGTCCCCGGTAGGTAGCGTGCCCTCGATTGGAAGGTATGTAACCATACATGTGTCCCAAGCAATTGCTACCAAATACATACGCGCACACCCATACCCACATACATATATACACACACGTCATCGTAAATGCATTGGTTTCTCTTATCATCGAAACCAAAAATGGAGCTTTTATTGAAGAGAATTCGAAATTTCACTGAAAGAAGAGTTGGCCCGGAAAACGACAGTGCAGTTGGCTGTTGTCAAAAATGGCAAATTTCCGAATTTTTCACTTTTCAAAGCGGGGTGGGGGGGGGGTGGGGGGTCGAAATCGCCCATTGCCCCTTGTAGTTACGCCACTGCTTCTACTAGTAACACCTTTTGAAAAAATATCACGTTACGAGATGGATTTAAGTGCATTTTCAGGAAGACTTATATGCTAAGACAATCTTACATTGTATCATCAGGGAGGTCCTAACACCTCCCTGGTATCATTACGTACTTGAAATTCTTACATTTTATCACTATGGAGCCAGTTGGGACAACCTTGTTGTGCTTAAAAAGCATGCTACAATACACAGCTTTCATGCAATGTAGCACCAGGGAGGTGTTAGGTAGCACTCGTTATTTATTTGCTAACCTAACCTGGAAAATTGACATAAATTAACATTATTTTGGTCTGCATCGTTCTGCAGTTTTTCGCCGTTTGAAGCATGAATTCTGACAACAGAACAGATATAACTGTCCCAACTAGGTGCACTATGTAATTGAAAAAACCTATAGACTTCATTTTCATTACCGTTGCACGCGTTTCAACTGCAGGGGTAGGATGGATCTGTATGGCAAACGCAGTCAGCAAGTAGACACTGCAACTGTCTGATGTCAGTATAATTAACTTGGCAATTGAAAACATTCCCATCTTTTTCAGCTTTCTCCTGAGACTATTTTACCATTTCAGGCAAAGATTTTGCCAGACCACACAATGGAGTGGGCCTAGGAAAAACTTTTTTCACGTTACCCGAATGTGTAGCAAATCTTTGTTATCATTTTTATGTAAAATAATCGGCCTTTCGGGAATTATTTTGACAAGATTAAAAACAAAACAGGCTGAAAAATAACGTTTCTTTTAAGTGATAGGCGTCCCAAATGTGTCGCTATTTTTTATCTCTGATATTTCGTAAATATGTTACCCTGGCTATAATAATTTCCTATTTTTCGGGCAAATGCTTGAAAGAATTTGGATATTCGACCCTTTTGGTCATTGTGTTGTAAAATACTGTGATGTAAAAGTCACGAATACAGCTCTTTGCGCTTCCCGGATGTGTACAGCGACTTTTAGTCTTGTTGATTTTTTATGAACATTTATTATCCTCAGTTGTGACGTTCTTTCCTTTCACAGGCATATCTTTTTAAGATTTCGGGCACGCGCTGGAACTTTCTGGAAAACGAGTTTTGAAACTCAAGTGGCTGTCCAATTTTTTTCCAAAATTCTGCCCCGATTTTCCCCAAATTCCTACCCGAATTTTAGATTAGACCTGAATTTAAGCTTGTAGACTGTGAATTTAAGGAAAAGTTAAAGGTCTGTTGGCACTTCAGTGCTTCGGTAATTTATAGTTTTATGACAAACACATGGTACAACAATCGGGTCGTTATTTGAACATTTCAACGAGGGACGGGCAGAAGACTGTCTGCCTGAAATATGTAACATGTCTGCTATCCAAGCCGGACGCCACTATCAATTGGAGGATACAGAAATGTTGGAAGACAACTAGAAATGACATTTCCCAAACCCTTAAATTGAGAATCTGAACCAGGCTTTCTCAAATACTTTCAGTGAAATCCCACTTGATTGGATAAAAACACGAGGAGAGCCACCACAGTCACTGCATGCCTGCAGCCAGAGAAATCATTTTTTTAGAGAGCACCAATGAAGAAGTTTTGCTGGCTTGAGTAGAAGGATATAAGGGTATCCTCCTCTACATTTTGTTTTTTATTCTCAGGGAGCCTTGATGGAAAAAGAGGGCTATAGCTTCGAATTTGAGAGACACAAGTTCTGAAAGTTGATACGCTGGTTAATGGGTAATACATTTTTCTGCTTCAATTCAAACACCTTTTCGTTGGGGAATTCTGGGAAAACGCTCCCGCTCATCCAACCCTATGACAACGGACCTGTCAAACTGGTGACCATTTGTCCCGTCTTCTTTTCACTTTTCCACCTTGTAAGCCAGTGAATGCTTTCTCAACAGCAAATGTTAAGTAAACTAAAGGTAGGGGATGTCACTTGTTCTTCGACCATACTGACGTTAACTTAGGCTGATGAGATTTAACAACACACCAACACGAATGTGGTGTACAGTGTTATACACTCTCAGTCAACCCGACAAAAAGCTTGAAATTTATTTTCAAGTACGGTTCAAGCTCAAGACTGGTTTCCCTTAAGTCGTCTCTTACGACAAGAGGGAAAATGCCGTGGACACATTCTAAAACCCACAGGGGAGACCGTGTTGAGAGTTGTTTGAATAATAAGAGTAACTCTGTCGCTCTTTCATAAGACATCTATTCAAAGGACCCCCGACCTCCGCAAAAGTAATAGGTTTTGCCTCCTAGTAAACGCGCCCGAAAGCTGGAAAACGACATGTATCTATGCTGCCTATCTGGAAGTACATATCAAGTATAATAAATATCTACAAATAAATATCTACAATTTGAAAATTTATAGTACCAAGGTTTCCAAACATTGACTTTCGATTAACCTGGGTGTAGGGAAAGCCGTTTTAACATTAAATTGAGCTTTTTGACTTTGAGAGACAAGTTTTATCAGATATAGGGTATAGTTAGATGGGAGTTTTACGGCCCAGTTTCCAACCTATTGGTTTGAAGGCATATTTTCATCATCCCAAACAGTTCCAATTCTCTCAACCTACTTACTTCTAGCGCCTCCCACATTTATCTAAAACTCATCTTTATCCAGACACAATCCTTGTTTATTGCTTCATGGCTTGTCCCAGTGGCCATACAAGTCCATAATGTGTAATCAAGACACTCTCAGTGCCCACGCTGTGTAATTTAGCTATGATGCATTGTTTGAATGTGATGCCAATCAAAGAGCTGTACCAACTGAGAGTTTTGATATATGTATACTGAAACTGTAGTTTGGGGTGACGAATGACTGCCTTTAAGTTGAGCCGGCCACAACCTTTCTTCCAGTTGTGACTCACTGGCTTATTTTCCCTTCCGCATTGCTTATGAGGAGCATCACCAACAACAGTGGTAGGTTCCATTGTTAGAGTCTTTGGTATGACTTGATCTGGGAATCGAACCCGGGCCTTCGGTGTGAGAGGCGGGTGCTGTACTGTTAGACCAAACACGGAGTATAAATATCTAAAATAGATGTCAATATATCTAAAATGGAATTTCCAGATATCTAAAATTTAATTAGAGATACCAGAAATTTATGTTGATATATCTGAAATACTAATTTCAGGTATCTTTAATTCATATTTTGATGTCTTGAATTCAGTGTAAGGCATATGAGATCCTTATTCATTCCAAACTTCACATTCATGAGCTTATAAATGTGCTTGCAATCTTGTGCAGCTTGCATTGGGTGCAAAGGAAGAAATATCTGGATATCTGAACATTCACACCTGTAGCATACACCTATTTTATGAATATTAATTAAAGCCATCTCAAATGTAATTTCAGATATCTGAAATTGAATTAAAAAATTATGAACCAAATCCGAATAGAGAAATGGAACAAGGGAAAAGGCCCCAATTCAAACTGAATTTTACCTACCACTCTGACAAATCTCTTGTCATTCAAAGTTAGGTTATTTGACAAAATCCTCTTGTTACCATCCTTCAAAGGAGACAAAGGAGGCAGTGGAGCTACTAATTAGCATTTTGTTTAAGAATAAAGCCTTGATGAAAATATACCATAAATGTAAGATAATGCCACATGTCTGCAAGTTTAGTGTCCAAAAAATCTTTACCTTTATACATATGTGAAAGCTTATGAGAGATAGAGAATAAAGGATGAACGAGATAATACAAGAAAAAAGTAAGTATTCAAACTGTCAAATTTTTCAACAAAATTTGTCTTCAGTTTTTATTGATTAGTTTTTAACTTTCCAGCATGGATTTCATTTATACTTATCTTACCAAGAATCAACAATTCATTTAGATCATTGTATGTCTACTAAACAAACAGTCTTAACCAGATGATGACTCTTAGTATTGCCGATGGATTCAAAATATCTTACAACTGAAAGCAAATATGTATAAGCATCTCTCTAATTTTTAAATTAAAATACTGGGAAACTCCTTTGAAGTTTAACAGAACCCAACTTTGAGTAGAAGGGATGCAGCTGATTAAATCCCAATAAAAAAGGCTTAATTTTTTGACCATTTATATCTTAATTCAGGAAATAAATGCCACACAAGTGCTGGGTAAAATGTCACTACAGAGATAAGCTAACTCTTTGAGTCTGTTATGTGTCATGATGCTACTGCAAAAAATGCTTTCATTTCTTTTTCACAAACTTTGTCTCTGTGTACCATGCATAATGATAAAAAAATTTTTAAAACAGGCTACCACTTGAATTTGGAATACATGATGGACATAGTTAAAATAAAATTTTTCTTCAGTTGCTAACAGCAACCACAAATAATAAATTCCTGATTTTACGATTGATATGCAACTTAACCTTATAAAAAAACTATTTGCCCAATTCCTAGTCATTACTGGGAAGTGATACATGTGAAGGTAGGTGTCATATACAACTATAGCTCATATTCTGCAGATGAGAAGAAAATTGTCTGAACCAATACAAATGGGGTAGGACAAAGGATATTGGCAAAAGGACACCTTAAACCATCCCACCCCTCCAACACTTGACAACATGGCAGCAACCCATCTAATGAGCATAGATATCCATCTACCTGTTATCCTCCCATAACACACTTGGTGATATCAGTATGAACCAACACTCATGCCCCCTTCTTGATCATACCAACCTTCCACATCCAAATTTCCATATCAATTTTCTTCTAATGTTCTCCTATTACTAATAGTTTCCTTGCATTTAATCATCCTGCTCCACAGTCACTACAGACGAATCCGATTAGCGCTTGTTTATATTGACTGTAGGCAGCCATTAGTGGGGTCCATCAGCCTTTAATCGTCTTCATTTATTGTCTAGTGAATTTCAAATCCTCATATTCAGTGAAGTTGAGGAAATTAAGATACACTTCAGTGTACAACCATCCATGGAACAAGTAAGGAAGGAAATTTAAAGATTAAAGGTGATGGACCCCAGTAATGGCAGACTAAAATCAGACTATCACAATCTGTCAGGATTAGTCTATTCTTTAACTAAACATCCTTGCCAGAAAGAGAAAATGAGGACTAAGGGCATCAACCTTACTTCAAACATCAAATATGGTCAGCTGACAGAACCAGTATAAGGGCTGATACAACACAACAAAGAGAGATCCCTTTCAGAAAGTGCAAAAAAAAAGAAAACATATACAACTTCATATGAAGAGCAGAAAAAACTCCCAATTATTTTTAAACAATTGTATAAGCTTTATGCATTAACTTTTAAAAAGAAGTTATCATACACTTCCTCCTGTGAATGATGGAATGAGTATTGGGTATATCAAAATAAAATAATTGCACTTAAAAGATCTGTCACTATCCTTTATTTCCTTATAAGCTGTGTCCACCTTTTCAATATGTACGACCAAAATACTGCTACATTGAGTAGAGCCAACGTGTTAAGGAAGAACAGGCAGGACTCAAGATATGCTTAAATGGGAATAAATACTCTAATAAATGTAGGCTTCAGATGAAATGAAAATATTGTTTAAAATAAAACTATGGTGAAGCCCTCCATCCCTACTCCCCCACCCTTCACCCACCATCCATACTCCAAGATGAAAACAAAATTAAGATATATAATAAGGACAAGAAAAATATAAAGGCTCTTTGTGACAGCTATCAAGTTTTTTAGCCACTAGCAACCTAAGAAAGATTATAATGCTGCAATTACCTATCTGATATATTAGGCATTTGAATTTGATAATTCCTGCCCTGTGTGGAACTGTAAAATTATCACACCAAAAGGGAGTGAAAACATCATCTCCCTTTGCCCAAGAAAAAGCATGACAAGTATTTGTCAAAAAGGAGAGACTGATGGACCACATACCTGGAAAAGGTTTGCAGAAAATCTGCAACATTGGAGATTAATGCCAGGCAGGTGGGTGTTGGTATATTTCAAAGAAACAGGGGGGGGTGTCAGGAAAATTTTTAAAGATACTACATAATTACTCCTCGGCAATGTAACAGAGTACCTATCAAGCCTACCAGGAGTTAAGGTCTCCAGCAGATCACACAAAATTTCAGTTAAATTTTTATCAATTTCTCTGTGAAATGGATACATTTATCTGATAGGCTATACAGTGCTGAACAATTACACAAAACAATGATTAAGCCTTATCTCACCAAAATGAAGTTTCAGTAATTATTTCTTGCTCTCACTAGATGACTAGTTCTATGCATGTTTTTCAAATCAATGTTAGAGATGAAACATATGCAACTCAAAACTTGACAAACTCAAAACATTTTCTTACATTAAATGCTTCAAGAAATTAATGATGAATAATGTATAAATGGAGTCCAGGTGCTATTATCAAATTGTGTTAGACTATCTATGAAAAAAACAGCCACCTAAATAGCTTGTGAAACGTAATGCTCTTGCAATTAACATAATATAAGGATGTTTCCCAACATGGCTTACTGTGACTCAATAATCTGCAAAATTTATGGAAAAGAAAGTCTGCTTCAAGTAGCTCTGAATAATCCAAAAGAAGCTCCTATGATAAATCTCTCAAAATTCTTTGTACATATTTACAAAATATTTGAATTAGTAGTCGAAAATACTTCCAATAAAAAATTACATTCCACACAAAAACACGATATCAATGCATAATACAGTTGCTTTCAAATTAACTTTTATTATTATGATAAACTGCTTCCATCTGTCTCAGTTGATCTCTCACTCAATGGATGTAAAACAAGACAGTTTAGTGAGTTACCCAGCTAACAAGCAAGACACACTGCCTCCCTCAAAAGAGATTTTAAAGGCCCAATTCTCTCACCCCAAAGAGCACCAATCTTCAAATCTTCTTACTTAAGCCCCTCCCAAAATTGTCTGAAATTCACCCTAATCCATATGCAGTCTCAGTTTGTTTATATTGCTTCAGGGTGAATATAGAAAGCTCAATGTGTATAATCAGAACACTCTCAGTACAGTTCATGCTGTATAATATAAGTTTTGGTACTCTGCATTGTTTAAATTAGCAGCCAGTCAAAAAGCTGAGTAAATTGAGAGTTTCTGTTACCCCATACAAGGAATGTAGTTTGGGGTGAGAAGATTGGCCCTTTAAAGTTCAAGATCACATGGAATGGGAATCCATGGTCACCTATGATACTGATCTGATCAGATGCACAACTAGCTAATCCTTTACAATTACAAGACACCTCCAGCTTAGGTCCAACGATATTCAATGAAAAGGATAAAAACTTGTGGGAACAGTATCATACTCCCATTATGGTAGGATTACAGAGAACATACCACTCCTTTAGTCACACATTGCAAACCCATGGCTTATGCACAGTTAAAACTCACACACCAACATATATATGACCATAGTTGGAAAGAATTTTAAAGGTGTCCTGAAGGAAATTTTAGTACCTAAAGGGACATTTGGCAATTAAGTGAAAATTTACATTTTAGGTACATGAATATACAGAGGGAATTGTGAAAAACATACCCCCTTTCCTGGGAAACTACATTTTTTTTAAACCCTGTATAACAGGGTTGTCCAACCTTTCGCAATGGTGGGCCACATGTAATGGTTATGATGGACGAGGGGCCGCATTCTATACTCGTTTTTTCTTCAATTTTTCCCGACGCCCAAGGCAACAAAATGCAATCATTGCGCGTAGGGATTCGAGCACTGATTCCTTTTCGTTTTTGATTGAACAAATAAATAAATTTTTGCAAAAATTGATGGTGTTGGGCAGAATATTCGGACAAAGTTTTTTTTTTCATATTCCTCCTGAATCATTCTCAATCCGCCCATGTGGACAACTCTCCAATGTTGCTACATATAGCAGACATTTGAATGAATTATTTCATTCAAAAGTAAGCATGCCATAGCGGACGGTCAAGCCTAAAGTTGTCATCAATTAATCTGCCTTTTGAATAATTTTGCAATATAGATTATTTCTGACGGGCCGGACGCAACCTTTTCGCGGGCCGGACCGTGGCCCGCGGGCCGTAGGTTGGACAACCCTGCTGTATAATGACATGATCTGCACAAGTGTGGAAGGTACTTTTCCCACAGACCTTATGCATTGACGACACACTGATGTCATTCTTGGGGGCAAAACATTACAACACGTGGCCTATCACATAAGAATTCACCCTGCAGATGTAGCAGACTATGTATTCCACTGGTTGACAAATCAGCTGTCTGCATTTTCAGTGTTGATTTGTTTTGCCCCCAAAGGAGGGCGTACTTTTTGCTCTATGACATCATATGTATAAGGTCTATAGATCAGACTAAAATAACCTGTATCTCTGAAACCAGCTCAGTCAAACTTTGCCCATCCAAAGAATGAAATATTCAACATCATAGCAGATTGTCTCTTTTCATTCGAAGTATCACTAGGTTGGTCAGCTAATGAAGGACATACTCAATCATTCCACCAACAGAATATTTGTTTGTAATAATTATCCGTGTATATTAATTACATTATTTCTTACACCTTACCATAACCTGCTAATCTGAAAGGCTGTTTAAAAGTCAGTGATAAATAAATCCATTCTTTAAACCATTTTTGTTTCTGGTTTCTGCCAAATAAAACATGACTCAAGTTTTATACTGTTGGTAAATAAAATATTATTTCAAATTGTTTGAATTGCTAGAAACTATTCATAATATGAAAATGGATGTTTGCAGGCAATGGCTGTGAATGCATTCTAAAGTAACTCAAATAGTGAAATAACATTTCAAAGGTGCTACACATCCTAACTTAAAATTTTGACTGTGGAAATTTTGAAACAACAAATTTTCTGTGTAAAGAAAAAATAAAATTCCTTGTTGGAAATTTTCCACAATTTGATCTGGGCAGTACATCATCAAAGTCATGAATCAAACTGTAATATTCAGACCTCCATCTTCCTTCCTCAGATGAACTTAAAAAAGGAATGGGGGTATGTTTATTTCTAAAATATGTCACCACTGACCATTTCTTCTCATTCACTGTTTTGGTTTCATGAATGACACCTTTATTTCGGCATCAGCATCTGCTGATAGTCTCATCCTCTGTCCAAGTTGTAATCAAGACAATTGGTGAGACAGTAGTAATGCCCAGAATGAAAAACTTGCCTGAAATTCATTGAAGGCTTATTGATTGCTTTTGATTGACTCACCTTGTGTCAATCTGACACAGGGCTAGTCTGTCTCTAGAACAAAGAGGACAGATGTATCTTACTCCTGGCCAAAGCCCTCTGTTTCTTCTATTGCAAAATTGAGCTTCTCCAGAAGTTGGTCGTAACTCTTATATGGGGGTAAATCCAAGCGGTTGAAGCTGTGGGTAGATTCAAATAAAATTGACTTGACTAAATAGGTAGTAGACTATAGGTGTAGACAGATAGAACGTCATAAAGATTTGTTTAAGACATAATTCAATGACTTCAAAATATGCAGAAAACTTTCTCTTTCAGGAGGTAAAAACTGCATCTCAATAACATATAGCATTCAGATGACACTAACTTTCACAGAAATAATTTTTTTCTCAAAAAGTGCACTATTAGAAATATATAATGTCATCATGGCACATTAAATGAATATTGCCTGCAATTTATTTACAGCATTGACACTACTACAGGGAATATTTAAAGCAACACTTGCATATATAGTGTAGGGTTATACTAGATTTACAGGGAAAGCTATTCAAACATTCCAACATTACCAAATTTCAAGGGTAAACAGGATGTTCAATGGTAAAGAAAAACCTATGAAACCTGAGGCAATTTGCTGAGTTTTAATACTTCTCTAACTCATTTGAGAAGTGGCAGTATTTTTTCAAAAAATGCTGTTGCCACATGTGAAGGACATGGTTGGGAATATTTCTTTGTTTGTTTTTTTTTCGTATGAGACCCTAGTAAAAATGGTACCAGAATTTACCTTTAATGTCATTAGCGTCTTTCTTTTCATGCCAAATCTCCCCAAAATATGGTTAAAACTGTCTTCCTTTTCTTGCCAAATCTCCCCCAAATTTGGTTAAAACTATCTTCCTTTTCTTGCTAAATCTCCCGAAATTATGGTCAAAACATGTTTATTCATTTCAGATTCTTGTCCTTTTGTATCTTTGCTTTAGTTTCTTCATCCAAACTATTTTAATCACCTTTGAATCTATGTCTGACGAGTTCCTTTTAATGACAATGTCATCTCATTTTTTTACTAAGTTCATTATGTCAGATATTTTATTATTATTCATAACATTCTGGTTTTATCACCAACTTTCATGGTGAGCATTGTTTCTTATATCCATTTCAATGAAGGTTACTTTACTTCCACTCCCCTTTTCTTCACCAACAATGTGAACAACTAACTCATCAAATGTTTCTTATACAACTATCACAGCTGGCACAATTGTCAATTTTCAAAATTTACACTTACCAGGTATGACTACGTGGTAGCCAGGTTTCCTTTCCAACTTTTTCAATACAAAACTTCTGTGGGCCATTGCTCCCTAAAACGGGAAAGATCAAAACAGAAACTTTTAAAACTTTGCCTGACATCTTACATTCTCTAGAACAAAACTGCAACAAAATATCTTGAAATCATCATATAAAACTAACACAAGCTCAAACCCTTCAGTTCTTTCACTTTATTTTTTCTTGACAGCTTCACTTCATTTTTCCAAATACTCTCCTACACCCATACAAATTTCTCCACCAGCAAAATGTACACAAATCTGATATAACACACACAAAAGCCAGGATACTTACTACTGTAAGAGTGATACGTGTATTCACATCATTTACTTTATACAACCTGATCAGGTAAACGCAATCATTTTCAGTATTAATCAACTAATCACACGATAAGTTCAGATGACTGAGTGGTTACCCTTTGGCCAGGCAGAACAAAATCCTTACCCATGAGCTCAGAAAAGCCACCAACTGGAAGTCGACATGTTCCAGTGACAAACTGAAGTAGCCGAGCCCTCTTTTCGTTGTCCATCTCTTTGACAGCTCTCCAAAACCACTGAACCTGTTTACTATCCCTGGTATAGTGACGATAGACAGTATTGTTATACCAATCATCCACGTCAAACTCCTGCATACCGCACAGCATCAACTGTAAAATAAAATCCAATAAAATTCAAATACATTATCAACATTTAACTACAGAGGGAATATCATTCATCTACAAATAAGTTTGAGTATGGTCCAAAGAAAAATGATGAAAAGCTTTTACAAAAGGCTACGTTTATGACTACAGGCTTGGGGGTAGGGGAATGTGGGTGAAGGAGCTGCATCTTTAAAGCATTAGCATCTACACTGCAACTTTGTTACTTATCAATAGTCTTTACAGTTAACTTCCTACATTTCTCAGTTGCCAAAGGTTGATAGAGTTTCTGGTGCATTTCCATCAGTTCCCAGTGTACTCTGACCATCACCACATGAAACACCCCCAATCCTAGCCCTTAAGGTGTCTCACCCAATAAATATATTGGTAATGGTGACATACCTCGAGTTCCCTCTCATCAAAATATTGCAGCCAAACAAGTGGTACCACTTCATTGAAACCCTCAAGAAGGGCCTTGGTCTGCTCATCAATCCCTCGGTTGAATCTCCACTGTGTCATCAAACTGAAAATTAATCATGCAAGTTAACACTCAAAACATACATGTAATTTTGCACAAATACAGTTGTTAAAGGATTCTACAGCTCTTACACCACAGTATTCTCAATGCTTTCAAGTGATAAGGGAAACTATGACTGACTATGTAAAGACTGTAGGACTGGACTGCATTTCTTTAATCCCCAGGCCTCCAACCCTTCCCCAATGTCCCTTTCACTGAATGAGAATGAAGGCACCATTAACAAAACTAAATATTAATGCTGTCTAGGCTGATTTTGTATTCCACACACAGATTATAATTTTAAAATGACATGTTTGATGATATTTCAACCAAAGATTATTTTCAGAGCTTAAAGCAGCACATTCAACAAATATAATGGATGCTTCAGAGTGCATAATGCCATAAATCCTCTCCTAATTTGTACTTGGCATAAACGACAGTAGCACAACACATTGAATGTGCTTCATGACTCACAGGGTAATTTGGGGACATTAAATAGAGTATGAATGCAGAATGTTCTTTTCCAGGTTTTTCTTTTTTTTTTGCAGAGGTATATCCTGATTTCAGTCTTAATCAAGATAAATTCATGAACTTCATACACACCATTCACCAACTTAATAATACACAAAATATTTTACTACAGAAAGTGCGTATGTACAAGAAAGTTTCTAAATATTTTTGTCAGGTCTCTTACACATTTCAATTCTTTCAAACTACTAACCTTCTATTTCAAACAAACCTGTCTATCAGAATCACAAATTTTATATTACAGTACAAAGGTTAAAAAAAACCTTACAACTGTACTCAATTTCAACTTTTCATTTTCATTTAATCACTCTCATACTGATCACACCTGCCTCTCATCATTCAAAAACTTACTTGATATACTCCTCCTTGTTCTCCTGTGTAACAGTGATATTGCTTCCATCCTCCTTAAGTTCCACTGTCTCTACCTTTCCAAGGATCTCAAAATCTGCACTAAAGGTCATTCCAAGATCAACTTCATCAATATCATTGTCTCTGTTGGCAATTGAAACAAATCTCAGATAAATTTGAAATCGTTAAAAGAACAAAACAAAAGGCAGATCTGATACCCACAGTTAAAGGACACTGGGAAAACCAAGGCTTGAAAGCCAAGGTCCAAACCTAGACCTCAAAATAAAGCCCAAAAGCTAATGGCCAAAAGAGTGAAAACCCTTAGGGTTCCCCAGAATACCCCAAACAGAAAGAAAATATTCAAGGTTACAGAACTACTGGCTCCAGAAAAAGATCTGTCAATTCATACTTGGTAATAATGCTCAACTTCTATAGGTCCATATTGGTCAGGTGACTGTGCATTATCCCAGCATAAACCCATTTGGGGCTATTCCATTTTACCCAGGTTGTACTATTTTAGGTGATTACTTTCCAACGATATTGCATTCCTTTTTCCACACTTAAATCACAATACTACTATTAATGACCAAAGTTAAACAATAATGAAACTATGCATTAGAACAAAATAATGCACCCTTGGGGGTTAATGCGTTTATTGCTTCATACACTCAGCTGCAACCTCTGTATCACTTGCATGAACTCTCTAATTGTGCATTACACTGTGCTTATACATGGTCCATCATTGTTTATCCTTTAACTATCAGAAAAGTTGTGAAAAATGCTCCTACATAGCAAGAAGCACAACACTGGAGGACAGAGAAACCAAGGCGAAAAGTTGCTTGCAAACCAGTTGGTTTGGTAAGTACAATAGGACAAGGGAGGCCACCCACATACCTAAGGTTGAGGTGTGAGGCACCCTCTCTCTGCACTGTGCTATTAATTATTTACCATGGTCACTTGCAGGTAAATGGAGTTACAATGGTAAATATGAGGCAGGAGAGGGGATGTAAATTGGCCGACAATAAACTGAATATTCACTGACTTGTCACTTCTTTGATTGCTTTCCTTCCCCCCTCTGTTTTTCCTCATCACATAAAATATATGAGACTACTTACTTGACCCACATCAATGAATTATAGAACTCTGGGTCTATACTCTCCAAGTCTTTCAGAGTGAGCTGTTTATTTAGCATCCTCTTGTAGAAGGGCATTGTGAATCCACTGTATATAAACTTGCCATGATACAAGGCCTGCACAATAAGGAAAAAGGAAACACAATATGAAAAAATGTAAAGACACATTCTAGGCACCACTTGGGCTCACAATCTAAAACAAAATTTGAAGGATTTAATTAAAGATGAATCCAGATTCTGTTAACACTGAATTTTTGTACAGGGTAAGTCTTAAACTAGAGCAGCTATTGCTGCACTTGCTCAACCCTTCTGACGTAATGACCTGTTTAGTTTTTTATTTATTTTGAACACAATCAAGGTATGAATTATGAATACTTTGAAATCATGCTAAGCTGACCAGCATTTAACACTTTGCACCTAACAGTTGGACAGCGTTGCACTTTAGATGTAGGTAGTGTTGCTTTGTATACTTTGAAGGACAAGAGCAGTCACCCCAAACTTATTTTGAACCAAGAAATATACCTCTCAATTTTCTTCAGGTTTTTCTTTAAAGAATCTGTCATATTACTCTAGGATTATAAAGAGTAGACCACAGCCAACTATATTTTTGATATGTTGAAGAGAAACATATTATAAGCATTCTGAAAGTTTCATTCATTTCCTATGTTAGGTTCTCAAGATATTACCATTTGAAGTTGATACATTTTCTTTAAAAGAACTAGCAGCAAGCAGGTGTGATGTCATGGATTCACATTGTTGGCCAATGCTTTGTTCTTCTTTATTTTTCATCCTGTTAGTTTGACCTTGAATTGATTAGGTATACTAACTTGTCCCTAATGCATTTAAAGCTTTTAAAATTCTATTGCTCAGGATGGACCCATGGTATCAATACGTCAGAGTTTAGATGCATAAAATTGGTTGTAAACTACACACAAAACCAAGACGTTCATCAACAATGCAAATCCAAGACATCACACCTGCTTGCTTCAAGTTCATTCTATGTAGATTATTTGCCACAATCAATTGCTAATATATCAAGAACCCAACATGGGAAATGAATAAAAAATTCATGAGAATGATTAGAATATGTCCTTCTTTAACATATCAAAAATAAATTTGGTAATAGATTATTCTTTTAAATGCTGCATATTCAAGCAATTACTCCTAGTTAATTTGATTTCACAATAGACCAAATAAAAAGTTTTTTCATGGAGGCAGTGCTGTGAAATACGTCAAAGGCCAACTGGTAACACTTTTACATGTGTATAAGCTGATGGCAGGATTTAAAGACACATAAACCGAATTCTATGCACAGCCAGCACAGTGTTCAGATGTTTTGTTACCAGTTGACTGGAACAGAAAGGTCACTTTGGCATGCGCAGATATAAACTTGGAACTCACCAATTCAGAAGAAAATTATTGCCATATGATTCTTATGAGCTAACCATGAAATAGTGTGGCAGAAATAGATATCATATTTCCATGAAAAGAAGCCTTTTTTGTAAATCATTGGAAGTGAAAATTGCTTGGTGTGGGCATGATGACAATACCATGGTGTTACAAATTCAACCATTGGCCATTCAATCTTTTACGGCAGCTGAGAAAATCTAATTGTTTATCTATTTGGTTTTTACATTCTTTAGTTACTTGTACAACTCCACCTAAAAATTTTTGAAAGTAAGGAGCACAACAGTGTTCTAAGACCTTTTCCTGAAGAACTTACGAAACGCACCTGCCTTGCTGTGTTAGGAGATAATGAACTCATCAAGCTTTTGACAAGTTAGTTAGATGGAGTTTTACGGTCCAGTTTCCAACCACGTGGTTCAAGTCTAGCAAGCCACAGCCTTTTTTCCAGTCGTGGCTCACTGGCTTCTTTTTCCTACTCTGTTGCTTATGCTGAGCACCAAGTACAATGGCAGAAGGTTCCATTTTTTAAAGTTTTTGGCATGGCTAGGCCAGCACTTTGACAAATCCTTTAGTAATACTTGGCCATTAGGAGATATTACATTACACAGGATACAACTGGTCATATGTGACACTATATAACACATTTGTGTTGAAGTGTCACTAAATCCCAACTAACGAACCACTGGTCACATATTTTGGAAGCAAGTCAGGTTCTTAATCTAGGGTACCAAGTGTTTAAACTGTAACACTTTGTTCATGTAAGGCTTTACTAGAGGATAGTACTTACCATGGCTAAGAATCTCCCTACAAATCTGAAATAGTGAAGGTGATCCGGATTGACAGATGATGCAGGATTTATCTGTAAACTGTAGTTATTCTTATTGGCATACTCAAACAGGCAGTACATTGGATTCAAGACTTCATGCGACAACATGAAAAACCACTCCCTTGAGAGAGGAGAAAAAAATAATCATTTCAAACAACACAATGAGAGTACATGACTCTAATCTGAGATATAGTTCAAGTTAATGCTTTTGCTACGGAAGGGGGTCCATCCTGCCATACTGAACTATGTATTATATTATGTATACACAGTACATATGTACTGTTTCAGCGAAATACTACGTTTTTGTACGGATGCCACCATATCTGCACTGGCTATGCCCCAAGAGGGTGCATATGTGCTAAATATCTCCTCTTCAAGCCTATTCAATGTCAAAAATACGATTGCACACCATAGATTTATAATTAGCTGTGCCAGAATGCAGCTCAGTGCTATGGTTTTGAGGCAAAACCATATGTGTAGTCATGGTAAATCATGGTTTCGCTGCAAGACCATGCGTAGCGAAGGGGTTAAGCAAAAAAAAACTCCAGTTTATTGAAAAAAATTCAAGGAAGCAACTCTGCATCAAAGGAGCTTAAATTTTGGGCTTACAACTCCAAACTGAGCATGCCCTCAATCCAAATTTAACTGAATTTAAATCTTTCCATGACACCAGTAAACCCTCCATGCAGCCATACCTCTATGATAATGAGCAATAACTTAGAGGACATTTTGCCTAAATCTCTTCTTCATTGTCTTGGTTTTGCCATTTTAATCTGTGGAGGTATAGCTTTCACTAAATAAGGTCATCCCACCCAATTCTCTCAAGTCTATGCAGTAAAAAAACCTAATGTGATCACCAAAATGTAAACAACATAAATTTGGTCTGCAAAGTTTATAGAAACAGCACAAAAACTTTCATTAAAAGGGTTGAATCTGGAAATATATCTGTTACTGCTCAACAAAATTTGGGAAATCCTACACAAAAGCATACCAAAAAGGTATCACTGGCTGCTGTATGAAATGCTAACATATGGTTTATTTAAAGGAACAATTTGAAAAAAATTGAGGCCATAAGAATCTAAAGAGAATTTAAAGATAACAGTAGCATAGCACAAGAAAGTAAGGTTTTAATTTTAAAGTTTGCCACACCTTAAATCAAGAACCCCTTCCTTACCTTGCTACACCCCCATAGTCCAAACCCTCTTCCCCCCTAAAGATTATGTAAAGGCGTTTCCTCAATTCAGGAGATTGAAGTCTCATTATCTGTAAAAGAAATTTAAACAAGTTGCAATAAATGAAATGAATTATACAATACATGTGAATTGTCCTATCCATCACTTAGCACAGAAATTACACCCCAATTTTAGTATAATTATTTGAACACATAAATTGAAGAAGTGAGAACAATTAAGAGAGCAATTAAGAGAGCAGATGCTTGATTGTAAGTTCTACATTGTATCAATGAAAACCTATAAGATGTCAATTTTATCACTACAAAACCATTCGGATTCTCTGGCAAATAGCTTTCACTTTGCTTCTAGTTCTTAACATTCCAAACACCATGAATGTCTCGTTTGTAAAGGAGTCATGCATAATGGACTGTTCATTTATGACTTTGAGTACCTACACTTTTAAAAGTAAACAAATAATTTCCCTCTCAGATGTGGAAGGTTTATTACCGAGGGGTGCCAAGATAGCTTTGATTAGGCTGACCAGGTGTAGGTAAGATAATTGATGTAAATCTCAAAATTTTTAGGGTGCCAGCAAAGTGACAGTATGTGTATGCTTTTGAATTTGTCCATACCCCAAGGAACACTAATTGACACTGTTCTGACCACCCATCACACTCCATTGTATGAATAGAACTGTGGTGACCAGTGTTTGCATAAGGCTTTCTACATTCTATTTTATGGGGTTTCCCACCTGCATGTCAAAATCTCCCTTAGTTTGTGGGTGGAATTCTGCTCCCTAGTGCCAACACTGAGATTATCATGCTGCCTACTATCATTAATTTTACAAAATATGCTTCCTGCATGTCTTTCTATTGAAAACTTAAATGCTGAAATATGACTGGAAGCCTTCACAATATAAAATTCCTCTTCTGCTTCATATAAACAGACAATATGACACAAGATCTTACCTGGTGGAAAGAATCTTCAAATAGTGTATTCCTGGAAACATTTATCTTAACATGTCCTTGAAGAACAGCACTTTGACACAAGTAACGGAATTGTCCAAGCTTATACCTGAACCCTCTTTCATAAGCTACAGGAACACCAAATGCTCCTTTAGGACTGTTCAGAAGGAAAAAAGACAAACTCAAGTATTCATATTTCTTTTAAAACACCAAAACAAAAATATGATCAAATATAAAACTTGGAGACCCTTTACCTCTTGAACCAGCTATGCTTATAATACATTAAAAAAGGTCAACTTATGTTAACAAAGTACAGCAACATGACTCAAAGTGGTATTAAACAGGTCCTTGGCCATGTAATGCTATGCACAATAGATTTTTGATACTAACTACCAGTCCTGATCATTTTAATTTGTAAACAACATAAAACACAAGATGGGTTGCATTTTCAATTTTTATGAAAAAAGGTTTCTCTGACCTCAAAACTGCTAGTCACACATTTTACTTACTGGTGTGTATGATACAGAGAATTTTTCATGGCTAATTTTCAAGTGATACAATACTTCAGATAAAACTAGATATGGAAGCATTCCAACTAAGTACTCCTGCTGGGAATGAGAGGATATGTGTATTTTCAGGGGACATAAGATAGCTCAAATACTGTAATGTTCAGAAGCTTACAGGTTTCCTCTACTCGACTAGATCAATAATATTTGATCCCATACACTGCTACTGCTGTTTTAGGGCCCTGCAATAGCTGTTAAATACCTAACCCCAGCTTGAGCCAAAACCAGGTATCAATATGGGAAGGAGAAGGCAAGCAGGGAGGGAGGGTGATTACAACTTCCATGACTTCTCTTTTGCAAATTGCAATGACCTTCCATTCTTGTATCATTGAGGTCTACTTCCTCATTTAACCAGTAAGCCCGATAAGGAAATGCAGCATTGTCTCCAGTGTTATGAAGTTTAAAATGATGAAGGGGGGGGGTAGGAGGGGGGCACATGGGGTTGTAAAGAAAGATGTCTCACCCTTTAGCAGCTTTTTCTCTAGGATCCTCAAAAGTCGTTACCTTGGTGTTATGGTCAACAAAGTACCGCCTTCCCTCCTTGGTATACCTGATCTCCCAGCCATCAGGTAAAGGATTTTCTTGAACTGCAGTACTGATGGGGTAAAAGTTTAAAAGATGTCAGACAAAAGGGGTCTTGTTGTCATGGGGATAAGGACATATTAAAACAGACTTATATATTCCATACATATTACTCAGTTTTAGAATCCCTGTAGGTGATGCCAAATATTAGAAGGTAATGTACACAAAACCAGGCATAACAGTAAAGTACAAAATCTGACCACCTCCAATATATCAGTCTAGTGGACAGTGAAATGCACCTTGAGTACTAACAGTGTTGAAAATTAAACCTGTTAAATTACTCATTCCGACACACTATCTTAGAAAGGTAAAATTTTTGAAGTGGTAAAAACATATTATTCCATGCACTTCAAGAAAACATAGCACCCAGTTTATAGAGAGGTCATACTAAATTCAAGCTTAATACTTGGTGATTCTAACACATTTCCTCATTTTAATTAGTCACCAAGCAACTGTGTTTATTTCCACCAAAGATCAACACACAATGAGCAAACTACTTCAAGTTCTCAAATACTGTTAAGATTTGTTATTCTATAATTTCCCCTGTTAACTATGTTGTTTAAATACTGTCCACAGGAACCTATGCTACTGTAATTTGACCTTCTGACTTTGTGCCTTCCACCATGTTCTGACATTGTTCTGATGGTTAATATCAGATCATTGTCAGATAACATATGCACACATGCTGGAAGTATATTATACTACTTCCTTCAAACTAACCTGAACCACTTCACATAACTGACTGACCTCTAACACACAATTTTAAAGGCAGTGCAGTGTACAGAAAACTGTAGAATATAGGCATGGCATGAACTTGGTTAGAAAGGTGTCAAAATTATTCTCCATCCCAAACTGGAGAACTAGTTTGTATTTGCACAACTGGTCATTGTCACTAGTATCAAATATATGAATATTCTTGACATGGAGTTACCATTACCCTTACCATGAAAAGATAGTTACCTTTTTGTTCATATGTAGTCACATACATGTTTAACTATGTGCAATGAACGCTTTGTTCATCAATAAATAAATCAGGGCTGATATAATTATTTCTTACCCCTGTGTTCTAGGATTTTCCCAATGAATAAATCAGGGCTGATTTAAGAATTTCTTACCCCTGTGTTCTAGGATCTTCCCACTGAGTGGTTTTACTGATGTGATTTACAAAATACTTTCTATTATGCTGGTCTGTTCTTTGTTCTGTAAAGAAAAAAGTACAAATTTCACCACTATTAGCACATATATTCAACCAGGGAAACAAATGCAGATCAAGTTCATTTCCTTTGCCAACTAAACACAGACAACCACAAAATAAAATTAAAATTTTTGACTCCATGATCAAGTGACAATTACCTGGTACAGAAGATGGCTGAATGGGATAAAGGTCATACCAATGATGCCAATGAGTCAGTTTCACATAAAGCAAGAGTTGAAACACAATCCATTAAGACCACAATGTAACTGTGTTCAAAGGGAAATGGTTTTCATTTTGCTATTTACGACCTATATTTTCACACAAAGCGTCTCTGTGTTATTTTATCAAACTCAGTGAACCCTAATGTGATACTGATATTGCTAGTAACCCATACCATACTCAATATTTCAGTCTTCAATTTCACCTGGGATATGAGACACCACAATTAAATAATTTTGAATCTTGATGAGGTAAATGGTTGGAACTACATTCAAAAGTACTCAACAAGTGAACCATTTTCAGGACAGATGAGACAGTATTGTCACATAAGGTCAATTTTATCAACACTGATACAGGATGAGGAATACATGGAATCTCCCAGTGTTCCATCACCAATGAGATCATAACAGAACTTTTAAAGAGCACATAAGTACTCACAAAGGTCCTCACATCAAAACTGAGCTATAAAACATTTTAGTTTTAAGCTGGACATCCACACACTATGAGTAACACTTACCCCAACCCATTGGTAAAGCACCTAGAGGGTCGTCTGTGTTGGCTGTAGGTTGCTGCAAAATGAAAATATGTGTCATTTACAATATCGGCACCACACTACCATCATGGGTTTCCTCTGCATTTTACAGAGTGTGAGGTGGTGTAAGTCCAGGGGGTAAAATATGGTGCCATCTTTTCACCATCAGTGAGGGAGTATTTTCAATACTTCATATTCCAAGTACAGTACAGGTGACCATTTCAATCTTTGGTAGAGTAGAGACCAAAATCTGTACCGTGGCAGCCTCGCAAAAAGAATGCTAGGGGATAACCCTGTCCTTACGCAATAACCAACTGAGGGAATTTCATCTTCAGAAGGAAAGATAACTGAACACAATCAACACCCATCATGCTCTATGCTCTCCTTGGGCGGCAGCATAAGCAATGGAGTAGAGAAAACAAGAACAAGGCTGTGGCCAGCCCAACTTCAAACCAATTGGTGTAAAACAGGGCTGTGAAGCCTCATGTAACTAATCAACCTAATAAGGTAACTTAAAACTTGAATGTAGAACTAAAATGGGAGGAAAAACAATTATAAATTTTAATTGCATTTACACTGTGACCAAATATAGCCTGGACATTTTCAAGAAATTTTTGACATCAAAACATTCATGGCCATTGCTAGTCCTTATGTCTTTTAATTTTCTATGACTGTAAATTCCTATCTTTGAAAAAGGTTGCGCATTTCCTTAGTTCTTCAAGTGCTGCAAATATCAAAGTCATTATTTCATGGTCTTTTTCACTCATTTCATGAACATATTACATAATATTTTAAAGGGTTAGAGTCCCTCATCTTATTTTCAATCAACACCCAAATTTCAAAATTTTTCTCTTTTATATTTCTCTTCAAAGTATCTTTCATAACATTTTAGTTCTTCAAATTAGCATAATTAAGGTAAACCAATCAGTACAACTCCTAGTAAATTTCACATTTTAAGAGCAAAAATAATGTTACATGGTTCTCAAGAACCATTCCAGAAATAGGGTAGACTAACTCAAGCTGGGTTGACTGCTCTTGCCCTTTAACTCACCGTTCCAGGCAGGAAGAGCCTCTGATGAAGCTGTTGCATTGCATCCTGTTGTAGTTGGGCATGTTGATTCTGCCATTCCTGGAAATTTCTCATAGAATCCACTGTCGGCCGCTGCCATGTTGTGGTTCTGGTATTATGATCAACATAATATATACGACCTTGTGGGTCTTTCCTTCTCTCCCATCTATACAGGAAAAAAAAATTGTCATTTACTACATTTATACAACTTAACTTCCATCAAAGCCAATACCACAACAGCAAACTCCAGCAAAGCAGATATCAGACATTACAGATTTAAACAGTATGGATTGGAGGAAAAGAGTGAGAACTACTCAGTTTTCATGGAAAGCCAGTGGGACTGCATCAAATTCTTAACTGGTGCTAAAGGAACTTAAAACTGGCCAAAAGCTGGGTAAATTTGTCACAAAAGATCTAGACTAGTCAATCATTAATGATGAAAGTGTCTTGTGGAAGTGCAACCTATGCATCATGCCCTAGATTAAAACACACCAAACTGAGTGAAACCATTGAAAAGCGAGAGTAACTTACCCTGGCGGTAGCGGTTGTGGCCTCTCCCATGTTGTTGTCTGTGTACTATGGTCTACATAGTAAGGCCTCCCTTGTGGGTCCAGTCTCATCTCCCAGCTATAAATTGAAAGATGAGATTAACAGTGGGGTTAAAAGAATATAATCACATCAAATAAATATAACAAAGCTCCTCACCACCAGATAAACAATGAAATCTCAGGTGCTTGTATGATTTTACGCAAAAACCACCATATTGAAATACACTCTATCATACCAAGTGGGTCAGATGTGTTATATGTATCATACAGAAAAATTATGGTATCTGTAAGTCTATTAAGGGGCCACTAAAGGGACCACTTCCAAAAACAGACAAAGAGACAATATTTGGGACAATTGTCTGGTAAGTCCACTGGAATTAACCATAAACAGTTCTTGCCTTTTGAAAATAATGGTTACTCTTTAAGGACTGAAGACTAAAGACTACTCAGACAGCAATTATAGATTAAATCCAGGAAAACAAGAAAAATGTAAATTTGATGCAAAGTTTCACACAGGAAAAAGAAAATTGTATTTCTTCATAAAAAGTGAGAAAGGTTAGGGACGACATCTGACTTCACTCAGTGGTTCTTAGTAATGTTCACATTTCTTAAGTACTTGTTACATAGTACATACCATAAAACATATTACTTGTAGTCAGAGGTAAAACATGAGTGAGGATTTCTCAAAAAGCAGAAAGTATGGTTGGTAGAAGCTATATGAATGTCTGATTTCCTGCAGCAATGTTTTTAAGACAGAAAACAATATACATTTATGCCATGGTCAATTCCTGAATGATTGTGTCTTCAGCATTTTCTAGACATACAAAATGTATTCCTGAGAGGAAACAACTACATTGACCCTAGAGGAGAAATGAACTTACTTGGGAGGGAGTGCTTGATTATTCAAATCCAAATTGCCCCCTCTACCTCTGCTGAGTCCAGCTGCCCCTTCCCCTGGTGTCCCAGATGGTTGTGTAGTTGATGTTGCATTAGCACTTGTCCCTGTTGCGGTGGCAGGAGTTTGATTGGTCACAGCAGTGGAACTGGGTGGTGCCTGTTGAGCTACCTGTGGGGTTCTTGGAGCTGCTACAGGTCTATTACCTAACAACATGAAGGGGGGATAAGAATAAATCTAGTATGACTAATGAGTATCTTTTAGCTGTAGCACTGAATAAAAGACCATTACACTGAGAGACACACTCTTCAAGAGGTTCATTGAGTTGATATTGATAACTTAATGCTTGTTTAAGGGTAACTTCCACATCCAATACTTATGGAACAAGTTACAACATTGAATTTTGTTGTGTCCTGACTTGTAATGATTTTTGTGCATAATTCAAAAAGGTGTCTGTTCACAAATTTCAGAAACCGAATCGAACCGTTAAGTACTCACCCATTCAAACAGTAATTTGTATGTAGCATATAAGGTTTGTTGCATAAGTTTGACCATTTGTCATTTGGTAGGTGAAAAAGACTTAACAGGTTTTGAAAAATTTGTTGAATTTTATAATCCAACTCAATGAGCTGCTTTTAGTTTAATTCTTCATTCAGGGATAAATCTTACTGACATCCTGTATCTACCACACCTTAGTCACAATCTGCAAAGGGGATCTAAAGAGAAATTTGCATAAAAATTACATTGTGCTGTCTGAATCAAATGGCTGTATCACATTTTACAGCACCGGTAAATGCAATGATGACCATAAACATTACTTTCTCACCATAATGCAACAGGTACACTATAGTTATGTAATATATAGAAGACAATTTTTTGATCGATGTGCTGCAGTCAACAATCTCAGTTAATGAAACTGAAACCATGCTGAAGAACACTCCTTCACAATCCACTCTTTGGTTTAAACAGTTTCTAGATTCTCTGGTGGTGGTTACAGAGGATGGTCCACAAAAATGTGTTACTGTAACTTGTTTTTCACTCAAATGGAGTTATGTCTAAACTAAATATTGGTCTAAACTAAATATTGGATGTCCTGGTACAGTCTGCAACCTTAAATATTTGGATAGCCTTGTCCTTCTCATATTAGGTCAGCAATTTATCCATTGGCAGAATTGGGTGAAAAGGCTCACTGCATGCACAATCAAGATGTCACATATCTTTGACTGACACGCATACAATGTCAGCAGATTTGTACAGGTACACAACCCGCACAAATTATGCAGGATGTATGATAACTCTTTGTTATTTCATGACCTAGGTCAACAATTTTGATAGGTTTGTTACATGTACATGAATGTATTTGACAACAGTCACCATTCATATTGCACATGCAGAAAATGATACTCTCAGAGCAACATTCCAGGAAAAATTTGTACATTGAGATCACAAGGCCAGAGAACTAGGCCTAAGTACACTTTTTGAGGGGTACCAATGTTACCTCTCCGATGATATCAGTCTGAGTTAGTTAGATGGAGTTTTATGGCCCAGTTTCGAACCTATCCGTTCAAGGTGAGCCGGTCACAGCCTTTTTCCAGTTGTGGCTCACTGGCTTTTCAGTCTGAGGGTTAACCTCTTGGTCGTCCAAGATAACTTTAACCTTTGACCTCTCCCAAACACAATACATTTATCAGTTCCAAGAGGGCACCCATACTTTCCCATAACAAGTTTCCACATGCTAGTTTACTACAAAAACCAGCTATCACTCTCCTTCCTTTCACTCACACCATTTAACATCTGTGTCATGTTAACTTACCGCTAGGGTTTTGTGGAGGAAGAGGCGGTGGCCTTCTCGGTGGTAATCTTGGTGGCACAGGGTTCTCACTAGTTTGAGAATCTGAAGCAGCAGTTTCACCAGACGTGGCTCCCGCTCCAGCTGAAGATGTGTGATTCTCTGAAGTTCTACTTTCAGATGACCGTTCTCCACTGACAGATCCATTGGTATGTGAATGAGTTGGACCTGAAGATGGAATGATTAAAGGGGAATTTTAAGCAAAACTTGGATTTTCATATGTGAAAGAGGAACCAAATCTACATGGTGTGCTGAAATTCAAATCAGGCATGTATATCACACATTATCAGTTGATGAAGACACTAGATTTGTGTTCCAAAGTGAGTGAGGGCAGCATCCCTTCCATACATTGACAAGGAATGCACGGTTTCCCTTTGTTTTTTCAGACTGCTATGTTGACCTTGAAGTTGATAGAGATAGGACTTCCCCATGAAGAATGCAAACTGTTATGTTCTCATGCCACTTATGCAATCATATTCTGAAAATATTGGGTTGTTGAGGAGAAAATTGGCTGTAAAGTTTAAAGGAAAACAAAAGACTGTTCACTAATAAGAGGGATATGGTGTCACATGTGCTTGCTTCAAGTTAATATTTTGTTGAAAACATCACAACTTTACCTGCTCATAACAGATTTCAATGCAAATTTCACCAACATGCTTAGAATAACTACCCCTCTAACATATCCAAACTAAATTTAACCTTAAACCTTTCTTTTAATAATCAGGGAAAATATGCTCTTGTACTCATGAACCTACAGTCTGCATTGGAAAGTACCTTTAAGTTGTGGGAAGGAGGAGGGGAATTTTAAGGAGACTCTTTGAAAACACACCATTTTACTGGGAAAATGAAAATGGGAGTGGAAAATAGTGTGACACACGATGGAAAAATATTGAGCATGTTTGCAGTTAAAATATGGCCACAGTTCACTGCAAATAGCAATTTGTAAGTCACCCAGTGCTTACTAATTTGTTAAACCCTCATGCAGCTCACTTCTCAATCTGGAACTTGAATTCAGTGATTTGCAAACAAGACAAACAGAGTAAATTTGTGTCTTAAGATCTAGCTGAAAAAAAAAAAAAAATACTATAGAGCTTACGTTGAGACTTCTGTTCCAACTCTGCATGTTTGTGGGTATCTGAATACAAACTGTTTCACCACATGCAGCTGGGTATGTGATAAAACCTCTCCTCATAACCAGTCAGCTGGGCCAGTGTTTCTATTACAGGAGGAGATTGGGGTAAGGGGTTGTCCCTCCTTTCCAGGAGAAGGAGGGTAGAATTCCCCCCTCATTTCATTTCCATAAAAATAACAAAGTCAGTTCTGAGCTATCTTTTTAAGAAGAGAACACCTTTCCAACAATGTCTGCACCAACATAAATAAATAGCCTTTAAAACCTTTCAGATTGC
Organism: Holothuria scabra; assembly: GCA_037179385.1. Taxonomy (NCBI): domain Eukaryota; kingdom Metazoa; phylum Echinodermata; class Holothuroidea; order Aspidochirotida; family Holothuriidae; genus Holothuria; species Holothuria scabra. The sequence goes on from CM074182.1 coordinate 54,162,330, forward strand.
ACCTTTCAAGGACTTTAAGGCACACTTTTACCCATGAACCCATCTATAACTTTGGCCAAGGGCACCATTAATTTGGACTTGAAATTTGGCAATAATAAATCTCCCCATTTTTTAGGTTCTGGCAGAGTCTCAGAGGATGATTCATATTAGCAAACTGATCACCTTCAAACTCTGTGGATCTGATCATAACTGCATTCTTAAATGCCAACACACACTCAAAGAAAGTTATTAAGTTACAGTTATTTCATGTCGATGGCTATCATTATGTTACACTTATTCTTTTTAACAGTGCAAAGAATGAGCTCCTCATTTTAACTGTTGCAAACTTATTGATACCACCATTGTATATCACTAATCAAACATGCACAAAATTGAAAAAAACTCTATCGATAGAATCTCATACAAAAGTAACTATATTCTCAACAATGACAGGGCCAATTTTGGATACCACATGGATGTCTTTCATTGTTATTGATGAATTAACACTTGCTGTTTGACATAGTTCTCCATGTGTTTCTTTAAAAAAAAAAGTTCCATCCCTGACATTATTGATGATATTTTTTCACAACTACATTGTCCCAAATCATACTGATCAAATCCCATGACACAACATGGCTCTCCTACTTGCAAACAACTAGATTAACTCAACAAGAAGGTAATGAGTAGCCAGACTGTCTTGATATCACTCTGAATACACTACAATAGTATATGAAAAAGATTAAGAAAGAACAGAATGGAAACTGACTTGTTAACGAATGTTAAAAAAGTGAGCAATGAACATCGCACCAATGATGAGAATCAAGTCATTAATTTATGTAGCCTTACATAAATATATCACTTTCATGCACTATAATCTTTAATGGCTATCTTCAAAAAAAAAACAAGCTTCCATTTTGCACAACTTAGCCTTTCCACTTTACAATTTCATCGATCACTGGTCACAAAAAAGGGCTATTGAAGTACAGAATGTCATTCTCTGTATAAGATTTCTTACCATTTTGATGCTTGGCCCTTAAAGCTGCTAAAACATCCTCTGAGACTGAAAGACCATTAAATTCTAAACAGAGTTCCCCTCCCTTCTGATGACCTCCATTTTTGGTTGGACACTTTATCTCCTTCTTGTACTGAAATTTGTTGACTGTAGGGAAAGGTTTCAAACAGACAAATTAATATTTTTAATCAGAATATGCACCTGTAATGTGTTGACATTTAACCTCTAAAGCCCCCCTCCCCCCCCCCAAAAAAACAAGAGCCCAATGGGCACTGTGGTTCCTTGCTGGATATTGTAAGAACTGTACAGCCAGTCACCGAAATAGAGCTAAGCAAAAGCTCATACTCAATGTTTATAACATCTTCACGAGGGGTATTTTGTACTAATATTACATGAAATCAAAGATTAAATTTCTGTGGCCTTACTTACATTCAACTTTTATAATGCTTGGTGATCTTTCAAAAACACTACCTCATTTCCATATGTATTTATGCTTGTAATCAAACTTGATATTATCACCAATAAACAAGACACAATGTGGTCAGAGAGAGAGAAAAGCACCCCTTGTACTTCTTTCATAAGTTATTTTTACCTGCCCTCAAATAAAACTTGCTATTACTTTAAAACAATCAACCATTTGTCCTGTTTGCTACCTCTACACAGAAAACAGGGTTTATTCAGCAGTTCAGCAGAAAGCAAGTAATTAATGGGGTGTGATAATAGAATGAGGATTAGGTTACCCCACAGAGCACAGCAGTATTAAAGAGACATACTGTATAATCCATGTACTGCTTCCACTGGCAGAGAGACCAGTTTAATGCAGAGCGACCTGTGCTCAGTGAAGTCTACAGATTCCATTTATTGCCCTCTTGAAACTTTGAATGATCTAAAATATGTGTACAACCCGAAAGAATCATTACTGAACGAACGTAAAGGCCAAATTTCTAAGGTGTTTGGGTGTATAAGCATGCAAAACCAGGTGGGATAACCAGAATGCAAAAATGCATTGAGGTTTCGATGATACATAAATTTTTCATTTCAAATAATGCCATCATGCACTGTTAATCTTCTCACTCAAATGTTATACTGGCATGTTCAAAAAATAATTTTGTTATTTCAGATGACCTTTGACCTCCATAAAGGACATACATAGATAGATAGACCAACATACAGACAGGCAGACAAACAGGCAGCTATCTTGAAAAATAACATTTAAAAGGGTTTACAACTTTTACCCCAGGAGACCCCAGAAGACCTTTCATCTCTGCCCCAAACAAGAGGAACCATCTCCTGACCATAATGCATCCACTTTCCCAAATAGGAAATGTATCCAAGCTTCCTAAACATATGATATCACGTTAACAAGGTTTTCAGACTTTGACCATCGGTGACTCCAGATGACTTTTGACCTCCACTAAAAGAAATGGGGACCATCTCCTAACCATAACACATCCACATAACAAATATGAACTTCATCCAACTTTCCATACTTGAGATATCACATTAGGGAGATTTTCAGACTTTGACTCCTTGTGACCTCAGATGAACTTTGACCTTCACCAAAAACAAAAGGGTTCTCCCTTACATCATAATGCATCAACATATCAAGTTTGATATCAATCCAAATTTCCTACCTTGAGATATCGTGTAAACAAGGATTTCAGGGTTTGACAAAATGTGACCCCAAATGACCTTTGACCTTCACCAAAACAGATAGGGTTCTTCCTCACCTCATAACACATCAACATATCAAGTTAGAAATGAATCCATGTTTCCTGCCATGAGATGTTCTGCAAACAAGGATTTCAGGGTTTGGCCCCATGTGACCCCAAATGACCTCTCACCGCCAACAAAATTTAAAGGGGTTCTTCCTTGCATCAAAACACATCAACATGTCAAGTTTGAAATTATTCCAAGTTTCGTATCTTGAGATATCCTGTAAACAAGCATTTGGGGGTTTAACCCCATGTGACCCCAAATGACCTTTGACCTCCACCAAAATCAATAGTGTTCTTCCTTACATCATAAAGCATCAACACATCTTGTTTGATATTAATCCAAGTTTTCTATCTTGAGATATCGTGTAAACAAAGATTTCGGGGTTTGACCCCCTGTGACCCCAGATGACCTTTGACCTCCACCAAAATCAATAGGGTTCTTCCTTACATCATAGCACATCCACGCATCAAGTTTGAAATTACTCCAAGTTTCCTATCTTGAGATATCGTGTAAACAAGGATTTTGGGGTTTGACCCCCTGTGACCCCAGATGACCTTTGACCTCCACCAAAATCAATAGGGTTCTTCCTCTCAGTATGGGGTATCTGTGTACCAAGTTTGAGAATTGTCAGATTTTCCCTTCTCAAGATATCGTGTAAACAAGCAAAGTGTCACAAACACACACACACATACACGCACATACACACATACATACACACGCACGCACGCCATCATGAATGCATAGGTTTCTCTTTTCATCGAAACCAAAAAATCTATTGAACCTATCTTTATCTAGCTTACAAGATTTTCTAAATAACATTTCCAGCAGTTGACCTCCGGTGACCTTGATGACCTTTGACCTTAACCAAACACAGATTGATTTGAGATCTGTCCTTTCTACCTTAAAATACTGTGTTAAAACGTCTTTCGGTGTTTGACCCATGGTGACCCCAGATGACCCCTCGACCTTCAAACATATCCAATTTCATGCTTACACCATAACACATCCACACACCAAGTATGACGTCTATCCAAGTCTCCTACCTAGAAATATCGTGTTGAGTTTTTGACCTGTGGTGACCCCAAATGACCTTTGACCTACCCCAAAAACAATAGGGCACACCTTCTCCCCATGATGAATCTATGTACCAAATCCAAGTTCCATCCAACCTTCCCTTGTTGGGTTAGAGTAGAGCGTACCCAAGCAAGTGTCACACACGCACACACACACGCCAACCTGACTACATAGGTTCCTTTGCTACCGCAAGGAACCAAAAATCAGAAAAAAATCAGATCTACCGATCCCAACACACATTTACACACTTGACTCCAGGTGTCAAAACTTCTTACTTTAGATCTTAAATCTGCAATTTGAGGTAATGTTTTCCTTAACCTTGATTTCAAGTACATTAGGCTACAACTTTGAGAAAGGGGTGGGTTAGGGTCTATTAGGCCAAGGTGAAACAACCTAAAAGGTATGAAAATGTCACATAGTGTATAGGATTGTAGTAAAACATTGTAAGCATTCCTTCAACTGATAAGGCTTTTCTTCTATATGACTATGCAGCACATCTTTCAAGCTAGCAAAATGTGTCTATTTTTGCTAAAAAACTACTGATTTGATTTATTTATCCAGTGCAATGTTGTATTGCATTTTTAACAAATGAAGCAACCAGAAGAAAAACTCAAACCAACTTACGGCGACCTGTGTTTTCTAAAAGCAACTTTGCTAGGCTGATTTTAGCAGTACCTAGAGGTACATCACTTTTTAGAGAATAGTGATTGAAAACTTTGAATTCAAGCTTTGCATCTGGCTTCACCAACCTGTGAGAGAAAATGCATTTAAAGTGGTCAGTTTAACTAGTGTTTGATCCATTGTAGTATTTAATTATTATGATAACCATTTTTTAAGCTAGACATTTGGCCTTATACCTACACTACTTCAAAACTATCATGTATCCCAAACAGATGTATTGACACTGATATCAGCACATTAAAAGCAATAAAGATGCCAACTTTGAAAAATGGCTTCCAGCATTTTTTTTTAAAATAAAAAAGCATATTTTGGACATCAAAAGCTTATTCTCTTGAAATTATTTAAGTTCAAATAAACACGCAAGGTTAGGACAAATAACATTACTTGTTAGGCTAGGCCTAACGTTAGCTACAAATTTCAGATTTGTCCACACAAGCCTAACGACAAGCCTAGTTACAGAGCATTGGGTTCTACATGTCCCAATACTCCTAAGCTTACTTCCTTGGCTGTTTCATTATTTTTGAAACAATAACAATGTCCTAACTCATCCATAATGAGCAGTTTGTGTGCTGTATTCCAATGAGTCAATGACAGTTTGCTATGTACGGTTAATACATTGACATGCACAGTAGGGTAGTGTATTGTAGAACTAGCTAGCTCAGCTCCAGATGCACCCAAGAGTGCGATACTTCAATAGCACTTCTATCCTACATGTAGTACCGTGTAAATTGATGTGCCTGTGCAATCTGGTGTGTACTAGGAAGGTACTACACTTTGAACTGCAAGCAGTGCAGGTCAGGTCATGATAATGTGACCTCTACTGTGTAGTCTCCAACTCCAGTCACACTTTTCTGTACTTAAGTTGTTATTTTACTCTATCTTATTATAGAACTTTAGGGATCACATTTCCATAGTTTTAATGGACAAAGCGTATGCCAGTATTAACTACAAAAATCCACACAAAATAAGGGGAAACCGTTCAAGTTGGCATCTCTCAAAGTGTACTGCTAGCATTGTAAACTATATGATGGATGGCTACACAGGATAAAGTGCTTTTGACATTGCCTGACATAATAGTATTCTAACTTTGAAACACCATTTCCACTCTTAAATGGGGTCTACAGTGTATTACACATATGCACTGTACTCACTCCATTAAAAACATTTCCTGGTGCAAATTCAAAGAAATTAGACTTAAAATATCTCAAATAGTTTACTATGATATCACAACACAACAAAATGTTGAACAAGTAGTTGATGACTGTCCTTCTGTACTTGTACACAAATTTACAGTGATCAGAGAGGCTGGTAACCCCAGAAACAACATCAGTGGCAATGTAACCAAATTATTGTAGTTTAACCAAGGTTGGGGTACCTGTGGGTTAGGATGGGGGACACAAGGCACCTGGGCGAACTGGTTCAGGATAAAACATTCCTTTCCATGTGAAAGCAGTAAACTGTCACCCCCACCTTCCAGTTTATCAGAGGACAACATTGTGTCAACAGCATTTACTTACACAGTGAAATGCTCATCCCAGGTTGGTGTCCAGGTCTTTTTCTGAACTTCTGTCTTACGAGGTGGTTGATCATCGATTGTCATTTCCACATAAGGATCACCTTTGCCCCCAAATAGGCTGTTACCTGTTTCTTTAAGCTTTGCAGATTTTACTAGTTAATAAAAAGAAAAAAGTTTCAAATAATGAATTCTAGTTGCTACCTGAAGTGAATTCTGCATACTTAAGTACGCTGCAGGATAATGAAGAAGTAACCATCAAAGGATTCATAAAGTCTACTAACAGGAATGCGCTGTGATACTGTGATAAATATTTTTTGCATTACATTTAAACATGTAGCACAATGCTCCTTGCAGTTACCTGCATGTGGTGTCACTGGGAAACCCCTCCTTCTACAATCTAATTTTCAGTCCACTTTCTTCACTACTGTTTTCTGCTGCAGTATCAGCAGTGCATAACCAAAATTTAATGTTCCTGGACCCATTATGTCACCTGCGTTGTTAAACTTTGTAATGGCTACATGCATAATGTTTCCAATGGCACAACAAATGTGAAGCTAAGAGAGTTGATCCATGAGATAAGTCATGCACACTAGACTGGTGCTGTACAGGTGTGAAAGTCTTGACTACGATTGGATCAAGTTCTACAGAGGATGAAAATGCAATTAATCACCTAACTATCATAAATTTTTGTGACTGATATTTATTATACTGCATGACCATAGCTCCACTGGAATGCAACACTGGATGCCTTCAGATTCTTAGGACTTCAAGCTTGAAACACCTTTGAAAAGAAAAAAACTGTTTTTTATCACCAACCATGAGTTTGACCCACAGTACAGGACATAATAAAGAAATTTAGTATTGTTCACTGCACATGCCAAAATCTAGTATTTAATTTAAATGAATGTTACCAACACACCAAAACCAATGTGTCCAATCGTGTCAAATAGGTAGAAAGGTAAAGTTTAAATACAGTTTCAAATGCAGTTCAAGCTCTCATTCAAAAATATTTTAAATACAGTGCTAGACCATTTCCTTTAGTCACCTTTAACGGCAGGCAGGAATACCTTGGGCACAATCTAAGCCCCCAGTCTGTATGTCAACAACCATAGAGGGGGTTGTTCTGAATTGTGATGCCTGCAACCCACCCGTCATGGAATGAGTAATAAAGGTCTTTTCAGAGCATGTTACAGGCATAATTGGGCCCCAACAACTCACCACACATGATTTAACAAACCCCACCTGGATGCAATTTAGCCTCACACACAGGAATCTACATGCATGAGAGGGGGAAGATTTTATATTATAAATGCCTTGCTGTATATCTATTTGATGTTGGTGGTAGGACCAAACCGTATTTCCACTGTTTTTTAGAAGCACACTTTGAAATTGTTTTTTCGTTGTTTCATAGTTATAGTTACCCTGTTCAAAGAACGTGTAATGGGAAACTATCAAAATGTGGACTCAAATTACAGTACCTTCTGACCTTTGACACCAAATGGGAGTCTATGTAAAATAAACTGAATTATACAGCAATACTTACTAATAACATTGAGCTGTGACAGTCTTATACTTGCATTTGTATTCTCTGCCATGGTTAGCTCCCAGATATAGCACGCTATGCCTGCAGATGAGATAAATCATTGCATTATTATTCATGAACATACAATATCATCGGTAAATGTTCTGTACAGTCAGGAACACCATGTCACTTTTTTAAAATTACAGTAAGAACAAGATGATGATAACAGTGTTACTATGTTGCAGTAATGCAATCCTCTCAACATTTACATTTGTTTCCATCAGTACTTTTAAATGTTACTTTCAATCGACATAGTAGGATGTCTGAGCCACATATTAAAATATGATGATAAAACCTAAGTTTTATGACGGAGCAGACCTGCATTAATAATTCAGCAACTACATTAGATAAAACTAGGGCACAACCCTACAACTATTGTGCATTGCTTGTAAAGAATGAATTACTGTTAATGAGATGTAGCAAGGGTTAAGTTTATACTACTTCTACAAAGTGAACTGATGCCTCTGTAATAGTACTTCATCAAATTTACAGCTCGGCTTATGTTGGCTTATGAATTGCAAAAAAATTTTTCCAAGGCTGTTAAGTTTTCTACACATACCAATGACAAACGGTCAAACTTAGACAATCCCCATATCTTACATGTATACAAATAACTGTTTTATTTGTGAGTACTTAATGGCTCATTTCTGTTTTTTAAAAAATTTTTGACTAGCAGTTTTTCAAATTATGCACAATGCTGTTACAAGGAAGGACACTGACACAAATTCTAAATTTTAACTTTTTCCATAACTAAAACCTTGACACATCAAGCTAATTCTTCATACATGACTTTAGCATTCTGTTGGCAATTAAACAAGGGTGTGCCTAGCAACAGGTTCCAATGAGGTGTAGTGCCACGTACTGGTACTGGAGACCAGTGGCGGCTTGTGGCAATGGGCCTATTGGGCACTGCCCTTCCAAGAAACTCCCAATACTAAGGATCAAATTTACAACAAAATTTAGTGAAAAAATTCCTTAAAATTCCACTATTTGTAATATCTTTTTTGCCAATACCTTTGTATTCCAACCAAAGCTTGTTTGTTAAGTGAAGGCAGATTATTTGTCATAGAACTGTCTTTGCCTATGACCGCAGAACCGACATTGAGTAGCAGACTACTGTTCGGCTGTACATACATTGCATAAGATGGGCAGATTGGCAATCTGCCCTGCTCAATATGTTGTGAGCATGCGCACTTACATCTTATCTGCTGAGATAACGAAAGATGAGTGGCCAATTTCTTCAAACTACGGGCAGCCTTCCACTTGCCCTCCCACCGGGGCGTTGCCCCTGGACCCCACAAGGGGCCCTAGAGGTAAACAGTGTATGTTTCAACAAGAAGTGGGTGTGCTAATGAGAGTGATATGGATACAAGAACTAATTAGCAACCTGGCTATAATACCCATAGCTCAGTACTAGACCACAGTACCTTTTTCCCATATGATACCTCGTACCAGATACTTACACAAAAGACAGCACAGTAAAAGCCTGATGGGTCAACACCAACTATTCCTCCCAATAGTAACACATACACCACTGCAGTCAGAGCAAGAACAAGTTTCCTGTAGCTTCAGCGCTGCTCTGTAGATGCTTCCTGATGATGTTTCAACTTAACTAGTTCCCCTTTATCTACCTGAACTACTCTACCTTAAGGATTTTCAACAAACATTATTTAGGCCACATTTCTGTAAAATAAATTATTATAATTGAAATACCTCACAGCAATCAGTGCTCACATCACATCAGTCTTGATGCATTAAAGTACACTTAATCACATGTTTAGTGTTGCAAATGCAGGATAATCTCAGGTTGATGAACTCAACTTCAAAGATTTGCACCCTCACTGCTGACATTTATTTCATTTTAATAGACGCTGAAGTGAACATACCTACAATTATGCCGGGTCTAAAGAAGCAGGACCGTTTACTAATGCAATTTATTTAAAAGAATTTTAAACTTTTTTTTCAATCCAAATATGGACACACTTCTAGGCAAAACTGTGAGAAGGGGAAACTGCTAAAATAAACTGGCCAAACACATTTGTCCAAATAAACAACTTGAAACACAGTACAAAATGATATGCTCACAATGGGCTCCTATACTGTATGTGCAGCTTGATATTAAGTGGAAAGTTTCACCTTCCAAAAGCAACAATGATGGCAGTCTTATTCAGATAATCTGGCACACAAACTTAACATTTTTGTTCAACAATGGCAATTTTTTATGGACAGGCGCTCAGTGTTGACCTTGCATTAATGGTTGGAAAAAATCTGGAAAGCTAGAAGACACCTTTGAGACTTTGGCAACTGTATGGAATTTTTACTTTTTGTAAATTTACTGAAATATGGACAACATTGTGGAAAATTTCCTAAGATAAAAGATTTTTATTTACTCTGCTGGCAATGGTAAAATCTGAACTCCCCTGATGTAAAAAAAAATACCTGCCAGAAACCAATACTGCATAACAAAAAAGGACACTTCATAAAATTCACACTGCTATAGCCTTGTGGGGCCATATGTTTAGAAAGAGAATCTATAGAGCAATGTTAACACTTGAAAACTAATGTTTTAACTTATACATAAAACTACCATCATTCCACCAACAGACCTATTTCCAAATAGCAATTACAATGAATTGTGGGATAGAGTTTTGGGTGTGCGTCAATTTTCACCACAGTAAAATGCCATTGACAAAAATGACACACATCAACACTCTATCCCACAATCCTTTGTAATTGCTATTTGGAAATAGGTCTATGAAAAACATCAGTACAGTGTACAGTGCATCACTGCCGTAGGCCAACCTGCACCCTTCCAGCTTCCTCCTTCACAAGACTGCTGGCAAAATGCATTTGCTGAAATTTCCAAACACACCACAGCTACTCAACAAAAGTATGTCTGAAACTGTACTATTTGCTCTGTTGCATCTGATTCCATAATCTGTGGTGATGGACAAATTTGCAACAACATTACACAGTAAGGCTCCCCGTTTGCCACAGGTATATTAAATAAGTACACAACTGATAACCCATCTCCTGAACACTCTAGCTTTTGGTTTGTTTGTAAACCCTTGGATTTGAAAGATTTTGAGTTATTTCAGTGTTTAACCTATCTGACTCTAAATGTTCTTTAACTTTCTGCAAAGGAAATACCTCCATGATCAATTAGCAACTGAACAATATGTTCACAATATATACACTTATCACATAACCACCATGAAAATGAAGACCTTTTTGTTTGACCTCTATATGACCCCCATATTCTGTAATATTTGACCTGATTCAGAAGTTGCAACCCTGATGACACATCTACTAACATCTACTAAACAAACTGGAAAACTTTTAAAAAAATTCAAACTCCCATGAGGCTTTTTTGCAGTATTACAATGTTTGATCACCTTTTGTTTGAAATTTTTTGACCATCAATTGATGACAGACTGATCTTCAAAGGTACAACTTCAGATGACCCACTATTTAGGCTAAACAATACTCCTGTAAAATTTGAAAAGATTCCAACATACCCTGTACCTGAAAGGAGTTGAAGGTTTCTACATGATTTCATACAAAGGGTCTGGCTCACCCACACCAGTTCTTACCATAACTATCAAACCATTGATATGTTATAACCCTATTTAAAGTCCCTTTGATAAGGATCTATCAATGCATAAGTTTGCAGTCAGCAGCCTGATAAACAGATGATAGACAGACTGATAAACAGATGCATTGCCATGACAACAGCTCAATGATTCAGAAACCTTAAATATATGTGTAGATATGGATGTTTTTAAAGCCATGGTAATTTTGCATTTGAAGAGTTTCTACTGAATTAACACTTAACTACCAGTCAAAACATTCAGTAAAGACCTACTACACTTACGCTGATCAGCCTCAGAGAAAACTTTTAACATCAAATTATTTCAAATCCTTTGTTACTTTCATTTGTTATCCCTGTATGTACCATGTCACTTACAACTTTCATTCAGCACTTATGGGCAATGACAAAACAAAATTTCTTTTGTACTGCAATCCACACTTTACGCTTTCAACTTTATAGTGCCTTGTATTGGATTTAATTGCTCCTGCTCTTTTTAATGTGTACAGTGTTAGTTTACATAGGGCCTGTCAAGACAATTCTTTTTGCAATAGATGTCCTTCGACACACTAACACCCAAACTTATAGAAACATAACACCTAACATTAGCCCACCATTAGTCCATCTTTATATACCAATGATACTTATACCAAGGAATCTTTACTTACTTTAAATAAGTTTTTATGTCGCAATCAGATGAAGCAATTTCCTTTATACAAATACTAGACTAGAAATGAAATTCTTCTTTCCAGTCGTCCCTGATTCGAAATTTAAATAAATTTTCACATGGTGTTGGAAATGGTGGCTCCTCTTCACAAACTGTTCAAGATATTGAATCTGTGGAAGAGAGAATAGACTATTTAACATCATGCTGTAAAAATGTTACACTAGAGTGCTAAACACAAATCATTCATGTTACTTAAAAGGACCGATCCTCTCTCCGCAAACTAAAATTCTTGTAAGGGTTTACCAAAATTCTTAATTGCCTTCCCTCTTTGATTGACAGCTAATTCAAACAGTGCAGAGTATCTAAGCTTATAGTACACTGCATTAGGACTGTGCATTTTCGGTTGATTCACTATCCACTTAACCGATTTTATTAACCGGCGGTAAACCGTTTAACCGAAAATGATGTAATGTTCACACAACAACAAAAAGTCAACATTTCCAAAGAGCGCCATCACTTTTGTACAGGAAAATACAAGTCTAAACATGGCGCCGTAACTCATGTTCGCAGATGTAAGTATGTGGCAAAAATGTTGGTAATTTGCGCTGAGTTTATATCATCTTTTCACAGTAAAAACCCATCCCGCATTTACTGAAGCTTTCTTAAGCCCATGTGCACTTTTTAACATTCCAACAACTGTTGTATTTTCCTGCCTCGTCCTATGTTATATTGTCAGTTACTTCATGAAACACTCCCACACCGCTGTTTTGATGCAGCTTGCTTGTGATGCAGTGTTCAATACATGTACAGCGCTCACATGTTTGTCATATACTTAGCGATCTGTACAATTGCACTGTAAACGGCCCACCAGCCGCAAACAGCACAACCAAGCCCTACTATCCTGCATAAATTAAGGAATTCCCAGCATTCCTGCCATTAAGTTATTTACAGTAGGACTTATGGAATGTTATCATATGACGTCGTTACAAACGAAAACAATTATGCACGTGGTCCCATGCATGCAGTAGACTTGCGTGCATATCCGTTTTTACCACTAAACAAGGGATCATGTTTTGCTCGCTGACATCATATGCACACAATCTATTGCAAAATTTGAATTGCCTCTGCATTGTGATTGGTTCAAATAGGTTGATTCTGAGCCACCCAATCACAACTCGTGCCATCGCCTATGGGATTTAGTGTGTGAAAATACCAGACCTTGGAACGAATATCCCCATTGAGTTTACGTTATGACGATCGCACTTCACAGGCTTACATAGCTGGCCTACGCAGCCGGCCAAGCCCCATGCTAAATTCACCAAGAAAGGGCATCACAAATCTCTGCGTACTTGGATTTTTCGGGGATCTGACTTAAGTGCATTTCATTTGCTGATTGTTTTTAAGCAAGACGGTAAGGTTTGGACAAGAAGTGGCAAAAATACAGGGATATTTATATCAGAAAGGAACCATAAGATAATGATAATCGAGTCCATTTTTTGCTGTCCAGGACTGCTAAAACTTAGATCGTTATTTTTACTTGCATCGTAGTGTTGACTTCTACAGTACAGTACATTATCGCAGCTACAACCCAGTCGGTTCAACCAACTGCGTATGCTTATTCATAATAGTCAACATGGAATGTGCCATTTTATATGATGTTGGGCAAACAACAAAATTGCAGGAATTATCTGGGGCTTACGATTGTATTTTTACGGGTTAAATTTTTTCCAAATACTGCTACTAACAATGAAAAGTAATGAAATTTACGGAGGTGTAGCATGATAAAATATTCGATTGCTATAGTGAGAAGACTTACTCAAATATACTTTTGTGCCCTAATCATGGTCTCGCGGAGGTTTTATTGCCATAGAAGCACAGGGCTTGGTAACTTTTGTTACAGCTCCCTGCTTTTCTTGTGGCTTTCTTTGTGCTTGGTAATCTCTCAAACATGCCGCTAATTTCTGAAGTTGTGCTTGGGTGTTGCTATTGAAGGAGTTAGGGGAGGAGCACGAAGTTCTGCCAGCGAAAGTAACAATGGGTGCGCCTCTTGTCACTCATCATTATGTACTTAATTGGGGGAGATGCTCTTTTTACAGTTATTGTTCGAGCAATAATTGGTGTGAGAAACTGACACTGTTTGTTGCGCGATGTTTGTGTAACAATTAACTAACAAAGCCAAGCCGCGGCGACTGAGTTATTGGCAATACAAAAACGGTTAATCTGTGAAGAGGAATGACACACGAGTAACCGATGAGTCGGTCGGTTAACCGATTAACCATCACAGCCCTACACTGCATGAACTGTTCTGAGAGTGTTTTGATAATACCCACCCTGAAGAAATAAACTGAGATTGTGTCTGGAAGGATGAATTTCAGATTATCATGGGAGGGGCTTAAGCAAGGTTAGGAGAATTGGTTCTTTTTGGGGTGAGAGAATTAGGCCTTTAAGGGCTGTTGGTGACATGTCACTTCCCATAACAATGAGTCAGGTCAAAAAAAAAAAATGAATGAACTAGCATATATTATTCACAAAGTGTAATGCAGGGATTATTCATCAGTTATTCATCATTTATATGTTTGGCATAGAGTGTCCCATATGGTCCTCCTGCAATCAGTCCTTGTTAACTCCAGTGTTGATAGAGTAATTAATGTAAAATCTGGATGACCAATCAACTCCATTCCATGACTAGATGGCAAAATTGTGGAGAATGTTTTCTCTACTCCATATGTCATACTACAGTAAGTGATGTAATACTGAGTACTGACAAAATGAATTAGGTTGTTAGCAATGAAGAATCTACGATTTCCATTTATTTTACTACATACATGTTCACACTCAGAGGGATTCCACCCCTTCCCTAAACCTACACCCAATCTTTTTGTTTACACGTCATGATATATTCACTTGAATGGGTGAGGTCCTGCAACCTCCTGCTCAAACACTGTGGTGTCTTTTAAGGCTCCTAGTCTTTTGCCAGGCAATAATACGTTTGGTATACAGATACTGTAGGGTGAAATGACTTGTTCATGTCCTGTGCACAAATAATATCTACACTACTGTACCAACAAATATCAGGTGTTGAGTTTAAGATTTTCCAGGTGTGCAAAAAATGACACTTCTCAGGAGATTAAAAGAGTGTGGCTGAGAGTGGTAGCATGTAATGACACATATTTTCCAAGGCACCTATGTTTGAGCCTGACAATGGTACCATAGTTACATGTGCCTTTTTTGCTGCACTGGGTGATATGACAGTGCTTGGCTATGTTGCTCATGTATGATTGTCACTATAATACTGATCAAAAATTAATTTTCAGTTGTACAGAACTTTGCTTATTGAGCCAGTGTTTAAGTTCTGTCGGCCTGAATGTAGTGGAGATTGGATAGAGGTTGATCTCTTGATTTAAGAGAGTTGGTTATTACCAAATACTGCTTAATTAAAACAAAACCAAGAAATCGATTATGGACTTCAGGAAGATTAATAATACAAAGAAACCACTCATTATAAATGGAATTTGTGTGGAGCAGGTCAAGCATTTTTAGGTGCTTCCATCATTTAAAGGAGGATGCACACTTAACAGGTTTTGAAAAATCCCTGTCATTTTAGACTACACTTTTTGGTATAGGAAGAAACATTCCAATTTTATGCAGGTTCTGCTTTGAGTACATCAACTACTGTACCAACATCAGAGTCTGGTCTGATTGTATCAATCAGAAGGATCTCAAAAAATAAGACACTATGATTAGAAGTACACAGTACAGTATTGCTAAAAAGCTGTAACAACACACAATGTATAAGATATGAGCACTTAAAAGAATCATCATTATCCTACATGACAACTCACACCCAGACAAAGCTTGCTTTACCTTCATTAAACAGATGCAAAATCTCTAAAGCTTTTAAAACATTCACTGAAAGTACCTTCTGCTTTGACAAAGCTTAAATTAATTTACATCAAACCAGATAAAGGCTTACATGAAAGACATGTTTCACATCCCAATCCACTTCCTTTTTATTGGGTTGCATAGAATTATGTTAAATTTTTATTTAATGATAAAAAAAAGAGAAAAAAATGTAAGTCATTAACATCTACCGAGTTTATTTTTTGGGGAACTTGCAGTGTATTCAGAGAGAGCACTCTGATCACTTCTTTCCAATGTGTTAGTAATGTTAGGCAACATTAACTACAGCACAGTAGCTCCACATATGGTACTACCATAGTGCTCCATGTCTCCTTTAAGTTGAAAGCAAACTTAGACAAAAACAAAGTATGTTAAGCTCTAGGTTCTTTAAAAGGTTCATGTTTAAGCTAAAACAATGTGTTATACAGTATATGAGGCAAGGTAATTTATGTTGAATTTTGTATGTCTACCAGACTTAACATTTTTCACACATGTTCACTGTTTGTGACAAACAAATGCACTGAGGATAGCCGGATTCAGTTATAGCCATATTGGACCAACAGAGAGTAAAACATTAAAAGTCCCTCAACCTCCATGTTTCAAATCATGGTTTCCCAATCCTGGGGTTGAGGACCACTTATCATAAGGTCACAAACTGGTAGGACCGTCAATTTTGGATCACCAAGTTAATCCTTACATCACATATTTTTATGATCAACTGGTGATTAATTGAAAAAGTGTTTCCATTCGGGAATTCCCCCAAGCTGTGCATTTTTCCTATTTCTTTCTTTTGTCTCTTCTGAAAAACACTGAATACACAGAATGTTTCTCTGAGTCTATATGATTTCCAAGTGTACGATCCCCGAGCCTAATGGGCTTATTTTTGCCAACGGAGGTCATATCGCTCGCACATGATCAATTGCATGTGTTATTGTAGGATACGGACACCATGCCGTAGTGAAACACATGATATTCGTCGCAGTGCTGAAGCATGTAAAAAGAAGTTGTACAGTAAACAGGCAATTTTACGTATGCCAGTATGAACGTTAAACATGTAGATCGCTGCATGGTTGCATCACACATCCTAACATGCTCTGTCACTGTGTACTGTATAGCTTATGCAACACACGTTTCTTCAACTTTCATGCACATGAATGACACATTCATGAATGACTTCATGCAAAAAGTTTTAATGTGAATCTGTAAGAGGTGCTCTGCTGCGTAGCAGAAATTAATAAGTGGACATTTGTGTTTTTAATCTTACTTTTTCAATCCAAAAACAGGTTTTTAACTTGGAATACCTACCCTACTTCAATAAGGGTAACTTTAAGGCAAGATTGGAGCTGTATAGCCATTGATCACACATTTGTGACATGAGATTAATAAAAAGTGGCCTTTCACTGAAGGATTATTTGATCCAATATTAATCATCGATTAATCGGTAATCGCTCACAACCCTACAAAATAGTTCCCAAATATTTTAAAATTTGCTACTTCCTACTCAAAAGAGTAAATTTCACTCATCCTGAAGAAATTCAGTCATATTGTATTACTAGAGACCACAGACTACAGAAACTTAACAAGACATGAAATAAACACATGTGAAGACTGTGACATAATGCAAGGTGAGGTATTAAAGTAGGAGCCAAGTAGATTGCAATCACCATACAGTCACCTAATCCAGCTCTGTCACATTAGGAACACTAACTGATGAAGTGAATTTTGGGAGCTACTGATAAATATCAATTAACGGTCACAATCTAATATTGTTGCACGAAATAGGGTTGACTTGAGGAAAGGTTTGGGAACCCTTATAATTTACTTTTTTTCTTTTGTGCCTTAGATTTCAGGGTTTTCCCCGGGTTCAGAATTGAACGTCGCGCATCTTCTGCGTCTTTAGTTGGATCGCCGGCCTGGGGGAGGGGTATAAGGGGAGGGGGTGTCCCCCTCCCCTTTTGGAAATTTTGTGACTTATGCAAGTCGCTAGACGCAAAATGGTGACACTTTAAAGGCAAATTAGTCAGCACAATTTCTGTAAGTCGACGCAAAAATATTAGCACTGAAACTCACATTCGTACAAATTTTCACGAACGGGATATCGAACGGGATATCATTTTTGTAGGCGTAATATTTTCACTTCAAAAGTGGGGATACAAATCAACCTTTAATACAGTAGATTTGTTTGCACTCGATGTCACATGTCCTTTAATAATGTAGTTCTTAGGCCAACATCGTTCTCGTTCTATTTTTCATCCCCCAATCATGTCGAAACATTTGCATTCTTTTACTGGGTTGTAGTTGCGTTAATGTTCTATAGCTACTCTCTCGCTTTAACGAAGCCCATGAAGAGCAATCATTCATGATAACCTTAGCAGTTCTGGGAAGCAAAACAATTGCACCCGATTAGCATATCTCATGGTTCCTTTCGGACATTAATATCCCCGTATATTTTAAGCAGTTCTTGTCCAAAACTTACGTCTTGTTTGAAAAGAATATGCAATCTGAATCTGCACGTAAGTCACATCCCCGAAAAATCCACGTGCTGTTTCATGGTGAATTTGGCACGGGCTCGCCCTGCTTCGCTAGCCGGCTATATAATAAGCATGGGAAGTGCGATCGTCATAACACAAACTCAACGGGAAAACTTGGCGGAAAAAACGGACTCGCATGAAAGTCTACTGCATGCATGGGCCAAGAATTTTGCTGCATGAGACCACGTGCATCACTGTTTTCGTTTGCAATGACGTCATATGACAACATTGCATAAGTCCTACTGTAAATTACATTACGGAAGGAATGCTAGAAATGACTTAATTTATGCAAGATAATCACTGAACTTGCACCAGATTCTAGGAGCTATGTGTACAAAACGTGCACAGACATGTACAGTATGCTTAGCTTGGGGATTTGAAAAAAAGGCGAAACACTGCAGATCGATAGTCTGTACAATGTGTCTTGTGCAGAACAGTTTGTACAGCAACGTACGCGGCGCTTTCCGCGAGAAAGCAAGGATACATTGAAATGCAATTCTAAATCTAATTGCATGTTATACTACAGGGTTATAGCGGAAAATATCAAACGATAACTTCCATGGCAGGGATAAAATTTTACTTTTGTGATTATCAATGCATCCCGTTTTGGCGGCAAGCTAAAGGATGAATTTTACAAAAGTAAGGGCAAGTTTCAAGTATATTTTAGGTCCTTCTTCAGTTTGCAAAATAATCGGTGGTAAAGATCGAGTGAATGCCAGAATTTATAAGAGCAATGAGTACATGGCTGCAGGCAATCACAGATTGTGTGCGTACCGATTTGTTTTATGGAAACATGTTAGGAAAACAAGGGTTCTATGACATCATACACATAAGGTCCATTGCACTTATTTTAAGTTACCTCTACGTAAGAAACATCGTGATGGGTTCATTATTGCTTTTAATCAGCCAATCATACTCGCGACATCGTCAATGCAGTTTTACTGTGTAGGAATAACGTGTAGAAACCAACCGTCTTCGCATAGAATTCTAATACTCCCATTGCATTTGTGCTACGATCAAATTTCCCAATCTTTTGTTGTACATAGTCGAGCAAAACAGTTCAAAAATGGAGTATTTACGTGGGGGTTAAGACTGCAGTGTACGTTCGCACAACTTCATTTTACGATTTTCTGAATTGTGGCATAAGTTTTAAAGAACGAAGTAACAGGAAATATGTTAGATTAAAGAAGTAAAGATACAATGGCATGACAATGACATTGACAATTTTCCAAATCTGGGACATTAGCCCCGCCTCTAACCTGCAAAAACAGGCGTTTGTGTTTTGTTCGTGCAAGTCGTATTGTGCCACATACAGTAGCTACTGCGCTCCTGAGTGAGCACAACAGCTTCCTGATACGAGCCTACTGTGTTGTATACTTGTTCAGTAGTAGGCCCTATGGGATATATATAAAGAGCTCCGACTCGCATGCAGTGGTATTTACATGGAAGTTGAAAAAGTTAGTTGCAGTTTTACAAATAAGTCAATGATGTTGTTGTTAATTGTATTAACAACAAAAGCAAACGTTGACAGCTAGAAAGAAGAAAAATTATGGAGGCTAGCTGGCAGCAATTTTGAACATCGTGGCCGTTTTTTGAACGTCGCGGCCTCCTTGATTTTGAAGCTTGAACGTCGCGGGGCGCGACGTTCAAAAGGCCCAGGGATTTACATGCTCAAATCTGAATTTGAACAGTTACTGATTTACAGTATTGATTTTTTCGGATCAAGGAGTTCACCCCAAACTACACTTCTTGTAGTTTTAAACACAAAATTCATGTCACCAAAACATGGTGGAAACCTACAGTAACAGAACAGTGTAATTAGATGGGCCAGGGGTACAGAAACTCTCTACTGGCCCAGCTTTTTGACTGACTGTTAATTCAAACAATGCAGATTACTAAAGCTTATATTACACAGAATAAACTGTACTGAGAGTGTTTTGATTATACACAGTTTTTTTCTCTACTCACCTGAAGCAATAAACTGAGATTGTGACTGGATAAGGGTGAATTTCAGAAAATTGTGGGAGAGGCAGAAGTAGGAAGGTAATATGAGAATTGGTACTGTTTGGAATGAGAGAACTGGGCCTTTAAGGGTCACATGATTTTCAATGTCATTTTTATCATTGGTTGATTTCAAATCTCACTTGGATGACTGCAAATATGCACCATACCATATGTATGGGGCACATTTATAAGCCAAGCACCAATTTTAGATCTACTTCAGAACATATTATTTTCTCTGAAGGGTAAAACCCTACTTTCACTGATATCACACAAACAGGTAAGTTACACTTCAGTGTAAATTAATACCTTGGATCACTGATTGAAATTTCCCATTGCTTGTATGGAATATTTCCTGAAAACAGTAGCCCATGACACAGCAACTACATACCTAATCTGAAAATTGCAAAACAGTCCATACCAACAGCACAGTACAACAGTACACTGTACTGCAATGAAGTGGTCATTGAGCACTGTTCTGAAAAGCAATTTCCCCACAGAATAAATACAGTGAGTCTCTGCAGTCTAGGTCAGAGGGTGCCTATACTGTATGTCCTGTGTACCATTTCTTTCTGTCACTGGGCCAACATGAATGGGATCAAAACTACTGCAAAACATATTTTTTAAGTTACACAATGCACTATAATTTTCAGGATACAGTACTGTAGCATAATATTGACATTACCACAGCAAAGCAGAACACTCTATTTTTAACAATGTTTTTTGTGTAACATTTACCTCAAGGATGGAATGTCACACACTTTGACTTCCTGCAATTCTTGCACAAGTTCGTGTACATGTAGTGTGGAAAACATGAAATGCATTCAGTAGCAAGAGAAGTTGTGAAAGGTTCAAACATAGACTGACATTCCACGTACTAGGTCTAAAAGATAAGTCTGTTGCTAATTACACGTCAGCGGTCTCCCTTGAGAATTAGCAGTGATTTTGCAGTGTATCCCTTTCCTTTTAACAATACAAGCAGTGAATATTCTTCTTCATCTTTTTGAGTTTTGCAAATTGTGGTTGATTCGGAAGGCCAAAGTGAAGGAAATTAGGTCAAATGAAAGCATAAAATTTAAATTATCCACTCAATCTTATTTTCAAGGTATTCTCTAAATCTAAAAAATTTGGCATGAGAGGCAAACACTGTTCATATAGAAAAGGGTGGATTGCTATTTAGTCTCACTTACATGATGTAACTGAAATGTTGATACAGATTGTCACACTGGCATACCATCTTTTTGTCATTTAAATAATACTTGCAAAAATTAAATCAAAACATATATCTGCATTGCTCAGTTTTAACAATCCACTTATTGGAACCATGGCTAATTTAATACTGCATAAGAACAAATTATGTACTGCAACAAAGCTGTAAACAGTACACTGGTTCATAATTTAGTTTTCATAATTTGCTTAACAATACCATTATTTTTCACAAGTGATAAAAGGGACATTAACCAACCACATAAAAACTGATGATGATCAGTTGCTGGTATACAGCATACATAACCACAACAGTATATCAAAATCATTTACCTATTAAATGTACTGGCAACAGTGTAGTCATTATCAGGAGGGGGTACCTTTTAACTTGTCAGTAGCTAATCCTTACACATGTCCACTGTTACAGAGCCCTACTCAATCTTAGGGGGTCAAAATTAATATTTAAAGAATGGTGTCAGAATATAAAATTACCTCTGCTAATTTTGTGTACAGTTCACTGCACACAGCATGCATTTGGACAATGACCATATACTACCCTATGCTTTAGTTGACAGTGACATTACTTCAATGATCATACATTAGTTTATACCGTAGGTCTCTGTATTCACTCACAGCTGTGAATTAAAACTGTGCATTTAAATAGTAGTTCAGGTACAGTATGGCAACTCTGCCTAGGCTAGGTGCATGCAAGCCCTAATATAACAGGCTGACTTAAATCTGTAAGTCATCCTACTGATGAGTCAACCCTGCACTGACAGAGCTACTCACACTGTTGATGTGTACTCTACTACTGCCCCTGACTTAAAAGCAATGAATCACAACAATAAAATAGTGATATACAATGCCATACCACTTGCCTGAAACAGGCTCAGTGCAGCATTGCATCATGATGAGCACAGTGTATAAAAATGAACAGATCTACTGCAGATTACCAACAAGTTTACAACAAAACACATATATTCTCCCAAACACTATAAAATTTGGTCGTACTTGAAAATTATTGTACATCAAAATTCAGAAAAGGAATATCCTTTTGTGGGGTTCCTGTGAAAGTTCATGGATGTCCAAAAAACAATTTATCTGGGTAAAGTGAGTATACAGATTGCAAGGACATCTTGGTTCCTGAGTCTAGTTAGGACCTCAGTCACTAAAAGCAGAAGCTATTTGGTAAATGGCTAGCTGGTCCAAGGAATAGGCCTTCAATTTTGAGGCACGCATGTGGGAATGCACACCACCACTCACCTCAAATCACTGTCACGAGGTGAGTGTGAATTATGTACACCTTGAAGAAAATTTGGAGCTCATGTGAATCTATTCGAGTTTAATTAAGCAGCACACTTACCACATACCTTATTAATTTTCTGAGAAGTGTGATTTTTAGCATATCTGGATTTTACAATCTTTAAAATTCTCAAGAGCTGAAGGGATTATTAACTAAACATGTACTGAAACCAATACTATAGACAATGCATAGTCCTGGACAATTGCTGCTACACAAAATGTTTGTAGTAACTTACTACTGTACCATGAAAACAAACAATTTTACATCACAATTTAACGAGCAGGATTTCCAAAGAAAAGTTTTTTCGACATTATTTCCGGAACCTTTAAGAACATACCTCCTCAAAACTTTTAACTTCTTTGGAGTGACTCCCTGCCTATGCAAAAAAAATGATGTGGAGTGTTGATGTTTCTTTTTTTTATACCCTATTTTCATCATTCCCTGTTAATTACCCAATCAGACAATATACTTTATGGTTTGCTGAGTAATACTAATGTTTTAACTCATAAAACAAAACACTCCAGAAATATATGCACTACAACTTTTCTTGGGTTATAGGTTGCAAATACAACGGAAAATATGAGCACATTTGATAAGTCCCTCTCTATACATCACAAATCTGCATGGGCTTATTTGGTTCATTTTGGTTCATGATAATGATTTTTAATGACTTGCAATGAGAATAATGGCGAATGGCTACACTCTAGGTTTTTAATGCTTTTTACAACAAATTACGAACTTTAGTGTCATTTTTCTGTCACCACATTTTTCTTGAAACTGATTTTGAGGCTGTTTTTCTCACAATCTTAAGTTTCATATAATTGAAACTGAAAATTGTATTCTGAAATATAGAACTTAATTTGTATATCACATGTTGGTGCAATTTTAACACAACATTTCTCTTTGAAGGGGTAAGATCAAAGCTCACTGTTCTCTTACATATTGGCCTCAATTCTCATTCCAAGCAATCCTTTAGAGGGATGAAGAATTTGCTTACAAAATTTTGTCTAGAATTGCAGTGTTTTTGAAATATTTTTCTTTTGGTAGCATGAATTTCCAGTGACTGGTGTACAGTAGTTACAAAAGGTATTGCATATGAAGTCCATCACTTTCAAAAAACCCCAAATGTTTAAAGTTAAGGTGTTTTTTTTTAATCTGATTGCAACTTTTTTCTATAGAAGCTTCACTCTTCAGTACACATTGCTGGTACAACATTCAATGTAAAATCTATTTACATGCACTTGACTGGAAGCTCATCTTTCTGTGCTCATTGTCATACTATACTAAGTGCTGCACAGTGTATTGTAATTGAGCATTTAAACATGTAACTGTAGAGTAGTGCAGTTTAAATGCAACACCGAACCCTCCATGATATTTGTTGCCAACTCATGAAAATCTTAATCTACCTTCTTTCTCTTATAAACTTCCTATTAACTCATGGTAGGTACAGTAATTCCCCAACCAAGAAAAAATTGTTTGACTTAAAAATTTATGTTTAAATATTGAAGCAATATTCATAAAATCAGAGTGATGGATTTCAGTGTTTTTCTGATTCCAAAAACAACGATGTAGCAGTAGCATAGTCAGGATTGTGTCATTAGGAAGAGAGGGGGTGGGGGGGACGCATGACATGAGGGAAAAAGTCTAAGTAGGGTAGGGAGAAGAAACTGCTATTTTAGGTGTTTTTTGCATTTCAAGGCTGGGTCATGGAGAGTGGGGTTTCAAATTTTCAACCCCAAAACACCCCCATGGATACGCCACTGCATTTTAGCCTTAATTCCAAGAAATATTTACAACAGAAGTTTCATTCAATGTTTCTTGATTCTAAATGGGTGCTCTTCAGTTGGGCTAGTTTCATAGCATAAATCATGTGGATATAGGCATGAGAGGTCTTGGTCACTTTTGATTGGAATATGGCTGAACGTGACTGGCTTTACTTTGGCTGTTACATAATTATTATTGTCTTGGAAAAAAAAACTGTGGTAAGTCAAGCAAGCTATGATACCATGAACCAGTCTTAAAATGACTGCTTAAAATGACTTAGCATGCGTAGTGTATAAGTCGCATCATACTTTCCAATTTAAAGTACACCCACTACATACAGTACTACTAAAAACACAGTACAGCATAACAGTTGTGGCACAATTTTGTATTGTCCTCTCTCTCACATGCTAGAAGCTGCACATACATCAGCTTGTATTGTACAATGAGAGGGATGACACAGTGACCGTAACTTACAGTAGATCAGGGGGTTGTTAGATAACTCCGTTTGTATATGCTGTACAAGCAGTGCAATACAATAGTATACTGTAGCAAGAAAGAAGCTGTTCCTCATTTGCAGTCTCATGTAAATCGAGACCAGCTGAATTCACTGCATGCATGCTTGTTACAACCTTACATACAATGCAAATACATGTGTAATAACTAGTAGGAACAACGTTATTTTGCAAAGTCCTGCTCACTGATTGAAAATTATCATTGATCCTATTACCTGGAAAATACCTGCCGAAATGGCCTTTAAGGGCCAGTTGTTATTGTTTTCTTTTATGACATCCCCCTATAAAAATCATATCAAGAATAAAACTCCAAAAAGAAATTTTACTTAAAATATTTGTCTTCCCAGATTGACAAACCAGCAGGCTATTAGGCTACACTTACATAGGATTCAAAGGAACCTCCTTGTACAGGAGGTCCATTCGTACCGTGTAGATGGTCCATAGGGAATATTGGTCATTATGCATGAGTTATCAAAGGCACAACTACACATAATTTCCTAAAAAATGGGCAATAAAGATTTGCTAGTTGGAAAAATGTCACTTCTATCTATCATCTGTGCCAAAAAAAATTGATTTAAAAAATATGGTACATTTTTCCTTTAAATCAAACCCAATATTTCTGTTTCAAAAGGAAGAAGTAACTAAGGTTTGCATTGTCTGTTATGTAAAGTTTGACAGTTTCACCTTAGCCATTATTTTTCCCAAATTGTATAGTCTCCACTGTTTATTTACCAACAATAATCTGAAAAGTGCACAATTTATATTCCCTGAATACATGAATGTTCCCTGATGGCAAAGAGAGTGTGAACTGCAAAACCATTGGGATATAATATCCCATCATTTAAAAGTACTTAACTTCAGAACTTCATTACCTGTGAGTTTATAGTCAAACAGTATCACTGAGGCCAAAATCAGTGCCAACACTCACTGATTTGAAATCTTAAGTCAATAGTTCTTTCCATTACCATTTGTAGACCATACATGTGTACAGTTTATAACTTATTCTAGCAGCTAGTACAAGTCTTCATGATACATTTGAGGACTTCCTAACAAGCAAACATTAGCATTAAGGTATCATGTGACTATTAATGATAATGCAGTTTTTGACTTCTTATCATTGCTGCTGTATGAACTGTGTATATACCAGCATGCAGGATACATGTACAGAAGTAATGCAACACTGTAGCAGGCAACGCTAGTGTTTGGACTTTGCATTGTGAGCATAATCTCAACACCTGGTACATGAGGGGCACTTGTACTGCAATACTACAGAAATGACATCTTTACATGTACAGTATGATCAGTACCTTACTAGGTTAGACCTGAGGGTAATAAATTGATTCATAAAACCTGTAACAACTTGTACAATACCAATATTATACTGTATTGTGTGACACAATGCAAAGATCTACCAAGATCAGCCATTTTCTAACACAGGAGTTGACATACAGCATCATTGATGTGCTGCACTATACTAGGCTTCTATACTGCATCTAGCTAGTAATGTGAAGAGTGTGCAGCCCTTGAAAATAGCCTCTGCATTCAGGAATGCCAAAGAAAATGCCAAGGCAAATGGATTCGACATCAGCAAAAATTTTGCTGAGGTGATACTGTAGATTGCGTGATATTGTATGGGGACATAAACCATGGCTGGAAAAAACAAGCAATTTGGGAATGTCATTGCAGGGAAATTTTGGTATTTTGAGGGAAATTTGACTACTTTTGTACATAAACATGTGAAGTCTGTGGGAAATTTAGATTTGCTTGCTGGGATATTTGCTTTGCTTGCAGGTATATTTACATTTTTTCCAGACCTGGACATAACTGTACAAAAGTTGCCCAAAACAAAGCTCCAAATAAGGCCTTTAGTTTTAAGTAATGATTAGGAGAGAAGTCGTTGTATGATAAAAATTTCCTCTGTGATCAAAATTTGAGCAAATGTATTCAATACTATTTCTTTACAAAAAAAAAAAAACCAGAAAGCCAAAAGGCTTAGTGATTCCTTGCTGCTGAAATGTAAGGCCTTTTTCACATTGACATTGCTTTGCAATGTTTTTCAATTAGCAGGGCTCCATAATGTGCCCACAAAGTACACATGCAAGGCATCCAATCTTGAGATCCCCCTTGCCCGTCGTGAACCCAAATGACATTTGACCTCCACCAAAAACTTCTGGGACCATGTATTCACTATGTGCCATCTACATGACAAGTTACAGGACCCTACAAGTGACCTTTCTTGAAAGACTGTGCAGAAAAGCTTGTCAGGCTTTGAACATGCTGACTCCACATGAACTTTGACCTTTGGGAAAATCAATAGGGATCATCTACTAAATATGACCAATCCACACACTAAATATGAGCACAGTCACATGTACCGTTCTTGAGATACCGTGTTTACAAAGTTTTGACCTTTTGACCTCTCATGACCCCAAATGACCTTTGACCTCCACCAAAAACAATGGGGAACATCTACTCAATATGGCCAACACACTCGCCAAATATGAGCACAGTCACATGTATCGTTCTTGAGATATCGTGTTTACGAAGTTTTGACCTTTTGACCTCTCATGACCCCAAATGACCTTTGACCTCCACCAAAAACAATAGGGATCATCTACTTAATATGGCGAATGCACACACCAAATATGAGATTAGTCACACTTACTCTTCTTGAGAATCCGTGTTTACAAGCAATTTCTAAGGAATTTACCTATTGACCTCTCGTGATCCCAAATGACCTTTGACCTCCATGAAAATCGATAGCGATCATTTACTCAATATGACCAACCCACACATTAAATATGAGCATAGTCACATGTACCGTTCTCGAGATATCGGGTTTACGAAGTTTTGACCTTTTGACTTCTGGTGACCCTAAATGACCTTTGATCTCCATGAAAATCCATAGGGATCATCTACTCAATATGGCCAATGCACACACCAAATAGGAGATTAGTCACATTTACCGTTCTTGAGATACCGTGTTTACAAGCAATTCCTAGGGAATTTACCTATTGACCTCTCGTGACCCCAAGTGACCTTTGACCTCCACGAAAATCAATAGGGATCATCTACTCAATATGACCAACCAACACACTAAATATGAGCATATTTACATGTACCATTCCCGAGTTATTGTGTATACGAAGTTTTGACCTTTTGACCTCTCGTGACCCCAAATGACCTTTGATCTCCACCAAAAACAATAGGGATCATCTACTCAATATGACCAACCCACACACACCAAAAATGAGCATAGTCACATGTACCGTTCTTGAGTTATCGTGTTTACGAAGTTTTGACCTTTAGACCTCTCGTGACCCCAAATGACCTTTGATCTCCACCAAAAACAATAGGGATCATCTACTCAATATGGCCAATGCACACACCAAATATGAGATTAGTCACACTTTCCCTTCTTGAGATACCGTGTTTACAAGCAATTTCTAAGGAATTTACCTATTGACCTCTCGTGACCCCAAATGACCTTTGACCTCCACGAATATTCGATAGTGATCATCTACTCAATATGACCAATCCACACACCAAATATGAGCATAGTCACATGTACCGTTCTTGAGTTATCATGTTTACGAAGTTTTGACCTTTTGACCTCTCGTGACCCCAAATGACCTTTGATCTCCACCAAAAACAATAGGGATCATCTACTCAATATGGCCAATGCACACACTAAATATGAGATTAGTCACACTTACCCTTCTTGAGATACCGTGTTTACAAGCAATTTCTAAGGAATTTACCTATTGACCTCTCGTGACCCCAAATGACCTTTGACCTCCACAAAAATCGATAGGGATCATCTACTCAATATGACCAATCCACACACCAAATATGAGCATAGTCACATGTACCGTTCTCGAGATATCGTGTTTACAAGGTTTTGACCTTTTGACCTCTCGTGACCCCAAATAACCTTTGATCTCCACCAAAAACAATAGGGATCATCTACCCAATATGACCAACCTACACACCAAATACGAGGTTAGTCACACTTACCCTTCTTGAGATATCGTGTTTACAAGCCAAAGCGTCACATACACACACACACACATACACACACACACACACATACACACGACATCACCATCGCATAGATTCCTTGCCTGCCTTCGGCAAGGAATCAAAAACCAGAAATTCTTGATTGAAAATTTTACTATGATCAGTATTAATGGAACATACGTAACTCACCACCTGCTGTCAAGAAGTCACTGCACACAGTGCTGCACACACGTGATTGACGTGAATGTGACATGGCAGAGAGTGACCTTTAGATTAAAGAACCAGCCGTTTTATCATTTTGGTGCATAATTAAGAGGGAAAAATTCCCAAAACCGCTGTGCTGAACTGCTGGTTTCATCAATGGAATTCCAGAGATTCTGAAACAAATTATGTTTTCATACAGTACAGTACTCAGAGTGTAAACTATTATCGTTAACAATACCATACACATATAAAGTGCATGACTTTGACTGCCCCTTGAACTAGACAGTTACCTCATAATAACCAGAAAGCCAAAAGGCTTAGTGATTCCTTGCCT
The DNA here is from genome assembly GCA_037179385.1 of Holothuria scabra. NCBI lineage: Eukaryota > Metazoa > Echinodermata > Holothuroidea > Aspidochirotida > Holothuriidae > Holothuria > Holothuria scabra. The sequence goes on from CM074182.1 coordinate 54,191,924, forward strand.
CTAAAATGTAAGGCCTTTTTCACATTGACATTGCTTTGCAATGTTTTTCAATTAACAGGCCTCCATAATGTGCCCACAAAGTACACATGCAAGGCATCCAATCTTGCTACATTGAGATCCCCCCTTGCCTGTTGTAAACCCAAATGACATTTGACCTCCACCAAAAACTTCTGGGACCATGTATTCACTATGTGCCATTTACATGACAAGTTACAGGACCCTACAAGTGACCTTTCTTGAAAGACTGTGCAGGAAAGCTTGTCAGGCTTTGAACATGTCGACTCCAAATGAACTTTGACCTTTGGAAAAATCAATAGGGATCATCTACTCAATATGACCAATCCACACACTAAATATGAGCACAGTCACATGTACCGTTCTTGAGATAACGTGTTTACGAAGTTTTGACCTTTTAACCTCTCATGACCCCAAATGACCTTTGACCTCCACCAAAAACAAGAGGGATTATCTACTCAATATGGCCAACACACTCGCCAAATATGAGCACAGTCACATGTACCGTTCTCGAGAGATCGTGTTTACAAAGTTTTGACCTTTTGACCTCTCCTGACCCCAAATGACCTTTGATCCCCACGAAAATCGATAAGGATCATCTACTCAATATGAACAACCCACACACCAAATAAAGCATAGTCACATGTACCGTTCTTGAGATATCGCGTTTACAATGTTTTGACCTTTTGACCTCTCGTGACCCCAAATGACCTTTGATCTCCACCAAAAACAATAGGGATCATCTACTCAATATGGCCAATGCACACACCAAGTATGAGATTAGTCACACTTACTCTTTGTGAGGTACCGTGTTTACAAGCAATTTCTAAGGAAATTACCTATTAACCTCTCGTGACCTCAAATGGACTTTGACCTCCACGAAAATCGTCAGGGATTATCTAAATAATATGACCAACCCACACACCAAATATGAGATTAGTCACATGTACCATTCTCGAAATACCGTGTTTACGAAGTTTTGACTTTTTGATCTCCGGTGACCCCAAATGACCTTTGATCTCCACCAAAAACAATAGGGATCATCTACTCAATATGGCCAATGCACACAGCAAATGTGAGATTAGTCGCACTTACTCTTCTTGAGATACCGTGTTTACAAGCAATTTCTAAGGAATTTACCTATTGACCTCTCGTGACCCCAAATGAACTTTGACCTCCAGGAAAATTGACAGAGATCATCTACTCAATATGACCAGCCCACACACTAAATATGATCATAGTCCCATGTACCGTTTTTGAGATATCAAGTTTACGAAGTTTTGACCTTTTGACCTCTCGTTACCCCAAATGACCTTTGATCTCCTCCAAAAACAATAGGGATCATCTACTCAATATGGCCAATGCACACACTAAATATGAAATTAGTCACACTTACCCTTCTTGAGATAATGTGTTTACAAGCAATTTCTAAGGAATTAACCTATTGACCTCTTGTGGCCCCAAATGACCTTTGACCTCCACGAAAATCGATAGGGATAATCTACTCAATATGACCAACCCACACACCACATATGAGAGTACAGTAGTCACATGTACCGTTCTCGAGATATCAAGTTTACAAGGTTTTGACCTTTTGACCTCTGGTGACCCCAAATGACCTTCCATCTCCTCCAAAAACAATAGGGATCATCTTCTCAATATGACCAACCCACACACCAACTATGGGCATCGTCTCATGTACCGTTCTCGAGATACTGTGTTTACAAGGTTTTGACCTTTTGACCTCTTGTGACCCCAAATGACCTTTGATCTCTACCAAAAACAATAAAGATCATCTACTCAATATGACCAACCCACACACCAAATATGAGGTTAGTCACACTTATCTTTCTTGAGATATCATGTTTACAAGCAAAAGCGTCACATACATACACACACACACACACATCACCATCGCATAGATTCCTTGCCTGCCTTCGGCAAGGAATCAAAAATGCAAGGTAAGGTTTATTTTTGCCAAAGTCAATCCTTTTTACAGTCAAGCCTCGCTGTAAGCGTTAATGAGGCTTGTGACGTCATCCTCTAAAATGGAAACTCCGCCCACAAGAGAAAATCATGAGTTTCGTAGAATAGGTACCTAACATGCTGGGGGAACTTCAAGCTTCTGAATAATGCATAAAAAGGCGTTCCTTGTTGCTGTTTCCTTGGTCATTTGAAATCTTAAAGTCTTTTCTTTACTAAAAATATCGTGAGGTATTGTTTCTTTCGCAATTTCACAGAGAAATTTTCCATCAAAAACAGGTCAACTTTTGGTGGGGTTTTTTGACTGGCCTCATATTTTGTGAATACCTGACCGTATTCAGGATCATTGGGGTGTAAAACTTCCAAAATCGAGTGTTTGAGACATAAAGCTAACTACTGATACCTATTACACTACGAGCAAAACAACAAAATAGTCGCAATGAACGTTTTTGCAAGTTGGAATTTTGCACTTTTTGGCCACGTAAAGCATCGCACAAGGCAGTAACGTTGTTATGGTTAACATATGGTAACATATGGTATGCTTTTGTCATTGTCTTTTGATTCTAGGCTGCTAACTAGGATACTATTTTAGTCATTATGTCAAGTAATAAAGTGAATTTTAATACGACTGACAGGCCCTTTTAAGGTTTTAAACCACTAACAAATAACATTAAAATTTTACAGACAGGCCTAGTCTATACTAGGCCTTGGCCTATGCTGCTAAAACTGCACACTAGGGTACACAGTGAATGTATGAATGTGTACTGATGATCTGTGATCATCATACCGATACTAGTACTTAACTAGTCCTTGCTTGCTGTATGAGTGAGTTTTCATTTTAGAAAAAAAGCTTGTAAAAAATTTTAAGAGGCCTGTAGCACAAAATTATTGTGTCATATGCACCTTGTGAGTTGAATCGGGAGCAATGTACAGTACCAACGATGAAGATGAAGAACCAAAATAAGCAAATTAGTGTTACACTTACAGGTATCGCAGGCTACATGAAACAATTGATATAGGCCCTATAGCCATTTATTTACACATACACTTTACCAGCCTGTCGGTTCTTTCATATGGTTTTACCAGACAAAGTCAAGAATTTTCAAAAGGGAAATGACTTGAGAAATATACTTAGAGTATATGGAATGCACACCTATAAGAGCTCCATCAGTTTCAGGATTTTTTTGTTTATTATTTTGCCTGGGCCATTGTTCTCAGTTTTCTTACTTACCATATTTCTGTACTGTTGTGCCGAATCATATTTCTACACAAATGAATTAATTGGGCCTTAGTTCTCAGCCTGTTCCGGTTGAAATGTAATTGCTAGTTACAGCCTACACATACTAGTGCTCTAGGCCCATTTGGGGGTTAAGGTCAAGATTAGAGCTTGCATTGCTATATACCCTTTTCTTGTATAATGGCACAAATGGGATTCTGAGTCAGTGTATCCCAGAGGACAATTTTTCCCTACACAAGCAAAATGCCAATTTACTGACTTAAGGTTGGTTGTGCACTTGTGTCCTGTATCATCAGCTGTTAATTCTGATGGATGAAATCTCATATGTTCTTCTGAGACTGCCTTCTCATTTGAAGTATAAACTGTTGTCATTTTACACCACTAACTGAGCAGAGGAGAGATGAATGTAGCAATTGCCCCATCATATAGTAATGGCATATTACAGTCAAAGTTTTTGTCACTAACTTGAATTAACTTGATGGCCTGTTGTTACCTTGGACTCTCAGTTGATATGTCTCCAGTTGTGCATGGGGTTGGGGGTTTGTGTACTGAGTACCCAGTTCCCTAAAAAAACTTCAGATCCACCCAGTTCCACATGCTGTTCACAACTTATATTACTAAACAAAGTGTTTCTGATCCGAGGCTTCATTTCTTTGACCTCACCACCTAAGGATAAGGACTGACTGTATAGCGTTAATTACCCCAGAGTTCACTAACAAGCCTTACAAGAGAACTATACATTCCAATATCCCTCCATTTTACCTCTTTATTGTCTAGTTTAATGCCACAATTTTTCTGTCATGTTATTGTTGCAATAATTTATGAGTCTAGTACAATAACTGTGATTTACTGATTGTATAATGTGGTAACGTGCAAAGTGTATGGCCATGTATGTCAAAAGGTTACCATGAGTCGGTCAATTAATAGGTGATGTACATCGTGCCGTACGTTGTATAACACTGTGGTGATCGACTCAAGGTACTGATGTACTTAAGATACAATCACTATAACCCTTGCATCGGTAGCCACTTAATCGTTACAAGGTTTTCAAAAATTGACTCTCAATGTAATTTTCCTGCTACATATATGTAAATCAAACGTAAAGGAAGACTCGACGAGGTTAACATGATTAATACTTATGTGGAGGATATTTTCTCGCTTGGTGTAGTTCCATTTTCGCGCAACTAATGCAAACACCTCAGTCCTGGAAATTAGGCTTTTTACATACGGTGCAAGGCAGTGTCAATACCTGCTCTAAACTTTGCGAATACCTGACCGTATTCAGAAATATTTCATGGTAATGTTAGATTTTTTAGGTGTATAAGGAAATTTCTGATGTACCCTCTTTCTGGCATACCGTGCCAAAAAACTTGTTTTCGAGAAAAAACCAAATTTTCCGAACAGAATGAAAACTGTTTTAACGAGTTCAAAAAATTGTCTCAAATTCATTGCTTTGTGTATAAAATACTTCAAAAATGTTGCAAAACTATCGGAAAATGTGTTCTCTATTGATTTTAATGATGATTTTGTAAGATTATGTGTTTTTCATGTTGAAATTTGGATTTGAAAACAGTTTTTGCTAATTATATATGCAAAGGCTGTGACGTCATGCATACTCAAATTAGAAAAGAAGCGACTTTTGGTGGCTTGTGCAGACTGGCTGTTTACTTCAGCATTTTTTTTTTTTTTTTTTTTTGCCGTAGCCAATATCTTATTTGCTAGGGCTGAGAGTGTGCTTTGAACTTTTCTCAGTTGTTCTGCATTATGCTGTCATTGTACTGTAACTAGTTGTACCTTATGTGTACACACCATATTACCAACAGATGAGCTTGGGAACAAAATAATGCATTCTTCTCCAATTTTAACATCTTTCATTAATCAAGACCACCTGTCTAGAAGTGAACTGCTTAATTCACTAGTCATCTCCCATTCAGCAATTTTTTTTTTATTCAGACCTGAAAATTTAACATGTATTATGATGTTTCAAATACAAATACCTCCAATAAATCTGACATTGTGAATTCTGTACAGAATTCATGCCCCACAAAATATTGCACTTCCTATCCCGTAAAGACTTATTGTAATCAAGCACTGAAGTATGACGGAGCCCAAATCAAGACCGAAACTTATACTGGCAGTTTTCAAGCTTGCATGTGGTATAGTAAAAAGGAAGGACGTCTTATGGACTAGACTATAGTGTAGGGTAATTCAATGAAGGCATTTTTGCATTTTCAATGTCGAGTTCTTTAAAAATTATTTGAAACAAAACAGTCAGCACATCAGTACACAGCAACACAAATAAAAGCTTCAATACCAGTCCTTGAGTGTTCCAGTTTCAAATCACAAACCTGGCACTGTTCCGAGTTGCAGAATCTGGTTTATTGTTGAGAAGGGCTACCAAATTTAATATATCCAATCAAGCTAATATGTGAAAGTCTTTGGAATCCTGTCACATAAGGTACATGTGGACATAAACCACTTATTACCATATAATGTAACACCAGTATTGAACTGTGTTGCTAATGTAAAATGCACATCAACAGACTACTAAGAAGTCCCTTGTAAAACTGTACTGTATATGAGCCCAGCTCTCTGCTAATGGAAAAAAGATGAATTTTCATTAGTGAAGTGAGTCTAGATACCTTATTTCTGTTTGGCTCTTGAAAATTATGTGATATTAATTTCTCACTGAATTGTTTAACTTACACATCTGGAGTAAACTTTTGGTAATTTAAATCCTGACATGTCATGAATGATTCTTACAGGAGAGAAATTCGTAACATTTAGCTGTTGTTTCAAAATCAGTTTGAGGTTATTGCTTATTCCCTTTGAAGATGGAAGCATTGCATGTAATTTCACAACATTTGGAAAAGTAAAACAACATCTCTTTCACAGAATAATACTTAAGTGAAGTTAACAGGGACTTCACACAGTTGAGGACTTAACCAAGCAGATACAGCTTTATGTCATTCATGAAGAGGTCTTGATGAAAGGTAGCAGGTAATGAGTACACACAAAATCAAACTTAACGTAAAGTACAAGATACAAATCTTAATGATGATGGACTGATGACAAGACTCAAGAGTTAAGCTCTCCTCAAAAAAACTGTTACAGGGTTGGGACGGGATGGGTTAGGTTATTTTTTCATTAGGTTAAGTAACCAAGGTAGGGTAGATAGGGTTTTAAACCACACTTTAAAGCCTTCAGGCTTAATCTAGCAGTATGCACTGCCTATTTTCCAGTTGAACTGCACTAGTTAGTCTGTAGATGACACAAATTTATGACTTACCTGTAGGGCACACTTGGAGTTAATACTGATAAGGCTACTTTGTGATAAGTCTGAAGGAAATCAATGGGTGACAATGCCTCTGATTAGCCTCTTTAGTCATTCATATAGGTTGAGAAAATATGACATACTGCAATTTTCACAGGTGAAAAAGTTAAATTACAAAGTCTGTAGACCAGCCTCTCCAGCATATACTGTGAACTAATTATACAATTGAAGCTTTGATCACAAGTAAAAGCAGCTGTGAGTAGGGTTGGTTGGTACCATGAAAAATTGGTACTGTAAAGCACACAGGAGCAGTATTGAGGTCAGTTTTCAACTCATGGCTAGAAAAGTCTGCTAAAAGGCGCTTGAAACGTACACAAAAGACGTGTGTACTGTAATTGTGTACATTAAAGTAGTTGGGGGTGTGATTCCTGGTAAATTGCTGTACCCAAACCTCTGCTTTACTTCATTATCCCATGTCTTTAGTCTCAAGCACATTCTTAATTAATGATATGGTTTCCCATCTCGACCTTTACAGTAACCAAAATGTATCCACACTGCAGACTTTTAACTTGAAAGCTCCCTGCTGGGTCTGCTTTATCATCTTTCATTTCAGGGACACCCATTTCTACCTTGATCGATTCCATCATTTTAACACAACCTTCCCCTCAAAAATTGAAAATGTACACCTTTGATAGCTACAGTAGACCCAAAATGTCTATTCCTGCCTGGGAACATACCCTGTTCATACAATGGTTTCTTTGGTACAGCATATAAAACATTGTTTTCACAACTGTGGGAAAACTATGGGGTTCTACAAAAACACCAGATCAAAGAGCAATTCATGTACAATTACATTACATGCTGCTGTTTAAAACATCCTTTATTGTACATGTATGCATTTCAGGTATCCACACTTTTGTCTACTAATGAAAGGAGATGTCTTGCAAATCATGATTTTCTGCAAACTGTTGCATTCCAGTCCTTTGTGAAACATTTGGTTTTTCTAGTTTGACCATTCACAGAACCATCAAGATGCAAGCAAACCTTAACATGTGTCACAAAATTTTTATTCCTGAGCTTTCTCAAGAAGGCTTTTTAGAGGCAAACAAGTTCTTAACTTTTACCCAAAGCAGGAAGACAAGGGACTCAAAACAAAAATATTAATTAATAACTCATAAATAAAAGGTCTCACAATTTCATACAGAGTAGAACTTTTTGAAGCTGCATAATACCGTAACCGCCTTCATCGCCAACACCTTCATTCACATCCTTCTGAGACTAAGTTATCCTTTTGCCCTTCATTTATCCCACCTTGTTTTCACTCATAAAGCTGACATTCCTAAACTGAAAAGCTCAAAGCTGCTGAAGATTTCAGGCCTCTATAAACCTCCAAGTGAATCAGGTTTGCTCAGAAGATTAATGAGGTGATCTACAGTACTGGTTGATCTGGGCGAAGCTAGAACCTCTTTGAATAAGTGCAGGATGTGCATGTTTTATGCAAGTTACATGTAGCAAATGGTAAGAATATGTCAGCAATGTGAATTAACTCAATATGAACAATTTTATTTTCCTTCCAAAAGATTCAACTCAATCTTAACTGTACAGTACCTTACAGTTTACAGAATGGAAACTACTAAGTGTTGTCAACATTCTTTGTATGCTAGAAACACTTTCTAATTTACTATCAAATATGATCCAATGAAAATAAGAATTCCATTAGTGACCATACCAATTGATGTTTGATAAATAATTTGTAACCTTATTTGCATTCCAATGGCATCACTGTGGCAAATGATTGTGGAAGCAGACCAAGTACTTCTACAGTCTACACATCACATGTACAGTACTGTTTAATCTATACACTACATGAAGGAACTCTAGTCCAAACTTACAATACCATCGTTAGTTTCCCAAGCATCTCTCACAGGAAACCATAGGACCAAGAGCTGCATCTTTTCAACATCATTCACAGTTTCTTACTTGCATGCAACAGAATGATTCATCCCTAAATTTGGCATATATTATGCCATAGGAACAGCATCATGGACCTTCGTGGCAATGTAGTTTTGACAATTTTAGGGGAAACTCTAGACCCTGTTCTGTTTGGCAGGGTTGGGAACCTCCTGTTCACTGACACATAGACTATTTGCATTTTTCTATAGCTTCAGCAATGAATCAAAAATGCATCTTCTGAAAGTCATGAAAGAGTTATTCTAAATCCAGTGTTAACCTACCTCCATTGCCCATTTGCTTTTTAACTTACAGTACCACATTTGATTGAGTCAACCACATCATGCAATAATACCTTCTGTACAATAAAATTGGATGCTGACCAGGTTTGAATGAACTTTGATCAGCCAGCAAATCATTAACATCAAAATGATCTTTGATACAAGAAGATTCCACTCCCCTACTATATGGTCTTTTTCACTGGAATAAAGTGACCAATCCTCAACAAACAAACAGGAATGTTGGAAGACAAACAAAAGAGGTTAATGGGAACTGGTAGGATTCTGCTCCTAAATGTGAAGTCACAGTTCGACAAATCCCCCGCCTGACAGTCCGGGACGAGTAAAAATTGACTCGGACAAGTAATCTGCCCAATATTGTAGCCTGCCGGGCAAGCAGCACAGAAGTCTTCTTCACATAGGAATTCAGTGGCTAGTACTAGATAATTACAAATGGACTAGTGCATATTCATGTGGACAAGTAGGCTTTGGGAATTCTTAGCCTGATGGACAAGTAATAAAAAACGAATTAGTCGAGGCCTGTGTGAAGTTGGATCTTGAATGACATAGAGCATTCATCTTGTCCAAAAGAAAAAAAAAACAAACAAATTTACACCTTTCTCTGCTTTGTACAGTATAAATACAGAAGTTTGTTGCTTCATTAAGATTTTGACAGTTTCCCTATGTACAGTATGTCCCAGACCATTCAAGCAGAAATTGATGTAACTCTGCCAATTGATGTTACAGCCTTTGTGTTTAAATTTCACAAGGGGAAAATGCCAGTTTGTGCACAAAGTACCTTAACCACTTTTCAAATAGCATTAGAGTCTGTAAAAAGCAGAGTTCTTGTACTAAGCAGAACACCTTCATAAACAAGAGTAGCAATGTTTGAAATTAAAAACAATTTTAAACACAATCACATGACTCAGTAAATCAGCTCTCTGGATCAAAACAAAACATCAATCCAAATCTTTTTAGACTTATCCAGGGAATACAGTAATTTACCATTCAAATTTTGCATAGCAGTTTTGACGATTTTTGAGGTCTTTCCCACATTGCTTGTAAAAATGCAAGGGTTATGCACACAAAAAATTGCTACACAATTTTTCATTTGTGTAGCAACTTGGCCTGTTTGTGTAGGAAATTGGGATGTGATACTGGATAAATTATTCCCTGTTATCTAAGGCTTTCGATACAATTGACCACGAGATTCTAATAAAAAACTTGCCCACTGTGGCATTAGAGTGGATCAAAAGCTTTCTATCTAACAGGAAAAAGTTTGTGTCTTATAAATTTTGTTGAAGTTTACAGACTTAGTCCACATCAAAGAAGCTCTCCTTGCTTATGGTATTGAACAAAATCTTGCCCCACCATATTTTCAACAAATCTTTTCATTTAACTATGATACACACGACCATAACACGAGGCAGTCTCATACATTCGCATACCTCGTTATAACTCTAAGTTTCTTAAGCAAAGTTGACTTGTATTGTAAGAGCATCCTCTGCCTGGAATACACTTCCAAATGAAATCCAATCCTGTAAATCAATAGCATGCTTTAAGAACAAGTATTTTGAGCATTGCATCAAAAAGTCTTAAGCTACTAGAACTTAAGCAACATTCATATTACTTATGTTCACTGTTTATTGTATGTTTATTTTTTTCCCTGTTATTTACTTTGTTATAGAAAGTGATCTGCTTCACTGGCCTACCAAGGTTTCCTACATCACTCCCTTTGTAACTTGTTTATAACCAGCCATAATAACTTGTATTTTTGTACTTCATGTTTGTTATGAAGAAACAAATAAATAAATGAAACAAAATTAACGAAATATGTGGAACACTCACAAACTGGATTTGGGCTGGCCATCTATACCATGTCAGGGAAATTTTTTGGCTAGTTTGCCTCCGTTGCTGTGCCTAATTCCTCTACCCCAACTAGGACTGCCACGATAACCATTTTTCATTTATCGATATTGTCAGTATTTCCGCGACGATATCGCGATATCGCGCATTAAGTCTTAACATTTTCCATCAGCGCCAAGGAATTAGCAAAAAAGTTGTTTATTGCATGCAGCCACTACTGACATACCAAAAGTGAGGGGAGATTGATTATGCCTGCATGTAGCAATATTGATTGTGCAGAAGAACTCTTCACAAGTCTGGAACGTATGTGAGCTGTTACAATATTCATTGTATGCATTTTGAAACAGCTTCCGATTTTATATCATGTTTTCTTGTGGTGGGTTAAGTGCAGTTTTTCATTTTTTGTGACATCATAAATTATGATCATTTCAGGTTACTGACTTAAGACAATAAAAAAAGGGGGGATTTCACAGTGGTTTAGTCATTTATTTGATTTGTTGCGATATCACATCTTGACAAAACATTGGTCGATATCGTCGGGGCAAAACTGTATCGACGATATCGCGATATTGCAATATCGTGGCAGCCCTAACCCCAACATGCATGATGTAACACTACTCTTAAAAGGACACTCACACAATACACAAATATCACTTATTTCTGCTGAGAGGTATACAGGGAGGATGCCAAGTCTTGCCCTCCCTAACCCAAAACAAATTGGTAAGGAAAAATTTTAACTTCTGGATGAAAATAACACCATACATTTAAAATGTTAATGGTGCCTAGGTAAGAACCATCTATTTCTGCCCTTTTCTCCCCCCACATAGAAAAGCTAGAGCAGCAATGCTGCTGTATCTCAATACGGTTATGTGTTGTTGGGCTGTGTGAAGTTGTCACAATTGTTGTAGGGCCCAATTCTTTAACTGACAAGTGAAAGAGCTCTTTTTGGTGGTTTGTCACATGACCTTTAACGTTTTACAGTGTTATGTGGGAATGCGTAACTCTATACGCAAGTCCGATTTACCACTTGTTTAATGCAATTACTTTAATGCACACCAAGTTTAAGGTACATGTATCCCTTAACAGCAATGACTGAGGGCCATTGAAATAGCCTGCATGTATATCTCAAAACCAAAAGGGAAAATATAATCTATGTATTTGTTTTTGTCTTCGCCTTTGGTATAGGTCGATTTGACCTTTCACTTACCGGGTTGATTCGGTGTTATGTATATAAATAAGAATATACACGTAGAGTCCTAGACAAAAAAATTACAGAAAAATGCTGTAACTTTATAGCGACGTTTCGACAGGCTCTACCTATCTTGGAAACATTGATATAAAGTTGTGTATTTCTGTATATATTACCGGAATTTATGCTTCTACAATTGAGATGTGGAATGCTGTAAGATGGCAGTTGTTTATTTGTATGTTTATTTGTGTATATATATATATATAGTAAGTCCAAGTTGGCAGATCGAAGTTAGAATGTGTAGGTCGAAAGGGTTGTAGTAAAACATTCGATCATGAATTTTATACCGATCCAAGATAGTGTATAAACCCTTATCAAAGAAGGAACCTACACATTTTCAGACTTTGACCCCTTATAACCTTGAATGGATGACCTTTGACCTCCTCCCAAAAACAATAGGAAATATCTTCTGAACATAACACATCCACATACCACATATGAAATCTATCGAAGTTTCCAATCACATTAACGAAGTTTTCAGACTTTGACCCCTGGTGACCTTGGATGATTTTGACCTCTGCCAAAAACAATTGCGGCCATCTTCTGACCATAATGCATCCACATACCAAATATGAAATGCATCCAAGTTTTCTATCTGGAGATATCACGTTTACGAGATTTTCAGATCTTGACCTAGGGTGATCCTGGATGACGTTTGACCTCTTCCAAAATCAACAGGGACCATCTTCTGACCATTTTGCATACACATACCAAATATGAAATCTATCTGATTTTCCTATCTTGATATACAGTATTGCATTAACGAGATTTCAGTATTGCATTAACGAGATTTTCAGACTTTGGCCCCTGGTGACCGCAGATGACCTTTGACTTCCACCAAAAACATTACGGTTCTTTCTCTCTGTGTGGGGGACCTACTGCATGTACCAAGTTGGAAAACTTGTCAGACATTCCTATCTTGAGATATCGTGTTTACGAGCAGTGTCACAAACACACATACACATGCACATGCACACACATACATACACACACATGCCATCATGAATGCATGCTGCATAGGTTTCTCTTACATCGAAACCGAAAACAAAACATTCACCACTGTACAGCTTTCCCAGTTACTTGTAAGAATATTGCAGATAAACATACTGTATGTATAGGATAGGTTCACAATGTACATATGTGCTTTACGTTAGGCAACTGGCAAAAGACATGCCAAGACATGCTGAAGAAAATTACATCGTAGACAAAAACTTTACATCTAAAGTTTACAAAAGTATCGCACATTCTTGAATAAGGGACTATTACACATGCCTTGCGAATATTTTTGCTGTTCTTGGCCACGTGGATTTTTGTTGACCCTTTTTCAGTAGCTACTCAATCCTGCTTTGTGAAAGGAATGTAGGCTACTGCTGACTAGAACAAACGTATGCAGAAACTAGTTATAGCTCACTCGCTGAATTGAACCATACATTTTGGGCTTAGATTTTTCAGTTTAGGGAGCTAGACACTTTGTTTTAGAATTTTCCTTCAGACAAGAATCGTCACTGTAGAATATCGTTAATTTATTTACCTTTTCACCCATATATAATTCATATGGCGAACTTTTTTCTGGTATTCCATTGTTGAAATTTGCGAGATCCTCTTACTATCATGCTGTGCACAATGAACAAATGCCTCATAGACAGTTAAAGCAGCGGATAGACTCAGGGTCACCCTGACGAGGAGAAACTTGTTTACAAATTGCCTGTCTACCTACCTACTGACAGATACAAGAAAAGTCCAAATACCGAACGGATACCTAGGAAAAGTAACCCTGACTGTACATATCTTTCACAGCAGAATACAAAGCTCAATGGCAATACTGTACTGGCACTGGCAGCGAAGGAACGGGTACGGTAATGCAGGCCTTGTAGGTGTTCTGTTGCAAAGTATATAGCAGACAACCGTGTGTTATGGTGTTGCTCGAACACAAGTTCGTACCAGACCAAAAGTACGCAAGGGATTATGGGAAATGAGAAAACAAACGGGTTTCACTGGTATCTGCCCACTAAATTAGCCAAAATATCCCAACAAAATCAACATGTTCACATCCTATACACAACATTTGTTTCCCCTTCATCGACAGTACTTGCTGTTAAGATAAGGTTATAAAATGCCACAAAAGGACGAAGTTTTAGGCAATTTCAGCTGTAGTTGCTGACCAGCTAGTGTGACAATATCCCAATACATGTTATGTATTGAGAAAAAAATGTCCCACAGGTATCTTGAATCTGCTGAAAAAGGTAGAAGCTGGGGGTAGATTCTTTGTACAGAACTTTGATAAGATTTTTCATGTGAGTACCATAGACTGTGTGCTACTGTACATGGAACCCTGCTAAATCATTGCATGCACTTTGATTTAAGCTGTTTCACAGTGCTGAGGCAGTAGCGTCTTTGTTAGCATGACAAAAGATTTCCTGTGAATGCAAAGGACTGTAGATGTACCTCAAAGAGCAGTCACTCAAAAAATAAAAGTCTTTGGGGGCAAGTTGCAAATCAATTTGCTAGTCTGTACTAATGTTTTTACAAGTCTCAAGACTTGAGTTGAACTCCATTTCAAGTCCCACACTTAAGTCTCCATATCCCAGATTTGTGATGACAGCAAAATGTAAACCTACTCCATTTAAAGAGAGAAGCAGGTTACAAGGGGATAAACTCCATTACAAAATGTGACATCACAAATCTGTCCCCAACCCCATTCCAAAAGACTGGAGGAAAAATCCCCCTTTTTCATTTCCATAAAAATAAAAAAAGGTAACTTGTAGACTTTTCTTGTAAGAAGAGTAACCTTTTGCAGCAGTGTTTGAACTTACATTAAAAACTTTTTAACTCCTTTCAGATTGCATCACCTACTTATTCTGTTTAAACAAACATGTGTGCTGGATGAATGCTTTCCTATCAGGAAGAAGACAAAAGGTTGCTCCTTAAGGCTTCTTATCTCAATAAGGGTTCTTGTGTGCAACAGGCCTCAAGTTTTAGAATTTTAAGGTGTGCCACAAATCACACTCCCATGCAATTGTAGCACATTTGAGGCCTGCTTTGGTGAACAAGCATACAAAACTCCCATCAAGTTGCGTGCCATACTAATACTTCTTTTCCCTAACTATGTGTACAGTACAAATAATAGGAACCAGCTGCCTGAGGGAATTGTCAGTGCATCCAGTGTTATCAAAATTAAAACAAATTCACACTTTATGTAAGTTGTCTTAGATTTACTAAATTTACTGTGTAGGCTAGGCCAAAATTTGAAGGGTGTAAATTAGATTTGTAGACATCCTTTTTTGGTGACTCTGTGACAGTGTGTTTGCATGTGTACAGTTCTGCAACACTTTGGAGAAAAATTCCACACCCATACAACAGCTCTACACTTAGGCTTAGGCCAGCTACTGGAACACTACCCTTCCCAACATAGGACTTGCTTAAAGGCATATTTTCATCATCCCAAACAGTTCCAATTCTCCCAACCTACATACTTCTAGCCCCTCCCACATTTATCTAAAACTCATCTTTATCCAGACACAATCCTTGTTTATTGCTTCATGGCTTGTCCCATTGGCCATACAAGTCCATAATGTGTAATCAAGTCACTCTCAGTGCCCATGCTGTGTAATTTAGCTATGATGCATTGTTTGAATGTGATGCCAATGAAAGAGCTGTATATGTATACTGAAACTGCAGTTTAGGGTGATGAATGACTGCCTTTAAGTTACCAATATTTGAACCCTTAAAGAACTTCTTGAAATTTTTCCTTCCACATAAAGTGGAATGACATGACGAAAAATGTTTTACCAAAATATAATTATTGGTAACACAATAAAAAAAATAATGGATTCAGCCTTTCCCTTAAGAGATAGGTCACCTTGGGCTTTGAAAATTTGGATTTGCAAGCCCAATATTCAACCCCCTGTAACCAGTATTCAATTGTGGACACCAGTATGTGGCTCCTGCTCATTATACACAAAAAACTTATTTAGTAAAGTGCAATTCAGATAAATTGTAAAAACAAAGGAAATAATTACCTGTATGCCTTTTGTTCAGTTTTTAATTCTTGATCGATTTTATAGGCAGAAATGATTCTTTTGCCTTCCACCAGTAGTTTCTTATTTTATACACATATCCGTTAAAAAGAGCTTGAGAAATTTGAGTTATTTACGACTTAAATCAACGAGAAAAACTGATAATGTATGCATGTGCACAGCTCTGATAAATACGATACACACAAGACACCACGGGCACATGGCCAACATGGCCAATTAGTGCACAGCCAATCATTCCTGTTGAGCACTTCCCAGGTTAAAGATACATGTGTGCCATGATGTGCCAAAAAAAAAGTTCTTCCATGACTGTGGTAGAATCTGATTGTTTGGAGCTGTTGTCTAGGTTTGGTGGTTTGACTTTGAATAGGGTTTGGACTTCAGGGCATCTTATGGGGCCTTGGCCCTACTTTGCCCTTCAACCTTAGCTGTTATGTTATGCTTCATTAGCTAACTTAAACCCAATCTGAGTTCACTTCCCTTATGCACTGACCTGTTCATAATAACCGACCTTTGGAGGTGTCTTGATCTTCATCATCATGACAGACGTTGTTGGCCAACGGCCATTTCTTCACTAGATAGCCTAATCCAATTTGCTAAATCTCAGCTTTGTGGTCAAAATAAAGGTTGCTTTGACAACACACTTTGTCGAAGCTTGACTTGATGGTTAATCCACACAAATGGCTCATGGGGGCTGTTGAGGTGTGGTCTTTTATATGTCCAGAATTAGATGTGGTTTTCCAGACACTGCCTGAAGGGTGTACTTGCACAATACCACACAATACTAGGCCTAACCCCTATAGACTCCTGATCTAACGTTACACCTTAGCCTAGGCAAGTCCTCTGGGCCTAAATCTAAGGTCAGTGAACAAAATCCATGGCATAGACTAGCCTACTTAAAATATTAAGCCTGCCAAAATTTAGACTTAGGGCAGGCCTTTAGGCCTATGTGTATCTATTTAAGTGTTAGCCTACTAGTACTACTATACGTAATGCACTAGGCCTAGCGTTACAGGTAAGTCTGATTAATGTAGTGTGCAATTACTAACAGTAACACCTGCGCACTAGCGTAGCAATAGCATTATAACGTTAGGCCTTACGTTACTATTTATTAGTATTACTGTTACTGTTAGCACTGGCACTGAAGTTTTAAAGATCACCAGCACTTGATTCACCCCAAAAATTCCGAAAACAAACACATTAAGAAAATATTCAAGTCCCAGACTCACATTTAAATATTTCCTCTTCGCGTTGATACACTGTCAGTGTTACTGTATCCCTCCAATTTGGGAGGATACGTCACTTACAACTTTACCGTAATACCAGTCACAAGATGGTTCCGGTTATTAAGCTATTTATTTAGTCACGTGACTTACAGCGACGACATGCACTGCATGAATGCTGCATAGTTAGCATGGTGTTGCGTCAAATTTTTACGTTACAACTTGTGTCATAACAATTTCTTCCTTAAAATTCCTTCGAGAAGTTCGGCTTGGAATGATCAACCAACTATCCTGAGCCCGAGGAAATTAGTTTGCACCGCATAATAAATCCTGTGAGCATCTAAAATGTAGTGACCAATCAGCCACGATCAACCAAGTCGTTAAGCGTCCATGTAAACAAGGGGATCGATTGGGGAAGGGGAGGGGGTAGAAGGGGAAGAAGGGGAAGATATGGGGAGGAGGAAGAAGGGGAAAGAAGGGGGAGGAAGGGGGAGGAAGGGGGACGGGGGACAGCATGTCCCCCACTTTTTTGAGTGGAGGCGAAACTAACGTAAAAGTCCCCCCACATTTTTTGTGACGTGAAACTTAAAAATCAGGTACTACCAAAAAGACTACATGTAGGTTATGAAAGGTGTCCTCAACCGATTACGATCGACTAGCTTTCTGTGTCAAAAATTCCACATTTTTGCTTTGCAAATCCCAAAAACTTTCGCGCGCTCCGCGCGCTTGCAGTCCCTTTGATGTTCTTTTTTAACTTGCATATCATACCTACATTACTCATCCGTCTCTATGATTATGCGCTTGCACACGAACAAGAGTTAAAGTTTAACGTGAAGTGCGTTTTTGATCAAATCTTTCGCAAACTTATGACAATTTTCGTTGTGATTCTAATTAATTCTAGAGTACACCGCGTATTTTAAATTGACCGCAGAGTCTGTTGAAATAATCACCAACACTTTCAAAATCATGTTTTGAAAACTTTGAAGTTTTCTAGTAACTCAAAATATTGAAACATTTAGCACCATTTTGAATTTTGCTATTTGTTGGATCAGTCTACTGTGTGGTTTTGAAAACTCATAAAATTCCGAAATCACCCATTTAAAAGCTCCACATTCGTCATTATTTGTCTCAAAGGGACAAGATTTTCCGCGCGCTTCACCCGCAACAAATTACAATTCCTACGCAGAAGTGCTCCCTCATACCTCGAGTAAATTTTCCGAGCTCTAGACTTTGTAAGTGAAAAAACGGAATTTTCCTATATGTGACACCAGATCATCAAGTGACTTCAGTAACTACAGTGCTATTTTCATGAATTTTCGTTCATAAAATTCAAAATTTTCTCCAATATAAGCTCTTAACTCAAAAAATTTCGTCAGAGAGTCTCAATTGTAGGGGTTAGATAACATTATGCAGCAACAACGATATTTGGTCGTCGTTCAATCTCAGATTTGCCAATAGGAACTGCAAACTCTTCAGTAATTCCCCCATTTTTCAAATGATTTTCTTACAAGACACCCATAACTTTTGTGCAATACAAGCTCCATATTTTTTAACATTTGAAAAATGGCAAAAATTTCAGCGCACCAAATTACGGCCCTAGTACAGGGGTGTTCACACTCGAAGAATCGTAAAATCTGGATGCTTGCCCACCCACCTCCCTTCCCGAAAAAATGTCTAGCAACGCCGCTGTACACACCTTACCAGGACAGGAGGAAAAATTTAGCCTGATGTCCCCCACTTTAAAAATTAAATCGACGCCCCTGCGTGTAAAGCTTCGAACATGAAGAAGCAAAAGCTGTTTCTTGACTACAGGAGAGGAAAGTAACACAACCCGTGTTTCTATAACAAGAGCAAAAGGCGGTTGTGTAACTACGGTGGACATCCCCTCGCTGGCGACCGTAAAAAAATAATAAATAAATAAGACAAATACATATGACAAAATAAAGAAATAAAACATAAAAGTTAAAGCATAAAATAGAGATATACAGACAGATCCTATTTCTAGTGGCGGCGGGACGACCGAAATTGGGTTTTTTCTCCTCCAGATTTTGGCCTCTCCTCCCCTCACCTTGCCCCTGGATCCCCACCCCTGCATTCAGCTCGGTTTCGCGCTGTGTCCGAATTTTTTTCCCCGCAAACATTATCCTTTGTCCGTAGCATCGAACTCCACAATTTTGAAATTCAGGCACTGCCACGTTTAAGACTTTTAGGCCAACTCAGTAGCACAAAAGGGGTGTCAAAAGTGAGGAGGCGAGGGGTGAATAAGGCAAATGTACCCTCCGACAGCAGAAGTGAATGCACCGATACTGTGTCAAGTATCACTGCCCAAGTCATCCTTGTATCCATGTGCGGCTGGGACCCCGGACCTTTATCATAGGGAGCTCGGGGATAGCCTATATCCCCCACTTTGTGAAAAGGGGAATGACCTACACAACTCCATCCCCCTCCCTCCGGGATTTTCAAAAGTGTGATCATATGATTGTATATGTTACTTATTTTTAAGTAAAAAAAACCCAAAACAAATAGGCCTAGGTTCTTCTGACAGTCTTACAAAATAAACAACTTGTCCTAATTGTGGACCCATCCCCTCAACACAAGATCTACGCAATCTTCCCCATAATCTCCGCGAGATATAAGTTAAATACAGTGCAGCTGTAATACGATTGGCATATGAATCAGGGAACTCAAGCTACGTGTCGCTAAGAAACAACACAAGGATGCCCTTAGTTCATAATGAACAGGGAGTTGGTCAGTTGGTTGCCATACAGAGCAGTGGCGGGGCTAGAGATTGCGGTCAGAGGGGGAAAAATAGTCTCCAGGGGCGCTTCGAAGGAGAAAATACCCTTAGCCTTAGCACGATCAAAGCCACGGCTTTTCAGACTTTCCATTTGATTTTCCGCACCTGGTAGAAGACTGCTTTGCCATTTCTCCTCGACAAGTTTTTCTGTTAAAAGATGTTAAAATTTTCTATTCATGGGCCTTTGCAGAAGAGAATTCGGGGGTGGGGTGGACAAAATTGTTTAGGGAGGGAAAGTTTCGCGCCTCCATGAGTTGGTGCAGAGCGTAACAAAAATTTGGCCCGAAATTCCTCTCAGATCGCTGGAAATGGCATTTTTAAAGCCTATTTACCGCATATAAATAGAGGAAACACTGAGTGAACTGTAAGGAAATGGTGATGTTAATTTTTCTATGTCTTTTTTCTTTATTTTCTTCCTTTTTTCTGTTTTTATTTTCGAGGGGGAGGACAAGTTCCCCCTTGCCCTTACCTGCGGATGCCCATGTTTCTATCTTTCTCTTTCACATTCTAGTAAGTAGCAAGCTATCTTAAACGGGGAAAACGTTATGGAAATTAATCACTGTTAGGTGAACATTTTTGGCAACTGGAAATCAAGATAACTACGCGAAGAAACATTATTTGACGTAATTTACATCAAATGACCACTCTGAAATAGCCATTTCTAAAGTACATTGAAAGAAGCAGCCAAGACAAAAGGTCTATAGTCTCTCCAGATACCGAATTTATAATAAATAAGAGAAGTCTAAACTTAGGCATATTAGATGCAATTTTCTGGCTTTTGAGACCATGAAAGTACATAAATAAGCATTTCCATGGGATTATCGTGCAGTGTCAGAAATAGCCATTTATCAGGAAATGATTACTTGAAGAAAAGCAAAATGGAAACTGCTCATGAAAACTCTTAAACCATTGCCACTGTGATAAGTTTTATATTATTTTAACCTGAATGTTCTCTTGAAATGATTTTGAAAAATGTGTATAAGCTATTCTGATATCTTTATAAAATCTTTTTATATCCCCGACAGCAAGAGGGCTATTTGCACTACAATTATTGTTGCACCCTTTGCAACATCTTTTATTGGCCGGGAGGGTGAATTTAATGTCAGTCTGTGTATTTTGTAAGCTTATAAACACGCTTGGTGTGGAAGCAATTAACTTAGCACAGGAACAACATTCATTAGTGCGTATAAAGCAGGGAGGTTAGACCTCCCTGTATAAAGCAAGAAAATACGTTTCGGCAAAACCTTTCCCTATATTACAGAACATGACCCTTTTATCAGAATAAAGTGCAGATACTGCAGTTACTGGTGACTGTTTGAGCATTCTGTCATCTGTGCCTTAATAACAATACAATTAAATTATGTCTTTTGCCAATAATGGTGCAAGAGTAAAGTATGTTAAAAACCTAAAAAGGGCGCATGCAGACGCCTACAGGCACCCCTGACCATATGGCAGCTCCGCCACTGATACAGAGGTCTTCGTGACAGGTGACGGGTCATATACCGTTGGTATTCATTAGAAGCTATGGCGTAGCTAGACATTTTGGAAGGGAGCAAGCACCCAATTTTTCCCATTTTTTGTTTTGAAGTGTAAACACAGCCTGTGTTAGAGATGCAATTACCCGCCGAAATGTTTGCTCTTTATACACAAATAATTGAAAATTTGGAGCTTTTATGCAGGCAGAAGGTTTGTGATTCTGGTGTTTTGAAATAAAATATGGCAAAAGTTGAGGGATTACTGAAGAATCATCATTTCCTACTGGCAAATCTGAGATTGCGCGGCCACAAAAGATCATTGTTGCTACATAATGTTACCTAAAGCCAACGAATCAAAAACAAGAGCTTATATTGGGGAAAATTTGGAATTTTATGAAAGAAAATTTATAAACTAGACCAGCGATGCTGCAGAATCTCAATAATTTGTGAATGTTAAGGAGACAAAGTTTTCATATTGTGCTGTTGATATTCAATGTAAATGCAGTCCTCCTTTGCTTTGCATAAAAAGATTAGCCATCTATTGTTAATATCCTGATGCATTTCATGCTCAAAAATGATCAAATTCATAGAGAACGGTTTTTACAATAATACTGTATAGACCAGGCATTGAAGGGGCCCGGGGGTATCGTCACCCGAAAGCGAAATTTTTGAGACCAAGTGGATTTGGTCAATTTTGGGTCGCTGATTCCGAAAATTGAGGGTATACGGGCCATATCCGGCTTTTCTGCGCCATTTTGACGTTTAAAGCTAAGAGTATTTATTAATAAATACTCTTAGGTTTAAAGTTCAAAGGGCGCCCTCTATTTATCACAAATCTCGTTTTCCCCATATATTTACGGTCCAGTCATTAACTGATGTGAGATTTGTTCCTTATATTCTGTAAATAAAATGTCAACTGATAAATACGGGGAAATATTAGTATTCATATTAATATGCTAATTAGATAAGGTTAAAGGTCAAGTTATAATGTTAGCAGAGAAATAGGCCGAGGGTTTGAGTCATGGGAAATTACATCAAAATAGAACTGCCTTACACCCTAGAAACACCCTACAAACACAATAGATGCTCATTTTAGAGCAAGCGGCAGGGTTGGCGCTATCTGACGACCCCTGCCTCCCCACCTGGGAACAATGGACCCCTTTTGAAGAATAAAACTGTATAAGTGTAATGCCGACAACTAGGGCTGTGTTGGTCATCGCACGATCGTGGTTTGTAAGTTGACTTCTTTCTCCAGTTATTAATTAGATACAATATATACCATTGTAGTTATGGGGAACAAATATAGTACCAATGTTGTCCAATCAAGTCTTGACATAGATTGAAATCATTTGGAGAGAACATTTAAAGTAATTTCATTTGCCGAGTCTTAATCGGCACGTTTCGAAGAATCGGTCCCAGCTCTATGGCATAGGGAGGAATATGTGCATTCACATTCACATTCACAAGGCTTGATCGAGGGAATAGCTCAACTGCCTGTGGGCTCAGCATAGGCTCAGGAGCGATTTTTTAAGTGCGCGACTATTCATTTAAGTGGGTCATTTGCAGGAATGGTGTTACCTGGAGCCGGAAGTTCGGATTTACTTGAGAAATCTCGATCCCTTGTGGGAAAATGATATTACTACTTCCGATAGCATTGTAACGGGAAATGTACGAAAAAATAAATATAAAAATTCGCAGGATATATGCTTTCAAATAATAACATGTGCAATTTATGTCATAGCCTTCAATTTGCTATTCGCCTCTCACTAAAGTCCCCCACTGCCACTGCCACCTGTTCCCCTTTTTAGTCAAATTAAAGCGACACAAATGACATTTTGAAGCAGACCAAAATGCTCTTGGCAGAAATGTGTGCATACGTGTATGGAGGGAAGAGGGCTATAGATACGTCTCAAACATCTCCCCATCTACGTTGCCTGCTCAATCGGCAGATTTGGAGAAGACTTGAACGAAAGGGAGGGAAGTGGAGTGGAGATCACCCATGAATTTTGATGCAGTTCTACCCCAATAGCCTATACGTAAGAAAAAAGTCAATAATATTGGTTTTAAAGCTGCGATTGTGATAGAACATCTCATTGATTTATTACAAAGGTCAGTCTTACGTGTATTTCATATGAGGGCATAGGAGTTTGAGACGAGTTCCAGAAAAAACCGTAATTTGGGGAATAAATTCCAAATTTTGGGTAGCGAAAAGTAAGTTGTGGTCAGAAGTCCATCAGAGTAAACCTGAAACCAAAGTTGAAGAATTAAGTAGCCTATGAAACATGTTTACAATCTTTAAATGCTTGACATATTAATTTCCTACCCAAACATGAGATGATGGAGTAAAAGTTCACTTGACCTTTCTTTCAGTGACCAAACAGAATACTTGACTTTCATGGAACAATGGCAGAAAGTACCACAAGGGCCACGCAAACTGCAAAAGTGCTTGATACTTTATGATTCCTTTGCTAAACATGACAATTTGTATACATACGTTATATATATTTCCCGGAACAAGGCTATCCGAAGTAGTAATCACTGTCCCACAAGGGATCGAGATTTCCCAAGTAAATCCGAACTTCCGGCCCCAGGTAACACCACCCCTGAAAATGAGCCACTTAGATGAATAGCTTCTCTCCTGAGCCTATTCTGAGACCACATACCGGGCAGTTGAGCAATTCCTCGACCACGCCGTCCACACATCCACTGTGAATGGCACTTTTATGCACATATTCCTCCCTATGCCATAGAGCGGGAACCGATTCTGAGAACCGTGCCGACTTAGGCTCAGTAAATGAAATCACTTAAATGTTCTTTCCGAAAGAGTCATAGAATATATGTCAAGCCTTGATTGGACAACCATATCGAAATTTTTTTTTACAAAAACGATCATTTGTTCATTTTACACCAAAATTTCTAATTATGCTTCGAAATGATATGTGTAGGTGAAAGCAACCCATGAAACACCAATTTTCATTCGAAATACATGACTTTTGACGATTTCAAAATTTTGTGACGTCATAATTTTGGGGAATTTCCCCCAAATAATGCGTCATTTTATGTCACACAAACGCGCTTTACGACAAAATTATAGACCCAAATAACACCAACTCTCTTCCTCCTGCTGCCTGTGACATTCAGAAACGCGTTTAGCCATTTCGATATATTTGTGGTTAGAAGTATTAATCCTTTTAATTATAAATTTGGGGCGAAAAGCCAATTTTTGCTTAAAGACATCAATTCCCGTAAATAAATGTTTTACGACAAAATTAAAAGGTGTGCCCAATCAAAAAAGTACTTACTGTGTATAATAGCATGGACATCACAAATCCGAATTTGCCAGACCTTAAATCACAACCCCGAGCACAACATTAAGCGAAAAACCGAACAATAACAAACGCCCATACTCTTTAACGCATTTGTGAGGTTAATAATCGAAACTTTTCGATATGACTAGTACTACATCTGTCCCCCATACCTAAAATTGTATGTATTGTATAAAATTAATAACTGGAGAAAGAAGTCAACTCACAAACCACGATCGTGCGAAGACCAACACTACCCTAGTTGTCGGTATTACACTTATGCAACTTAAGTCTTCCAAAGGGGTCCATTGTTCCCAGATGAGGAAGGGGGCGGGGTCGTCAGATAGCGCCAACCCTTGCCGCTTGCTCTAGAATGAGTTTCTATGGTGTTTATAGGATGTAAGGCAGGTCTATTTTGATGTAATTTTCCAGGATTCAAACCCTCGGCCTATTTCTCTTCCAACATTATAACTTGACCTTTAACCTTATCTAATTAGCATATTAATATGAATACTAATATTTCCCCGTATTTATCAGTTGACATTATATTTACAGAATATAAGAACCAAATCGCACATCAGGTAATGACTGGACCGTAAATATATGGGGAAAACGAGATTTGTGATAAATAGAGGGCGTCCTTTGAACTTTAAACGTCAAAATGGCGCAGAAAAGCCCGGATATGGCCCGTATACCCTCGATTTTCGGAATCAGCGACCCAAAATTGACCAAATCCACTTGGTCTCATAAATTTCGCTTTCGGGTGACGATACCCCCCTTCTCCGCCTGGTCTTAGTAACACTAAGTGAGGTACACAATATTGTGCACCATACTGAAACTTAGTAAAGAAGAAATAACCAGATATGCAGATCAGTGACATCTTCTAATATATCCAACAGTCCAATGGGACTGCTGTTTTCCTTCTGCATTTTACACTTTTTTCTCTCAAATCACTCTCCCTTATTCTATTTTCACAGTCTCATTCAAATATTTTGGTATTTCACAACTTCTAAAGTAGTGAGGGCTATTTCTCTGCTGATATCTGGAGTGGTTGCATTGTTACACTGTATGACAAGTGTGTAGAAAAAACACCCATTCAATACATTATGTTACAGATCCTCAAGTACATTTCACTCCACTCTTGAGGGGTTAATTTTTTTCATCACAACTTAAAGACACTTTGATCATGCCTCCTAGACACATTTTGTACACTACGATGAAACTCCATAAATTTTAAGCTTGTAGAGCCAAGACACAAAACAAAGATTACCAAACTTTTCTGTTGCTTGAATCCAACTCAAGGAGCTTATTCCTAGATAACTTCATGGGAAACATCTGCTTTGTTATGGTCAGACTAAGCAAGATTATCTTACAGTTACTTCGTGCTTGATTTAGCAGAGGTGTGACACCAAGCCTCCAACATCTGAAAGTTTAACTACAAAATGTAACCATTCTCAGTCAGTAGTATCTGTGCCTAGCAACCAAAGTGCTGTGTGCAAAGCAAACTGAAGTTTCCATGACAACTGAACTGAGAGTTAAACCATAACATTTGCGAAAATAGCTTAGCAACCATCACTTTTTTAATGTGAAAAATGCAATGTCTTCTGCCTCCCGGCCAAAGAGCATGCTTTCAAATTCTCAAAGACATTGACCACTGATCAAGTCACATTCCCTTGCTCTAAAGAAATTTCATCCACTGGATAGTGTGTCAATATCTCAATACATGTTATGTATTGAGATAAAAATTGATGAAAATAGAACTGTGAGTGTCACTTGATGATCTGGTGTCCCATATATATATATGGTCAATTTCCGATTTTGTCATTTCCAGAGCTCGGAAAAGTTTACCAAACTGGTGTGTGAGCGAGCATTAGTACTGCATTAGGGATTGCAATTTGCTCTCACGAAGGGCGCGGAAAGATCTCATTTTTGAAACAAATATTCGAAATTTCATGGGAGAAGAGTTGGGAAATCCACCACTGTAGTAGACTGGTGTCAATTCAAAATTGGCAAATTTTACCGATTTTTACATTTTTCAGAGCCGGGACAATCACCCCCTGTCTTCTTGTAGCCACGCCACCGTGACTGATTAGGAATGCACCCAAGTGGCGTATTTAAGGCGCAGGAGTCGAAAACACATCCGCTGATCAGGCAAGCACATCAAGTCTTCTTTGACTCATAGATGGGAAGTAACAAAATTTTTCAGTTTACTTTTGTACGCATCACGAACGACATGTCAACTTGTCCAGTACATTGCGGCACAGTACAATAATGACGTTTCTTTTGTATCTAACTATAGTCAGTTCTAGTTTCAGTCTGCTGCAATTTGCTATAATTTTGCACTTTGCTCATGTTTTGTCTTTCGGGTGGCATAAAACATTTTCCGCAGCAACCGTCGAAAATGTCGTCCCTTTTCAAGCTTTACTCGAGGGAGCTAGGCTTGATCCCACCTTGGTTAGACTTAAACACTGGCAAAATCGATCCTCAGACGCATTACATCCATACGGTCAATGGGCTTTGTGGCGCACCCCCAGCATGAAGAAAACCTAATCCGTCCCTGTGCAGGATAAAAACTGGTCTGAGTTTTCAAATGCAGAGATGCTGACATACATGGGCTGTATGTGTACAGACCAATATATGATGAATCTTCAAAATCGAAACTCGAAGCACTCGCCTTAAGTTAAACATTCTATAGCTAATAGAGGGCGGGCCCCTCTATAGACTTTCAAAGCCCAGACTCACATTGACTATGTATAGACGTACACAGATGCGCGAGTGACGGTCCAGTGGATGAAAACTTTGCAACTCCTATCTGCTCCCCGATGTTCCCGATTGGTGCTGCATCAGAAATTACGCTTATAATAACCAATCGCTATCATTTGGAGATGCTAAAATTGGTGGATAAGCCTATCATCAGTTCTCTCACTTTAAGAGTTTGTGTTGAATAATTTGTCAAAAAGAAAACGTGAGAATAATTAGGTATTTTTACTAAATTGTCTGAAGGCCTTGAGGTTGGTCAAGTGTTGTCCTTAAAGGTAAAGAGCAGTCCCCCAAATTTATTTTGAAGAAAAAGCTAAATAACACAGTTTTCAACTTATTTCTCTTCAAAGTATTTTTCATTACCTTTTATGACTTTACTATTGCATAATCAAGGTAAACCAAGCAGTTATTTCCAGTAAATTTCACATTTGAAGAGAAAAAACATTGTCACATGACTCCCAACAGCCAGTCATGAAATTGGACAGTCTACTACACTTCTTCAATTTGAGATGACTGCTCCTGCCCTTTAAGTGGACGTATAGCTTCTTCGGAAAGCAGTTTCAAGTTTGGTTTCGCCAGGACTTTGGAAAAAGTAATTAGGTATTTTTACTTTAAATTAAGTTTTGTTTTTCGTGTATAACATAGACATTCTGCTTTTAAACCATAACGTTTGGTTTTTCAACGTGAAAAAATCTGGTATGTTACATGATCATAGGGCAGGCTGTGGTGTTGCACTTTTGGCGGCGACTCGGCTCGTATATATTTGTCCCATTTATTTCTCTTGATGGTGCAGTTCAAAGCAAACACTGTTTAACTGTGTACTCCAACAGACATGTGTGGCAAGCGAAATGTCCAATAATTAGAAAAACCAAGTTTTTCGATCGAAAAACCAAGTTTATCGGTCGAAAAACCAAGTTTATCGGTCGAAAAACCAAGAATATCGGTCGAAAAACCAAGATTATCGGTCGAAAAACCAAGATTATCGGTCGAAACCATGTGTTTCGCCGATAAACTTGGTTTTTCGACCGATAAACTTGATTTTTCAACCGAAAATCTTGGTTTTTCGACCGATAATCTTGGTTTTTCGACCGATAATCTTGGTTTTTCGACCGATAAACTTGGTTTTTCGACCGATAAACTTGGTTTTTCGACTGATAATCTTGGGTTTTCTAATTATTGAACAAACAACATGTAGTATCGGCCGAAAAACTTGGTTTTTCTAATTATTGGACAAACTTTATCGAAAAACGGAGTTTATCGGTCGAAAAACCAAGTTTATCGATCGAAAAACCAAGATTATCGGTCGAAAAACCAAGATTATCGGTCGAAAGACCAAGATTATCGGTCGAAAAACCAAGATTATCGGTCGAAAAACCAAGATTATCGGTCGAAAAACCAAGATTATCGGTCGAAACCATGTGTTTCGCCGATAAACTTGGTTTTTCGACCGATAAACTTGGTTTTTCGACTGATAATCTTGGCTTTTCTAATTATTGAACAAACATGTAATATCGGCCGAAAAACTTGGTTTTTCCAATCATTGGACAAACTGTATCGAAAAACCAAGATTATCGGTCGAAAAACCAAGTTTATCGGTCGAAAAACCAAGTTTATCGATTATTTCGAAAAACTTGGTTTTTCGATTACCATGGTGATTTGCCGGTACTACTTTCTGCGACCACGACATGCTAGATGGCGGCTCCTTCAAAATGATTGATACATATCATTTTGCATAGCTTAGGTCCGTAACTTCTAAAAAGAACATTATCAAGAAACAAAAATGGAATTCAGGTTGACCAAAATCAGTGGCGTAACCAGACCTGACTGTCCGGGTGGGGGGGACAATAGCATAGAGGTTTCCCGATTTTGTACTAGTTGAGCTGTTGAGATGATGTACACTGTTTTAGTTTGCGGGTGTCTTAGGGCCTCAAGGGAAGTGTTGTGTTAAGTGGCGTCGGAGGCAATATTGAAGTGGGGGGGGGGGGGGGAGTACAATTTTGGACCATGCAACTCATTATACCCCATTGACCAAAAGGTACATTTTTATACTAAATTTTTTGCCTTTTCTACCAGCAAGAACAACTTTTTTTTTAAGTAGTTCTGATTTTTTTCTTTGGTGTGAACACTACTATATTAGGTACATACCGAAAATTTGGGTCCTTAAACACATTTGTAAATATGGAGCTTGTATTGCAGAAAGCTTTCTGGGTTTTCCATGAGGAAGTTTAAAGAAATGGGGGATTACTGACGAATCTGTACCTCCTTCAAATATTGGTGGCAAGTCTGAGAATGATTGCATTCTAAAGCCCTCCTGTCTGGCAAAAAGCCGTTCGGCGAAACCAAAGTGTAAACTGCTTCCAGAAGAAGCTAGATTGCACGAATACTCAGTCGTTGATGCTACCTAATGTTATCTAAGGCCTACGAACTGACACTTTACGATTACATTTCAAAAGTTTCTCGAACTATTTAGACAAAATATTTCAAAATCAAGAGCTTTCAGTGGAGAAAATTTGGAATTCTATGAAAGATTGTGTACAAAAATGGCAATATAGCTGCGGTGTCTCTTGATAATGTAGTGTCACATATGCTAATTTTGTCATTTCCAGAGCTCGGAAAAGTTTGCCAAACTGATTTATGTGCGACAACAAATGCACCTCACATTGCAGTTTAGTTGCTCCTTTTGAGATTTGGAACAATGAAGAAAGGGGATTTATTACCCAGGAGGGGCGGAAGCATGGTTCCGCTGCTTCATTTTTCACGGGGGGGGGGGGGGTTGTCACCGCCCCCAGTCCCCGCTTTCTACGCCTATGGTTGTGTTGTGGAAAGCTCCCCTCCTCAAACACCACCATCTGAGTATAATTTTGATTACTTTTCACCTCCCGGCCCTTTGACAGAGAGTCGGGATGACTTTAAAAAAAAAGATTACTTTCCACATCCCAAATGCGAGCAAATTTTATGCAATATGGTCAACACTTACATGACTTGGTGTCTTCAGGTAAAACGAAAAATATACACGAACTCAAGTTTAACTATTCATATGTCAACATGAAAATATATCTGATATATTACATCCAAATAAACATTTTTTAAACGTTAAAGGAAAAAACGCTTTATGTTCTTGGTCTTCTTGCATGGACGGTCTTTAAATGTTGGCTGTATTGTCCTATAGTTAAGTTCCATTCGTCAGATGGTCATATACTGAATGTATTGATGACTGGATCAAAGTCCACACTCGCACAAATGTCGCTTTCTGTATAATGAGGAGAGCACGATAGGAAAGTCTTTCCTCCGATAAAGTGGACCTCAGATATAATTTTTATATTAACTTTAGGCGACTAAATGAATGTTCATATATTTTTCTAAATGAATGTATATATATTGACCAAAACAGTGTTCCACGGATGCAGATCATCCTTGCTTTTGATGTTATAGTTGGTCCACTTTCTTTCTTTTCTCAATTTTCTCTTTTTTCCTTTCCCATTTCTTTCCTTCCCCTTCTTTTTCCGTTTTCCTTTTTTCTGCCTTTCTTTCCTTTCATTCCCCTCCTTTTCCTCTTTTTCCTTTTCTCTTCTTCCATTCCTTCCATTTCCGTTTTTTGTGTCGGGGTGGGGGCAGGCTACTCACCGTTGAAATGAGCGAAGATTTGGCAGTCGACTAAGGAATGAAGCAACTTTAGGTTCTGACGATCTTTCTTGTCTGTTAGGTAATGGTGCTGAAACAGTGTTGATAATCACAAACAAGAATATTATTTTGGCCAACCTAAATTCAATTTTTGTTTCTTGACGATGTCCTCTTCAGAAGTTACCAACCTTAGCTATGCAATAGGATATGTACTGTACGTACTTACTGAGCTGCATGCATGTTGTTACATAGCCTATCAATTTGAAGGAGTCGCATGTCGTGGTCACAGAAAGTAGAACCTGCAAATAACCATGGTAATCGAAAAACCGGGTTTTTCGAAACAATCGAAAAACTTGGTTTTTCTTCCGATGAACTTGGTTTTTCGACCGATGAACTTGGTTTTTCGATCGATAATCTTGGATTTTCGACCGATAAACTTGGTTTTTCGATCGAAAAACTTGGTTTTTCTAATTATTGGACATTCGGCTTCGAAAAACCAAGTTTATCTTTCGATATACCAGATAGATCGAAAAACTTGGATTTTCGACTGAAAATCCAAGTTTTTCGACCGATAAGCCAAGTTATTTTGAAAATCCAAGTTTTTCGACCGAAAGACCAAGATATGGAGATAAGCTTGGTTTTTCGACCCATAAACTTGGTTTTTCTAATTATTGGACATTTCGCTTGCCATAGACATGTCTACATGTCTTGCAGGTGCGGTTCTAGGCTTTGTTATTTGGGGGCTTATAGAGGGCTGGAAGGACCAGGGTAATTTTTTTTCTAAATATGAGAATCGGCACTCAATACAATACAATACAATACAATACAATGTAATACAATACAATACAATACAATACAATACAATACAATACAATACAATACAATACAATACAATACAATACAATACAATACAATACAATACAATACAATACAATACAATACAATACAATACAATACAATACAATACAATACAATACAATACAATACATTCAACCTGTAAAGGTCTTTATTTCAATGGCGTGTGCAGGATTTAGACAGGGCACAACCTGTGATTCCCCGACTGGCACGGATTTCCATTGTCTTATTTTATTTTTTATTTATTTAGTTTTATTTATTTTATTTATTTATTCATTTACTTTTATTTTTTTGCTTTTCTACCCTCCAGCTGTTGACGACCGAATCATGTCGGGGTACTTGTGCTATCCGAATTTTCGAAGACTTTTTTTTTTTTGCTTTGACAACCATTTTTCTGCCCCCACGGGGCTGGTGTGTGCTTAGGGTTTGAATGCTCAGGGTGTCTTTTCAAACTTTTAACATTCCTCGAACCCGTAAATCCCCCGACTGAGTGATTAACCCCGACTGACTTGGGAGTTGGAGCCTCTTCCCCCTGCCCCTTTTAAACATGCTACAGCTATATCCATGTCAAATATATACATTTATATTAGTATTAGGAAAAATGTACTTAACGAGACTAAAGGACTACGAGCAACCAGTCCTGTTCAGCGACGTTCATAAAGAGGGACGTCGATTTGATTTTCAAAGTGTGGGGGGACATCTGGCCGACATTTTTTCATGTCCTAGTGAGGTGTCCACAGCGGCGTAGCTACACATTTCTGGGAGGGGATTTTGCGATTTTTTAAGTGTGAACACTACTGTACTAGGGACGCAATTTTGCGGCGTGCGAAGCGCGCTGAAACTTTTTTCCTTTTTCGAATATTTGAAAATATGAAGATAGTATTGCAGAAAGTTTGGATTCTCAGTTTCTTGTAAGGAAATTTGAAAAGTTGGGAGATTACCGAAGAGATTGGATATTCTGTTGGCAAATCTGAAATTGAGTGGCGACCAAAGATCGTTGTTGCTACATCCAACGCCAACAAAATGAGGCTCTTCGACGATTTTTTTTTTTTTTAGTCAAGGGCTTATATTGGAGAAGATTTGGGATTTTATTAAAGAAAATATATAAAAATAGCACTGTAGTTACCGTTGTCACTTGATGATCTGGTGTCACATGTAGCAAATTTCCGATTTTGTCATCTCCAGAGCTCGGAAAAGTTAACTTTACCGAATTGAAGGTAAGGGCGAGATCCTCAGCTTAGGTACTGCAATTTGAGCGGAAAAGCGTGCCGAAAATTGTGCTTTTTGAAACAACTAATGAAGAATATGGAGTTGTCAAAACCACATTGTAGACTGGTTTCCCAAATGGCAAATTTCCAAACTCTTCATTTCTTCAGAGCTGCCTGCCCTCTGTAGCTACGCCACTCGGTGTCTGAGAAAAGGGGCCCAGGTGCAAAATGGTGCTAAATGATTCAATATTTTGAGTTACTAGGGAACTCCAAAGTTTTCAAAACATGGTCTTGAAAGTGTGGGTAATTACTTCAACGGACTATACGGTCAATTTGAATTTTACTACCGGGTATACTATGTAAGTAAATAGAATCACAACGAAAATTGTGATAGTTTGCGAAGGATTTGTACAAAAGTTCTAATAGTAAGGAACCATTGTTGATGAAAGAAGGTAAAATCCATAAATTGATCAAAGCACACTTCAATCTACTGCAGGAAAATCACAGATCGAGGGGGATGGTACCAACTGGTGTTACTGAGACACCGTTGCATATATAGGCCTACCGGCATAGGCGTACGGGGATAATTTTTGTGGGGAGAGCAAGAGAAAATTTTGCCTGAATAACGGCACTTTTTATCATGTTTTGCCGGAATCGACAAACTGTTTTGCCCAAATTGGGAGTGCACCCCCGCCTCGTGCGTCTATGCCATACCGGTGTAAGATTGTTGATACAAAAAAAAAACATTAAAATATCAATGATATCCTTTCGAAGTTTAGAACGACACCTCACCATACAATATTTGCAGACAGAGGATTGAGGGTGTACCTCTAATCCCGGACTGAAGTCTCTAATCTAGATCTAGCAAAATTCAGTGTGATTATACTTCTCTAATACGGTAATGGTCTAAATACGAGATGGTCGAATCGCTAAACGAACGTGTGATCATGTGCTCGTGTCGAAATTTTGCATTTGAAATCAAACATAATTCTGAAAAATGTGCATGCAGACTTTGCACCGGGACATTTTCCTTAACATGGGTTAAGCCTGCCAGACTGGTCATTCATTAAATATTACAAATTTCATTAAAACACAGTAAGGGACGATTCCTCTTCTTTGGATTCCTAAATATTAGGCTCCTTCATGACCACACCTGATGCCCTATGCACTCGAAAAATCGACATAATTATAGAGACAGATAAATAATGTATGTTTGATATACAAGTGAAAAGAGAACATAAATGAGACGGCAAGCGCGCGGAGGGCGCGATAATTTGGGGGATTTGAAAAGTATAAACGTGTAGTTATTGATACAGAAGTCGATCGTAATGGGTACCGCACATCTTTCATAACCTACATGTGTAGTATTTTTGGTAGTACTTAACTTTAAAGTTTCAGGTCACAAAAAGTGGGGGGGGGGGGGGCATTTACGTTAGTGTCCCCTCCAACTAAAAATGTGGGGGACATGCCCCCTGCCCCCCCCCCCATAATTGACGCCCATGTTCATAAGTGAAACACTTGCACTGATGTTCGTATATCTGACTATGGGACTGCCAGTTAAAGAACTCGTTTTTAACATCCAACAGATGATCAGTCCGTCAACTATATTTTATTTAGGTTACCGTGAATGTCACTTACGGAATCTGACCCAAGTTTCATATAGCAACATAATTAACCGGAGACTTAGACGACGGTTTCACTAAGCCATGATCCATGAAACATGAAACAGAAAAAAAAATCAAGGTGCGAAGCGAGAATCATTTAATATTGTGTCCAGTGGCGCAGCTATACTTTTCTTCCAGGTGAGAAAGCATTCATACTCTCCTAATTTGTTTTAAACCGATTTACATTTCTGTGATTAGTGGGTACGCAGATTGCGGCGCGCGCGCCGAAATTTTTAACTTTTTAAACAATTTTTTCCAACATGTACTGGACTTTTACTGCAGGAAATGTTGGCTTTTGAGTTCCTTGGTCTGCGAGAGCACATCGTGCTCTGAACAGTTTTGATGTTAATCACGCAGACGTGAAAAGAGTGAACAGGGACGTAATTTGCCGGCAGCGAAGCGTGCCTAAAATTTTGACTTTCTTAAACATATACTTGAAAATATTTAGCTTGCATTACAGACAATTTTGGATTATGGTTTCCTGCAGAAAATTGGAAACTTTTGAGGATTATTGAAGGTTTTTTCTGCTTATTAGCTAACCTGAAATTGCACAACTAGGAAGAATCGTTGTTGCTGCATAATATTATCTTAGGTCTGCGTATTAAGGCTCCTGACAGCATTTAAAAATGTATTCAAAACTTTGTTGTCTTCTGTCGACAATTACCGGTATTTGAAAATCAAAAGCTCATATCAGGGAAAATTTGGAATTTGTAAAAGAGAATTTAGGCAAACAGCATTGTAGTTGACCGAATGACCGGTGCCTTTGATAATAAGTTGTAACAAAGTAACATTTTTTATTTCCGGTATAGGGGAGAAACGCTTCCCAAACTTAGATTTGTTTAAGCGTATGAACATTTCTTTTTTAGGGGTTGCAATACGCGCACGCAAAACGCGCCGAAAGTAGCGCTTTCTTTGAAGAAATATTTTAAAAATTAGTTAGGAGAGTTGTACTGGATAGAATTCGGATTTTTATAAAAAAAAAGTTTGGAAAACCGGAGTGAGTTGTCCGGTGTTACCTGTACTTGACGATCTGTCAATTTGGTGTCTAATAAACAATAGGCTTACAAAATTCCGGACAATCGCCCTCCTGCCCCAACCCCATCGGTAGCTACGTCACTGATTGTGTCGCTTTCGCATTTGCATGTAAATGTATATATGGCGTCGAACCTAAAAAATAAAGCTTGGAACGCTACGCAAGTGCCTATATTGTTATTGTGTTTCGTACCGTATTCAGTCAGGTTTGTCAACTTGTCCTATATATACAGTCAATCAAGCTTTAGCCAATGTACGTGTCATCACAAGCGTGGTGTACAAAGTAACGACACCACGTTACCATCTTGTTTGACGCATTGAGCTTTCGTCGAAATTATAGAGAGAAGACCGGCGGTTTTCGCGAATAAGACTCAACCACCCGTGACTTGCGGAAAATTAGGCTGAGGGTGTGAGGGTGAGGAGCCAAGAAAAATGTATCTATATACGTAATAGATCTCTTTCGTAGATTTTTCAACATACGTAAATACAGCATTAAGGTATACAAAACCTGGGACACTTTCTTTTTTTTGGGGGGGGGGGGGAGGGGCTTGAGCAATTTTTTAGGGCGACTTGAGTCCACAAACCCCTTTCCCCGTAAAACTGCACCGAAG
The DNA here is from genome assembly GCA_037179385.1 of Holothuria scabra. Lineage (NCBI taxonomy): Eukaryota > Metazoa > Echinodermata > Holothuroidea > Aspidochirotida > Holothuriidae > Holothuria > Holothuria scabra. The sequence goes on from CM074182.1 coordinate 54,228,361, forward strand.
TCTTTTAAGTGGCATGCTATTTTTTCAGTAATTTTCATATAATTTCTGTATTTTGCAAGGTTAACTATTTCACAGAAGTGAAATGCTAGTTTACAAGCGACACATCATTATAAAGTGAATGGGGCTAATTTTTGTTCCTAAATATCTTGAAAACGTTTATTATTTTATCCCATGATGTCTTCGTATATTTTTTGGTCAATAATTGATTATTTACTCATTTAGAGTGCTTCAAGAATGTTACAACTGAGATACTGGTGCCCTTTTCAGTATTTATTTTGAAAATAATTTCTCTTATCTGAATTGTAGGTGAAAATCATATACCGGGTTGTTTCTAGGGACTTCGACGGACCTAATCAACAAGAGTGAAGTGTTTAGTGTATTCGAGCGATTTGAACCGAGTCGAAACCATTGGAAACGCCATGCTTCGTTTGCTGTACATGACTGAAACAACTATATTGGGTGTCTTTTTACAATATATCGAAACTTTGAAACAATATTAAAAAAATACCATTATTGAAAACAAAAATATTTTTTGTAGTTCGACAACATTTATTTGAGTCATTCTCTGGATTTACAACACAATTCAAAAAATAAAACAAAACTAAAGAGAAGCCCAGGAGGAAACTCAGAAAAGCTCCATAGAGCTTGTAAAAGAGCCCTCCGTAAAAAAAAAAAACAAAAAACAAAAACAGAGTTAACAAAAGGAGAGAGAGAGAGAAAAAATAACAAACAACAACAGGAAAATCAGAAAGAGGAAACTGGGAAGAAGGGAAACTGGAAAGAAGAGTCAGCTACGTTTACTCATCAGAAAAAGTTTTAGGGATTTTTTAAATAGGTTTAAGGAGTGACACCGTTGAATTTTAAGTGGGAGGGAGTTCCAAAGATTGGGTCCAGTAAAACAAATTGTTTGCTTCGAAGATGTTAGCCTAAATGAGGGAGTAGAAAGAGAATTCGTGGAACGCGTGAAGTGTGTGTGTGTGTCTCATGTCGAAAGTGAAACATGGATTTGAAGGTATTTAGCAGAATACTGTTACACCAGGAGTACATAAAAATACCAATTTGATGGCGATGAATACCGTATGGAGAATGTTGAATTTTGTAAACAATTCACACGAAGTTTGAGACGGATGATAATTAGCTATGAGACGAAGAGCTTTCTTCTGAAGAACTAAGAGGGGGTAAATCCTGGAGCAATACGTACCACCCCATAGAAGAGCACAATAGGATAGATGTGGATGAATCAGACTATTATACAGAGTAAGCAGGATTTTACGAGGAAGATAATGGCGTAGCCGGGCTACAATTCCAACGTTCTTTGAGATGGTTTTAGAAATGGCCTGAATGTGATCACTCCAAGTGTGGTGACTATCAATGAAGACGCCGAGAAACTTAGCCAAATTACAGAGGGGGACCTCAGTGCCACAGAAATCAATGCTACGGATGGAAGGGTCTGGCAGCCTATTAGGAGTACTGAAAAGAATCGATGAAGGTTTTGTTTACATTCAGTAATAACTTATTTGCACAGAACCATGTACGTATTTTGAATAATTCATTGTTAACAATATGCCTTAAAGTCTTAGAATCTTCATGCGAACAGGAAATATTGGTATCATCGGCGCACAATATAAAGTGTAACTTGTCACTGGACTTACATAGATCATTAATGTAGATAATAAAGAGAAGAGGCCCAAGAATGGAGCCCTGGGGACACCACAATAAATAGGCAGGTAATTTGAATGTACATTACGAATGACTACGAATTGTTTTCTATCACATAAATAATTCCTAAACCAGTTGAGTATAACACCTCGGACGCCGAAGTAGGATAATTTACTTAGTAGTGTTTTATGATGTAGACAATCAAATGCCTTTGAGAGGTCTTTGGTTTTGAAAAGTTCCAGAAACAAAAATTTTCTTTTTAAAAGCATTGGTCAACAAATCGGTGAAATGTAAAAGAGCATGTGTAGCTGAGCGACCTGGAAGGAAACCAAACTGAAAATCATACAGGATGTCAAACTTTACTAAAAATTATGCAATCTGTGAAACATTAACTCTTCAATAATTTTGGAAAAGTATGGTAATACAGATATAGGGTTATAATTACTTACAGCGTTCCTATTTCTGTTCTTAATATACAGGAATAACACGGGCAATTTTGAGAGCTTTGGGAACAATACCCTGCTCATAGGCGGCGGAAGATATTTTTTATGGGGGGGGGGGGGGAGGGGGGCACAAGCTTTCGGCAGCCGACATAATGGTGACGCTGTAAGGCTTCTGTTTTTGCGCGAGGCACAAAACCCATAGGCGTGGGGTCCAGGGGGCCGCTTAAGGCCCCCTGGTGGAGTTCAGGGGGCAAAGTCCTGGTAGGGGTCAAAGCCATGGTAGGGGTCCATGGGGGGGCTGGATATTTTTGTAGGGGGTGGCTGGAGTTTACTATCTAAGCGTAGCGCCACCATCAGTTGGCGCGGAGCGTACAACGAAAATTTTGGATTTTAAAACCTCCCAGATGGCTGGAAATGGCATTTGCCAGGTTTATTTGTCTCTAATTCTGGTGAGAAAAATTTGTGATTTTTCTAAGATTAAAACACACTTTTGAGGAACTGATTGGCTCAGTTCACTACTCCACTGGACTATGAATCCTGGGATGGCAAATCCGGAATCCTGCTGAACTGTTGAATGTTGCAAGCAGCTCTAACAGTGCACGCCTGAGTAAGGTATTTCCAGAGGTCTGGAGGTGTAGGGGGCATATCAGTTTGAGGGCAGAAGATTTTAACCCGAAAGATGTAATTATGCCCGTAAGACCATAAGACAGTAAAAGCGGAGCGCCACCACAGGTTGCCGCGGAGCGTCCAGAAAATTTGAAAATTCGTACCTCTCAGACAGTCAAAAATGACATTTCCCAGGCTTGTAAAGGGGATCCAAGCAGTCGCTTTTTTAAGTTTCAATTGCAGATAAACGTACATTTGTTCCAAACTAAAATTCTGCCAGAAAGACTAAGCGGGGCGCCACCATTAGTTGGTGCGAAGCGTACAAAATATTTTAAAACTCGACCCCTCATACAGTTGAAATTGGCATTTCCCGGGCTTATATGGGAATCTAAGCAGTCGCTATTTTGAGTTTCCTTTTGTAAAAAATGGTCACTTGAAACTTAAATTCTGCTATGAAGCGGTCTAAGTGGAACACCACTATAAGTTGGGGCGAAACGTACAGGAAATTTTGAAAAATCTGACCACTTCAGACAGTCAAAAATGTCATTTCCTATGCTTATAGGGGGTCTTAGAAGTCGCTAATTCGAGGTTCTGTTTGCACACAAAATGTTCACATGAAACTAAAATGCTGCTAGGAAGACTATCTGCGCGGAGTTTCACCGCCGGTTGGCGCGAAGCGATCACAAAATTTTAAAAAATCGTACACCTGAGACAGTCGAAAATGACATTTCCCAGGCTTAAAGGGGGATCTAAGCAGTCACTATTTGATCAGAAAATTACCAGATAAAATGTATCACTACCAATCGATGAAATGGTCCCTCATATCTTCGGGGGAAACAACAAACCGGAATTGAAAACATGCTAATGAATTTTACTCTATCGCGACTCTTGGCTAAATTCAATATATATTGAAAAAATTATGTGCCCGAACTTCCGCCTATATGATTTTACTTTTGAAAAAATTAGGCCTATGGGGATCTTAACAGTCGCTTTTTTTGATCAGAAGAATCAGATAAAATGTACCACTACCATTGGATGAAATGAAGTAGATGAATTTTCTTCTATTAGTAACACTAATTGACAGAATCGTCACGTTACAAGGCTTGTTGAAATAATTTTCAAGCTGACTTGGGGGAAGACAATCTCACCCTGCATCATTAAAGTATCGAAAAACAAATTACCCGATTCTCATAACCATTGCCTGTATTTGGCTTTAGAGCCAGATAGATGGCAAACTTTTGGGCACCTGAACACCCTCCTGTCTAGCCGTTGAATTAATTTGGCAATTGGAAACGTCCGTGCATTTTTTTTAACCTTTGCCCGAATATTTGACCATTTCGGGCAAATTTTTGCAAGACTACAGTGTGAAGCTGGGATGATGAAAACCTTTTTTTTGACATTCTACCAAAATGTGTCGCAGATCTTTTTTATTTTTCATGAAAACTGTACTTTAAATATAGCGTCTTCTGTTTTGCGGCAAAGATTTGACATATTAAAATAATCGGCCATTTCGGGTATTGTGTTACACAAGATTTAAAAACAGTCTCAAGAATAATTGTTTCTTTTAAGCCACAGGCTTCCCAAATGTGTCGCGATTTTTTTTTTTTATCTCTAAACCTTTCGTAACTATGTTGCTATGATACTTTTCCATTTTCGGGCAAATGCTTGAAAGAATTTGGATATTCGACAATTTCGAGCATTGTGTTGTGATTATATCTTTGAAGTAACGGTCATAGCTTTTTGAGCTAATAGACCCAAATAGGCTACCCACTACACCAAGTTTGATTTTGGAACGATTTTGTGCATCTGGAACTGAAAAAAAAAAATCCCTACATGAGGTAGAAACATGCCAGATGCTAGGAGAACACTTCAATCAGGGAACTGCCGTTGACTTTAATCCCCACCGAGGTAGCCAATTTTAGCGACTCCAAATCTGTTAAAAAAATTATCCACCTGAAACCCGACGAGTAAAAAGTTAAGAGATTCCGAAGATATGAAGCTTGTCACAGTCTACCTGAATTTATTCCGAAATTCAGAGGGGGGCACAATTGCAGAATACCCTGCAACTGTTTGAAGAGCGAAAATAAACTCTCTTACCCCCCCCCCCCCCCGGCTTCCGCCGCCTATGCTGCTGAAGCGATAGATAAATACGTACACTAAAGGATCACTAATCAGAGGAGCAACAGCTTTTACCACTTTTGGAGGTATTTCATCAGGACCTGCAGCCGAGTTTTTAAGACTCAGGATAATCCGGAAAATTTCGTCATGGTTGGTTGTTTCAAGGTACATAGAGTTTGAATTTGGAGAGCTGACATAATGACCAAAGGACGTAGTGAAAACCTCAGAAATACTGCTTTGAATTCTTGTACCAACAGAAGTGAAGTATTTCTGTCAAACAATAGCCAGAATACACTTGTAAAACAAGTAGGCCAACGCATAAGTGAAAAAATAGAAGAAAAAGAATTCTCAGTTAAATACATATTTACAGTTTTTTTCTGTAAAAAGAAGAGGAAACGATTTGTTCAACCAGTTTCTGTTATTTTAAAGAAAAACCGGTTTACAGTGTGAAGAAATGTCAAGGCATATCGTCATGTTGAGTATGAAGATATGCTTTAACAGTGCACGACAGAGTAGTTTTTGTCTTGAACGAGGAAACTTTTCAAATACAAGTTTTCAATGGAAAATAGGGGCCTATTTATAAATGCGACCTTTCAAGATCCGGAAAGTGTCACAACCTACGATCTATTGTATACCGCTATATCTCGTTCTGGTAAAATTTTCAAGAAAAATCAAAGCGCTGTGAAAAGTCGGTCACATGTGCTTATAAAAACAAATGATAGAACATGATACCGTTCGTCAGTAGTTGCAGAAAATTCTGGGGTGTTTTCGTTTTTTAGAAAGACGGAAAGAGTGTACAGGCGAGTGTAGAAATTGGCCGAGTGGATGGCCCCAAACGATAGTGGTGGATTTTATCGACTAGTTTTTATCATTTTACGATTTACTTACATTTCATTGAAGTGAAAGTTTTATTGCAAACGAAAGCTCAAAAATTTTTACTTGTAAGATTCTATTTACAGGCAGGGAAATGCTATTTTCCTCTGTTTGAAAATAAATGCGCTCCGCTTAGATAGACCGGTTATGTCAGAAATGCACTACTACCCCCCCCCCTCCCACCAAAATGAAGCCCCTCCCTCTACCTTACCAAGAAAATTCTGTTTACCTCACTGGCAAAGGTCGAGAAGGACAAAAAGCACCACATGAATGCAGGCACGGATCAGGGATATGGAGGTTTACTCGAGCCCCCTTTTTCGAAACATCAACAATAAGAGATGCTTGAACTTTAGTCTACTGTAAATCTAGGTAATTCGATCAATGGGACCAATTTGAAAGTAGCTTATCTAAGATTTAGACTACTCTACGATGAATGGATATTGGGCAAAAGTGGCCAGATCCTGGGATGTGCACCACTCTGAAATCAAAAGAGTGAACTAAGTCACTCTTTGACTGAGGGAAAAGTGTGAATTCACTCCATTAGAGGAATTCACTCCAGGAAGATTGAAATTCACTCCAAAAGAGAGAAATTCCCTTAAAACGAACAAATTTTCACTCTGGATGGAGTGCCTACAGTGATCACTCTTAAAAAAAAGTGATCATTGCAGGCACTCGTGGAGGAGTGAATTTTCCCTCTTCCTGTAGTGAATTTTACTCTTTTTGTAGTGAGTTTCACTCCTCTTGGAGTGAATTATCACTCTAATGGAATGAATTTACACTTTTCACTCTATCAAAGAGTGACTAAGTTCACTCTTTTAACTTTAGAGCGTGATGTATATGCACCTCATGAAAATGGATAGAGGAAATCTAATACAACATATCGTCCCATAAAAACCCAGGTGAAGAATATTTTCATGGGCATTCATGCCTACATCTATACATTGTCATGCGTTTTCGGCTCTATTTGTTTGTATTTTAGCATGCAAGTAGACCTTCCCCGCAACTCGCAATTATGTACAATGTGACCGATAGTACTGCTGAACTATACTATAAAAAATCAGACTATACTTTTATGTACGACTAAACTTCGGACAAAATAACGGATATGGTTCTTGTAACTCTCGGTGTGAAAGATAAGAACATTTCAAGTAAAAACATTGGCTACCGGTATATGGTGGGTCTGAGGCTCGACCACGTCGTGAAAAAAAATGGTCGCGTTTTTGTAGCTGGGCCCTGTGTAGGCTATAAGCAGTTGCAGATTTATGAAATCATTAACATTCCTTTTGGAATCTATATTGATTAACTCCCATACCAATTCGAATCAATCAGACAAAAACTAGTAGTAACTAGTAGCTTATAGTCTAGCATAATGAACTTTTTACAGCTACGGACAACCCTGGTCAATATGATATGGTTTTTTTCAGTTATATATATTTATTGGAAATTCTCCATAAAATAAAAAATGAAAAATTAGTAAATTAACATGCTACCTAAAATGAGAATTCCTAAAAAAAAAAAAAATAATCAGTTCAAAGTTTTGCAAGTGTAGCACCATTTGGAATCTAAAACATATTCTATATACAAAATTTTCTCAAAGGGAAGGGGGACGTCATCTTCAGCCGTCCCTCGGAGTAAAGTCCGGTGGTTAACGGAATGGGACTGGATGTAATAACGTTTCATTCACTTTGCACTTCTGTGTCAAGCCAGCGGACCTCCGATGGCTATATGTTGGTCGTTCGAGTTTTGTGCTTCTCTTGAGCCATTAATGAGAGCTGACGGACCGCCAGATATTGTTTGCATTTTCCAAGGACAAATTAAATTAACTTCAAAATATGCAAAGAGTTTTCGCAAAGGGTACCATTTGAAACCCTTTGGGTCCAAAATGTAATACCCCAAAGGGTTCCAAATGAAATTTTCAGCTGGGTTGTTGTTGAGAACATAGGCACAGGTTATTTTCAAGAACTGGCAACCGAGAACTACCACTGATTATTTGGCAAGAAGGAAATGAATCTCCATCCTGGGAGATAACTAAGGAGAGGGGTGTCACTGTCTCTCTTTTGCTTTTTTTGAAGGATGCTTCTTTAATTCTTTTTTGTGGCATATTTGCTTAGATGTGTAGTAAAACCAGTAATTTACATGAGTACACAAAATCACAGGTGAATGAGATCCAGGAATAATGCTAAAGTGGAAGGGGGAGGGGGAGAGCTTGTTTTAAAGTGAGTTCTGAAATATTGTTCAGCTGAAGGTCACCAAGGTCAAATTGTAACAATTTTTTCTGAATTTCATTGACCAGCTATATTTATGTGAGGAAGTCACATTCTTTCTTCAACGTTTTTAAGGCGCTCTTATAACAAGTGTGTTGATTGTGTAAAATTGGTCCTACAATTTAAGATTAAATAATGATGGACTGTGCATTAGCAAAAGTTCAAACAATTTGGGGAGTTCTAAAGATTTGTTCATTAAGGCAATGCCATTCTGGTTAAAAACACTGAAAGGAATGAAAATTTGGTTTGTTGTGGCAGCAATAAAATTTAATATGAGACAGTTTGATTTAGCATCATTAATTATTGACCAAGTATGAAGCTTGAGTCCTGAGCTCACAATAAATTGGTTGGTTTTAAGTTTACATTCAAATTAATTGTTGTTGATTATGTAAATAATCTCTGAAATTTTTCATAATCAGTTTGACATGTTTTTATCCATGTGTGATTATTCCATTAATTCATTCATTTTCTTTTATCTACTTACATAAAACCCACACCCTTGTCTGAAAGATGATAGGCCAATCCCATCACACATGGCAAACAAATAGTGCACTAGAAGTACTGGTCACCTTTAAAATCAAAGAGAGAAATAAATGAGTACTAATTACACTTGAGATGTACATGTTTTGATTGGAGTGGAATTCTCAACCATTCTCAGGTAGCAATGTTGATGCTACAAGTTTTAAATAACCTCACAGGAACAGCTTAGCCCAGAGTTGAATGGAGTAGACAAAGATGGCCGCATTTGCTCAATACCCTGAGTTTATCGCAGGATAATGCATGATCACCTGACCATAATGGACAAACAGGGTTAGGGTTTAGGACACAGACTTCCTTCCTACATGTACAGAGCTTACAACACAGTAAATTTTTGCTATCGTAGTGTGAGAAAATGCGCACCATGATGGCCGTCTGCTGTGATTTTGTGTTAAAGTTTAGACTTGCTCAATTATTTCCCATATTTTGCAAGAAATTTGAAATATTTTGGAAATAATGCCTGGTAATTTTAAAATCACTACACATGTTGCAGATATATGATATTGTTTCTCATTCATGTTAAACTTTTGTCTATAATATTACAGAGTCGTCGTCAATTCATACAAATTACAGCTTCACAGCGGCCATCTTGATGCCCCTCTTTTGCCTCAGTCCGTGATGACTATGGACAGGATTACACATTGCATGCTCTGTCCATGTATATAGGAAATCCGTAGTTTAGGACTAGGTACGAATGAATCAAACATAAACTAAATAACACAATAAATGAGGTTTTGTATCTATTCACACAGCCAAAGACAAAATATAGCATGTCATATGTATGGAAATGATGCATATGAAGAACTTCCACTCCTTCATCTCAACTCCAAAGGGGTGTAACACTACTACAAACATTCTTGGGGCAAGAGGGCTTCCCATTATTTCTTTGTTGGACCATGATGTGCATGTAAATTGACACCTTGCGAATAGAATGGCAGGAAAACCATTCTTAATGTGCATTAAATGCAATTATATGGAATTTGCGGAGAAGGCAAAGGAAAAAGATCTGTTCTTCCTTCAAAAAATTAAGTTCTTTCACAATAAATGCTGACATGACATCTTCCACAAGGAAAAGGATATGTAAGTTGTCTGAAATTGATTCAAAGGATTAGCAAATCATTCCCTGCAAAAATAAAATAGACTGTTCCACAATTGTTCAAAATTGACCTCTTTGAATTAAAATCATTGCAATCATTAAATCTACAATATTTCTTATTACATGAGACTGCAAGCGATTTGCTCTTATGTTATGACATCATTTCCCTTCAGTTTAACTGTATCCTCTGAACTGCGCTTCTTCTTACACAATTTTCCACAACTTGACAAGTAACTGTTATACAGAATGAGTATACACACAAGAGAATGTTCAAGTTCATGGATAAGAAGGGATGGTTTGGTTGGTAAGTTAGTTAGATGGAGTTTAATGGCCCAGTTTCCAACCTGTAGGTTCAAGTTGAGCTGGCCACTGCCTTTTATCCAGTTGTGGCTGGTTTTCTGTACTCCATTGCTTATGCCAAACATCACTCACAATGACAGTAGGTTCCATTTTGAAGGGATGGGAGGTGGGGTGGCAAGGCCATGCCTAAAAACTGCGTGCCCCCTAAATTGTTGCAATTTTTCGTGTAATTACTACATTTTGACACATCTAAATCCATCCCCTCGAAAATAAATCCATTACTCCTGACATGCATGTGCCCCCTCTATTAAATTGTCTGGCCATGAACCTGGTATGTAAACTACACTACTGTTCATTCCACAAAGCTAAAATCTCAAAACAGGTATTTTGTGAAATATTGCTCTACATTAAGAACAAAAACAACCAGAAATTTGTCATCCTTGTAAATGAATTTAAATTCCCCATGACTGAATTGATGTATAATGACAGTTTCTGAGATAAAGCGTAACTTCCTTGGTCCTTATATTAACTCATTACATAGTCTTCTAGTATTTCCTGACAGCAGTAACCTGATTTTCAATGAGATGAAAACTGCTAAGATCATTGAAATAAGCTTACTCAGAGGCAGGGGTTTGAACAACTTGTAAAAGGAATAATTTATATCCTCCTACAGGGAATAATTAGCCCTGTATCCCATGGCCATTTACTACACAAGCCAGACCAATTGCTACACAAATGCAAAAATGTGTAGCACTTTTTGTCAGCATAACTTAAGGGACTTAAGAGGTTCCATAGAGAAGGCAGAATGTCAAAACTGCTTTGCAAAATTGGAAAAATAAATTATTTCATGTCCTAAGCCTCCCAAAGTGTTATCCATGCAGTCATAGAGCAGATTACTTGTAGGATTTGGTGAATGTAACCCAGTTTTTCATAAGTGTTACCAAAAATTTTCTTCAATACTTGCCAATGTTGTTCTCAAAATGGCACGTTCCATGACAAGATTCATACATGTTGCAAAACAGGTGTACAGCACTTTCTCTTGAGTGTGGTGATGTATGTTACTAAAACACACATGTGCAGAAATCTGTTCCAGGCATAAACACAACATTTCTATGTTACTATGAAGACAGCTGACACTTTGGTGGAAAGCAAAAAAAACATACATGCAGGTGTAGAGACTTTTCATTAGGTGTCACGCCATGTTGCTGGTAATAATTTGCACACAATTGTAGTACCATGTGACCACACCGACCAAGATGTGTCACACACCAACATTGGTGAAAAATGTTTTACAATCCTCAAGATCTGTTATCTTCAGTCCCTGGTGTAAAGTTGCTGACAACCACCCACCTTTTTTTCAGTAGTTGGCATTACCTCAGCTTCCTTTTGAAACAATTTTTTTTCTTGGAATTATCAATTTATAGGAAGGAAAGAGGATATGCAAACCACCTACCCCTACAGGTTATGAAACAATTCAGTAATGAAACTTGTCACTGCTTTTTTCCCGTAAGAGATATAAAAATGATGAAAAACAAAAAAAAATGAAGAAATCCCTAGGCCTGTTCTTTTTCCTCCTGATATCTGTAATGAAGATCCTTGACATCTGTCTGGGACACCTTGATCCAGCCTGTCTCTTGCATATGGTACACTGAAAATGAAAAGAGAAGAAAAGGTAAACAAAATAAAAAAAAAAAAAACAACAACAACCACAGGTTTAAACTCTATGACGTCTGTTTTCATGGAAAATAATGACAACACCTTTTTCACAAAGCAGATTTGATAGTCTCCTTAACAAAAAGTATTCTTAGAATAAAGTCACACACTGTTCTGTGGATTTCCCTACCAGAATAAACCCAACAGCAAGACTGCAATCACTGCTTGATACAACATTTTCAATGGTCTGTTCTTGATATTTTAATCTGCCTGTCCTTGCTCTTCTTCTATCAAAATGTTCTCCTATTTCATTTAATTAATTTGGCTTTTCACTTCAAGAATGACAAAATCGACATAGCATATATTTTCTGTTGCCTATAGAACAAGTTTAAGGAAGTAAAATGAAAAGCCAAAGATTTTTTTAGAGAGTGCCACATTTAAATACACATATATCATATTTTAACTTGAAAAACAAATAGATTGGGAAACCCTTCCCTGTAAAGAGTGTAAAGTTTGTCTGGTTTGTGGAAATATAAGTGACAACTGCAAGAGTTGTTTATGCAAACAGCCATATGCAAGTCCTGCCATGCAGTGCAATCACTCTGACTGTAATGAACAATGCAACAATGTACATGTATTATAAAATTTCATGAGTTACTGAGTTCATTTGTATAGTGAATGTAAATGTATTTATCTTGAAAAATCATGTTCATGTTACATGTTACATTTCATAGTTTTCTCAACATATGCAGTCTCGATTTGAACACACCATTGGAATTTCATATCTGGCATTTTCTAAAGAGTATCTGACTGCTAATAAAATATTACATCCAACCAAAATAAAAAGAATTGATTAGATTCAGTTACAGCACTTTTGTGGAGAACTTACAGTTGACAACACCTCCGCTGTAGGCATCCCTGTGGGTGGCATGGTAAATTGACCTCTGACCCAAGTCGTAAGCTTCTTCCACTGTTAAGTCGTACTTGTAACCAGTATCCAAAACACCATAGGCATATGGCGAACCAGAACCCACTGAAAAAACTGGATTTGTACACCTGGTACCATCACTGTCAACGTAATAGAGGCCAGGTCCCTGTAAAAAGGAACAAAACCAAGATAGTTTGCTTTTTTCTGTTGGTTATTTTTATTTACTTCCCTTCTCAAGCATCTGCAGATATTTTGTTTTTATTTTGTTTTTGAGGAAATGTTTGTAAAGCTCACCACAGTTTTGCAATTCACTCCCTACATAGTCAAATCTGTTTACCATAAAACTATTTAATTTTGTCAAATGAGCAGTGTCACAAGAGGGGAACATTCCTTCCCCTGGAACACCTTGTGCCCCATCAGGTGCTGGTCTGCTGAGATTTGGGATTTTCAAAACACAGTTGCAGTGTGACAACTGAATTCTGTGTGAATTCCTTCTTCTTTTGAATGAGCAATGTGCCATTTTTTTTTTGAATGCAAATATCACATAAAACACAAAGCAAATGCCAATTCTAGTTTTCTGAGGGCTTCTGATTTTTCAACATTTGCAATAAGCTCTGGATCAATCAATTATGACACTAAGTTTTGGTAGTCTCTTGTTAAGGATTACATGTTTTTGGAAAACAATCACACTTAACTGGCCATCAACCACTGCCTCTTAGTTCAGCACCCTCCCCCACCCCCTTTTCAAAATCTCTGGATCTTACTGTTTACTTACTGATTCTACACAGATTCACTTATGTTTCGGAGGCTTCTGTTAACACCATACTGACCATTCCAATTTTGTCAAAACAAAAGCTACTTGTTCAGAACAGTACTGGTAAACAGGATATATGTTCACAACTTTTTGTTTTGTATGCTCTCTTAGAGTAGAAGATGGAACTGAAAAATGTTTCATCAGTACCATTTTTCCTCCCAAATTTAAAATTCAAAGTAAAATATTCCGAAGAATGTATCAGTTTGACTAAAATGGTTTGAAGTCTACAAATTACACTGAGATGACAAATGAAAAAAGGGTCATTGGAATGTATTTGCCTTGCAGAGTTTGTCACTTGAACAATTTAGTTAAAAAGTCATTTTTGCTAAAAAATGTTCAAATTTTTGAAGTAATCACAGAACGTTTTACAATTTAACATTTAGTTTAAGCTCCAGAATTTTTCACTTTCAATAATTTAGACCTTTCCACTCATGACTTTGGGTAGAAATGTTTATGGGAACTTATTTTGAAGTTTGGGGGTCTAAAATCCAATTTACACCCTTTCCGTGAAAAGGACCACATGGCAATTTCCTTAACTTTACCATCCGATATTAATAACATATACAAGTGAAAGCAGCTGCAGAAGGGTAATAAAATAAAATTTTTCTGGATGTGCATAGATGATACTCACTCTTTTGTCCCATCCAGCAATCATGGTTCCCTGAAATAACAAAAGAAAGAATTGTTCAAATTAATTTCTGAAATATTCAAGTGGCCATAAGCATTGGCATTAGCTGAAATGGACTTGACATAATAATGCCACCTAGCCAATTTAAATTTTGTATCAGAACTTCCTTCAATGAATATTATTACCTTCGAATATAAAATATGAGAAAAAATAGATATAGTCAATACAACTTGATTTAACCCAAATAAATGTATAAGAAATTTTAAGCTGCTAATTTATTCCTTACCACCTGTACCATGTAAACCTCTCCCTGGGTACAATTAACTGTAAAGTAATAGCAAGAATGTGTGGCAGTGTACATTATTTTGAAGGAAAAGATGTGGGAGACAAACTAGATAATTGAGCTCCTGTAAATGACAAAATTGCATAATTGTAGAGTAGGTCAATATTTAATAATATTAGAATCACAATAAAAATCACTTTCTTTCTGTACCTTGTTTCCATTCATGATACCACCCTGGTGAAAAAACCTACACTTTAATTCACATGGAACAATTTTGGAATGTTTCAGTTCTGCATTTCTCTAACAACTGTTACTTAATAAACCACTGTGATTCCAATGTTGGCAAAATAACAGATGAGGCACTACCAATTTATCCATAATTTTGCCAAATTTGGACTTAAGGACAATTGGTGAGTCAAGAATGGCTGGGCTACTAAATGTGATTTATACATTTATTTCCACCAAAAATAAGTGGAAGACACCATTCACATCATGTTGAGAATTACTGACCCTGAGTTGGAGAATAGCTCTGGTCAGTGTTTAACCAATCAGAATGCACGATTCTCAAAAGTGGGTGTCTAGAGATAGGATAATTAAAGATACTGTAACTCACCACAGACAATCCCATGCCTTTGTAATTGTATAAAATGTTGGCCAGTAATTTTGAAGCTGCTGCTACAGATATTCTTTCTTTGTTTCTTAATTCATAGATTCTGTAGAAAAAAAAGGAAAAGATGACACCACCAGGAAAGTTTGCTTTCATGGTTGCCCTCACCCTCACCAGGGTGGGTATTGAATGTACATTAAACTTAAATGGAAGATGTAACATCTTTTGAAAAAAAAGAAAGATATCTGCTAAGTTTTTTCACCAAATGGGAGCACTTTTTTGTATTTTTGTTGGAACTGTTGCTAAACATGTGATTTGAAAGTAAACTGGAAGTTGGCTTTGTTTTGATTGTAGTTGAGAGAAGCAGAAACATTTAAAATATCTGGAGATGTTTAAGTGTGAGGGCACTAAATCTCAAATTAGTCAAATTTGAAAAAAAAAAGGCTTGAGGTTACACGTAAATTTTGAAATAAAGGTGTTCCATTATTTGCTACAAGTTCCATGAGCAAGTCATAGATTAGAAACACATGTATAATACAAACTTTTAGAAGCCTACAATGTGGACAAAGGCTTTCATTCATAAATGGTTTCTCTAAAAAAAAAACTGATAAAGGTACTCAAGTTTGTTTTTTTTTCCATTCATGTATGGCTAAACTTGCATACTAATATTGAATTCTTATGAAGAGAATGATTCAGAAAAAGTTGTAGAACAACTTCAGAACACTTATATCTGCAAAAAGAAAAAGCCATTAGAATGCTATTTTTTAAACATCAATTTTTGATTGGCTAACTTCTGGTTGCCATGGCAGCCAAAGAAAGTCCACACCTACCCAAAAGTATCTTACACTATTTCTCACCACACTTTCATTGTTTTACCATCAAGGTATGAATCGTGAAACAAGCCTTGAGTTTTAAAGTTTTGAGATGTACTACAAATCATGCACTTTTTACAGAGTTATGAGGAGAGTGATAGTGTACCATCATGGGCGTCCGCAGGTATGGGCAGGGGGGGGGGGAATTGCCCCCCCTGGAAAATAAAAAATTTGAAAAAATGTATAAAAATTAAAGCAACAAAACCTGTTTTCCAAGTTTCTATGCGAAAAATAGGCTTTAGAAATGCCATTTCTGGTGATCTGGGAGGCATTTTGGGCTGAAATTTTCGCATGCTTTGTGTCAATTCATGGTGATTTGGAGGTTTTGCCCCTCCCTAGAAACTTTGCCCCCCCGACTTTTTTTTCTGTGGACAACCATGTGTACCATCACACTCACACCCATCAAGATTCAATGCCTTTTAGGAACCACTGTAAATGCTGCATTTAACCAAATAAGATTGACCTAGGGTTCTCAATTTAGAGGGAAAATATAATTACATGCTACAGTAACTCTACCCAGGTATATATTTTGGTCTCATTTCTTAAAAAAAAGTTCTGCTCAGGCAATCATCATAATATGGTCAATATAGGGCACCTTAATCTAAAATCATAAATACCTGCATTGTTCAGCTAATATTCTTTCCCAGAAAGAGCAATCCGCAGCTCCACCAGCCATGGTTCCTAGCAAGTATGGGTTGATTTCAATCACTTTCTTTACGGTTTGTGAAGCTAATAAAATGAAAAGAGTAAGATATTTACTGTATAACAAGTAGGCTAGATGTTTCACTTAGCTCCCTTTCCTGACTGGACGATGGCAGCTAAATCACAATATGCCAGCTCAAGTAGGATTGATAAGATGGACTCGTATTTAACCCAAGAAGGGTAACTGAGCGCTCACATAAACATAAAACAGCATAAACATATAAAACAGAAATGTGATCTTTATTTGCACTTTTTATACCAAATCCAAAAGACTTTTATATGGTTTTACACCACAGACTAAAGTTCCTATGCATGGACAGTGCATGTAACGTGTATGTCCTATCCGTAGATGGTCGCCACTGACTGGGACAAAAAAGGTGCACCAAGATGGCTGCTGTCAAGCATTAAATCGTCTGATTTGACGACTACTCTGTAACATTTCAAACAAAAGTTAATCTTGAATGGGGAACAACATCATATTCTTGCAATACATGTTGTGATTCAGGCCTTGCCTTGCAATATTTCAAAAATATTTCAACTTTCTTGCAAAATATGGTAGTTTACTTGAACAAGTTCAAATTTTCACACAAAACCATAGCAGATGTATATCTTGGTGCACATTTTCTCACATGTACGGTAGGGACAATCTACCATGAAGTATGCCCTGTCCATCTGTCCATGTATATAAGTCTGTGTGATTTTTTCTGTCCAAAATATGGCAGCTAATGGCAATCTTTCACATGCACAACAACTGGTTTAATGAGATAAGTACTAAATTGCAGAATTCAACTCTTCACATGCCTCAAACAAGGGAAATCCTTCCCTTTAACTGTCAAGATAAGTCAGGACATTTTGCTTTTGCTAGCATGTGTACACTTTTATAAACATAATTTTATAGAATGATAGAAGTACAAATAGTATGCTTGTGCACCAACAAGTATAAACATGTTCCAGAAAAGCTTAAAGCACCTGGTTGAGTTGGTTCATAAAATTCAACAAATTCTTCCAAACCTGTTAGGTTTTCTTACATACTAATAAGGAATGGCCAAACTATAACAATCCTCATATCCTACACAAAAATAAAAGTTTAATGAGTGAGTGTTTAAACATTCACTTTGGCTTTCAAAAAATTTGAGACAAAACATTTTTTCAAATTATGCACAAAACTGTTACAAGTCAAGAGACCACAAAATTCAAAATTTTAACCTTTTCTGTAACTATTGGAAAGGCAACTAGACTTATTACACTTACTGTAAGTATTGCCATGGGGTGGTGACCCTTAAACACTCTCATTTAGTGATCAACATCAACTCAATGAGCCACTTCAAACTAACACCTGACACTACCAAGAGAGTGGGAAAAGTACTAATATTTTTATAACTTACCAATGTATGGACCAGCAGTTGCCCTTGAATCGACAGCAATAATGACTCCATGTTGAAACTTGAATCCTAATGTAGTAGTACCATGAAGAAAATGGATCTTTGGCCCACCTTCATGCTTTGCTAACTGAGAAAGATATTCAGCAGGCTGAAAAAAAAAAAGAAAAAAAAAAACAAAATATGATACATTACAGGGATGTAATAAGCAATAGTCAGATGATACAATTAAAAAACACCTTAATAATTTACACATCACATTCTTGCCAATTATGTCCACTCCTCTGTTGGGGACCTACAGTACAGTGGCTTTATGTATGGGTATTTGCATATGATGACAGTACTATGAATGCACTGACTTTAGCAAAATTTCAATAATGTTCAACTAAATTGAAAAATTTATCAAAATTTTCTGTAAATACGGTCATTTTATAAAGTGCAAACAAGCGTCTTCTGGAACATCATAAAGTGTAGTCAGGGTAACCTGGACGAAATGGTTACACTGACTATATAAAGTGATTGCACTGCATGATGTGATTTACACTATAGTTACAGGCATTTCTAGATAGTGTACTGTAACATACTTCATGATAGAATTGATTTTTAATTCCAAATTTCAACAACTTATTCCCCCTGTTTGAAGAAAAGCCATTTGACAAGTCTAGATGGGGTGTTAAAGATCATTCATGGCAAGTATCATAATTTTAGGTGCATTTTTGAAGCTGTGAGGTCCAGGGTGCATGTAAAGACCACGGCGAAGGTACGCCAAGGTTTTCTTGATCGTATGCTGGAATTTTCTGTGCACATACAATGCTACAAAGCAATACACAGGTCTCTGCACATATGTACAGTATACATCTACATGATCATCGTACATTGGCAATGCATGTAAAAATATATGGTTCACACACAGTAAGTAGCAATCCGTATGGGATTGTACATACTGTACTTATGTGTACATGAACATAGTGAATACACCATTCATTGGCCTTACAAGTACTGTCCAGTACAGTATACTGTACGTTTATCATATGGCAGGAACTAACCGGCGTGCCGGGAGTAGAGTAGAATGCCTCATACTCAACCGCCCCCCGGAACCCAACTGCTTTTGGTTATTCGTAAGTCTCTCCTATCTCATAAATTATTCATGCTTACACCTTATCTTTGAAAGCATCCTCATACTTTCAATTGATGAAAAAAAAAAAACTGGCCCAATTCCACAAAATTTTTACTTTATTTTAGTCATTGTTGTATATGGAAAGATAGAGACAGAGTTCATAAAAGCCTCTTTCCTTAAAAGGTACTTAAAGGATATCTTGTTATCAAAACTCTTAATTTTTTCCCAACTGAAGATATTTCTTCTTCAATTTTTGTTTAAACAAAGAGGTGAGATTAGTCAAACCATTCACAAACTTGAAAAATCTAAATTTAAAGGCAGTCATTCATCACCCTAAACTACAGTTTCAGTATACATATCAAAACTCTCAATTGGTACAGCTCTTTGATTGGCATCACATTCAAACAATGCATCATAGCTAAATTACACACCATGGGCACTGAGAGTGTCTTATTACACATTATGGACTTGTATGGCTACTGGGACAAGCCATGAAGCAATAAACTAGGATTGTGTCTGGATAAAGATGAGTTTTAGATAAATGTGGGAGGGGCTAGAAGTAAGTAGGTTGGGAGAAACTGTTTGGGATGATGAAAATATGCCTTTAAGTGCTATACTTTCAGATCTAGGGGAGGTTGAATACTAGGCTCCACTTTCAAAAGTTGTGCCTAGTATTTGACCTTACATATGTATAAAAAAGTTGTGATTGAACTCTGGGCTACAAATATTTTGATATCCAGTATGCGACTGACCAAAATTGATTCCTTCATTCAATCCTTAATTTTCTATTGATATTACACAATGTTACATATAATTCAGATAAAATATTAGACTTTATTTTTAAAGTAATTGCCAATGAAATCAGGCTTTTAAAACTGACAAAAACTGATACCGTGGTCGGGTTCTGGGTTGATGAATTGATTACTGGTCATATTAGGTTTAATTCTGGGCTGTTTGAGTCCAAGGTTCTAGTGGCTCTCTTATGTCGATCCTTGAAAATAAATTTTAATTTTCACATGGAGTAGAAAGGCAAGTAAAGCTAGAAAAGACAGTGATGGTAATATTCCATTGAAGTGAAAACTTTGGCAACTGGAACAATAAATCCTTAAGCAGTCGGGTACTGGGCATTTTACCCTACAACTTGCTCATCGCTACGCTGAGAAGGAGTCAGTGCTCACCCTGATGTTCTTTGTGTTAGAGTGCACAAAATGCAGACTGGTGTGAAGAAGTTGCAGATTATGCGCCGAGGTCAGCACGTGAACATCTTGGTTTCAGGAGGCATATGGGCAAGGACTGTGTATGGAGTAGGTTATACCATTAAGTGCAGTACATGGTCCTGTTCAAGGACTAGACAATCCTAAAAAAAAATGATGGGACACTTTGGCACAAATGTAGCAACATTTACCAAATACTTGCAGTGGTCTTCCAAATTCCCCTCCCTCCCCCCCCCCCGGATTTATCCCCGCACAAAAATATGAGTCACAAAGTGTCTAGCTGTGCAGTATGACATCTCGTAACATGTTTGCAATTTATTGGCAAAAAGTTACCTCAAATAAAAATCTTGAAACCGCATGGCAGAAAAGTCTTAACCCTTAACAGTACACTCACTTCACACTCCACACTAAGTCTATGGGAACATATTTTCTGTACTGTATGTGCCTAATGTCACTAAACGTTACCACCAAACAATACCAAATCGTCGAAATTATCAAAAATTTCGACAAAACAATCTGTAAAAACTCACCCAGAACATCTCAGAAGTACTACCTAGCCATGTTTTGTTCCAAACAGGTTCACAAACCCCATTTGGAATGGTTTTTTACCCCATTTGTAGCTCATCTTATGAACATGATCTTGTCACCACGTTGTTGCATATGATTGTCATACATATGTGTGGAACCAGTTCCGCAAATTTGTTCCAGAATTTGCAGGGTTACTTTACTTTTAGCTCTCCCTTCATATAGATGGCGCTAATCGCATTTTGTTTAGGCTGGCAGAGATCCCAAGTCTGTGCTGAGTTGAATGGTGCAAATTTTTTAAAAATCAAACGCTAAATGACGGAGATACGATTTTTTTTCTTAGGACTGTTTTTGGGGCAATTTTTGATGATTTTCGAAGGATTTTTCAAAAGTTAAAAAAAACAAACCAAGACATGCAAAAATCTTTTCACTTTTTAGTATCTTGGATCTGTAAACTATTAACATAAAGTATAGTCGAAGGATTTTCATTTTTTCTGTGCCCTCACGATTTTTTTGTAAATTTTACTCATTTTTCCATTTTTTCGCACTGTTTTTTAGGAGACTCATACAATCGGCAGGATTTTCCCAAAAATTCTTTGGGGACACTACTCAAGAAAATTATTATTTTCCCAATCATTTGATACCAAGGGAAAGGCTGTAAGATGTAAAGGGGTTGTTTTATGAATTCTACAAAATGGTAATATTTTTGGGGGTATGGATCGACCCCCTTGCTGTATAGAGTTAACTCCGTAAAGTCTAAACTCCGTACATACTGGATCCCCTGGAGATTGTTGCTGTACCACTGTTTGTGACACTCACATTTACAGTAACTGTATGTACAGTACTGTTCTCTGTGGAGCCAACTCTGTTTGCTCCAGCCTCACATGTGATGCCTTCTCTAACAAAAGGCTGTTGTGTACCAAGCAGTTGCCCTGCTTGGTGCCAAGCTGTTCATGTACATAAAGGCATACTACGTACTGTGTACAAAAGTACATGCATTTATTTTATCACTGGCTGTTTTAACTTTTCCGGATGTATGTACGTAGGCTGACTGCTAGATAGTTCACATGTACAGTGCATACTGGCATATATCGAATGCATCATCGGCAGTTGGTGGCTTAAAATCTTGCAAAGTCAGAGGGTGGAACGGTATAAGCACAATGCCTGGAAAAGGCAATTTCAAGCCATCTAGGATGGTAGGTTTGGCCAAAATTTTCTCAGTACACTCCATGCCAACGGATGGTGACGCTCCGCTTAGATACTGTAGTAATGGCCATGCAATTCTCTTGATCTTTATTAAAATCCCCCATGCATATTACTAACTTTCCAATCTGGGGGCTATACAGTTGGTTATGAATGCAGCAAGGACCATGTACAAAAGTAGGCCTAGCCTAGGCAAAAATCTGCAACCACACATTTACTTTCCTGGGGCATGTGATTTGGTATCATCATGAAGCCTACAGTTGTTATTAAGTCATGGCACATTTTTCTTTTTCAAAAATCTGTAGCTCAGGTGAGTAATAACACTTAATTTGCATAATTAACATATTATGGGTGTTTCATATGGGACATCTATTAATGGATAAACTCACTGAAGAAATACACTGAATAAAGTGTTTCTTCATGTACATTTGTAACACAACACATAGTCTCAAATAAAATTAGAAAAGTTAGAATACATTTAATTAATTAGGCTAAGAAGGCTGCTGCCTAAGGTGATCTGTCCCATACAAAACATTTTAAGACCATCTTTTTAACCCCACACGAAGAGTTTGGATTTTTTTATTTTAGTTTTCTCAGAACCTCTAACTTACAAGACATTTATCTTATGTAATCACTTTTTGCGTCATAATTTTTCTTTGTTAATTTTTTATAGCTTATTAATTATTTGTTTCATATGGGACATTTGAGTTTTGTATGGGACAAAATATTCCACAGCTAGTTGACTCTAACCACTGAAGAAGTACATTTAATATATTTTTTTCATGGACCTATGTAACTCAACACAGAGTTTCAAATTATGCTAAAACTTTAGAGAAAATGTAATCAATTAAATGCTAATTAGACTACTGCCTAAGGTCATCTGTCCCATACGAAACATATTTAGCATTTATTCCAATCCCCAATGAAGAGTTGTATTGCTTTTTCTTTTTTCAGTTTACTTAAAACCAACACTTTACAGGACAATCATCTTATTTAATCACTTAGGTCTTCATGAAACTTCTTTGTTCATTTTCTATACCTAACTAATTGTTTGTTCCCTTCAGGGCTGTGCATTTTCAGTTAATTCACTATCTGTTCCACCGATTTTTATAAACCGGCCTTTAACCGTTCAACCGAAAATGACGTGATGTTCACCATAACAACAAAAGGTCAACATTTCCAAAGAGCGCCATCACTTTTGTACAGGAAGGTACAAGTCTAAAATAGCGTTGTAAGTCATGTTCTCCGATGTAAGCACATGGCAAAAATGTTGGTGTTTTGCACTGAGTTTATATCATCTTTTCACAGTAAAACCCCATCCCACATTTACTGAGCTTACTTCAGACCATGTGCACTTTTTAACATTCCACCAACTGTTGTATTTTCCCACCGAGTCCCATGTATTATCGTCAGTTACTTCATGAAACACTCGAACACCACTGTTTTGATGCAGCTTGCTTGCGATGAAGTGTTCAATACATGTACAGCGCTCACGTGTGTGTCATAGTATCGATCTGTACAATTGCACTGTAAACGGCCCACCAGCCCCAAACAGCACAACCAAGCCCTATTATCCTGCATAAATTAAGGAATTCCCAGTATTCCTACCATAAAGTTATTTACAGTATGACTTATGGAATGTTATCATATGACGTCATTACTGTATGCACGAAAACAATGATGCATGTGGTCCCATGCATGCAGTAGACTTGCATGCGTATCCGTTTTTACCACTAAACAAGGGACCATGTTTTGCTCAGTGACATCATACTGTATGCACATGATCTATTGCAAAATTTGAATTGCCTATGCATTGTGATTGGTTCAAATACGTTGATTCTGAGCCAGCCAATCACAACTCGCCCCATCGCCTATGGGATTAAGTGTGTGAAAATACCAGACCTCTGAACGAATTACCCCACTGAGTTTGCGTTATGACAATCGCACTTCCCAGGCTTACATAGCTGGCCTGTGCAGCCGGCCAAGCCCGGTGCTAAATTCACCAAGAAAAGGCACCACAAATCTCTGCGTATGTGGATTTTTGGCGGATCTGACTTAAAGGCAGTCATTCGTCACCCTAAACTACAGTTTCAGTATGCATATCAAAACTCTCAATTGGTACAGCTCTTTGATTGGCATCACATTCAAACAATGCATCATAGCTAAAT
The DNA here is from genome assembly GCA_037179385.1 of Holothuria scabra. Lineage (NCBI taxonomy): Eukaryota > Metazoa > Echinodermata > Holothuroidea > Aspidochirotida > Holothuriidae > Holothuria > Holothuria scabra. The sequence goes on from CM074182.1 coordinate 54,252,350, forward strand.
TACACAGCATGGGCACTGAGAGTGTCTTGATTACACATTATGGACTTGTACGGCCACTGGGACAAGCCATGAAGCAATAAACTAGGATTGTGTCTGGATAAAGATGAGTTTTAGATAAATGTGGGAGGGGCTAGAAGTAAGTAGGTTGGGAGAATTGGAACTGTTTGGGATGATGAAAAGCATTTCATTTGCTGATTATTTTAAAAAACAAGACGTAAGGTTTGGACAAGAAGTGGCAAAAATACGGGGATACTTATATCTGCAGAAAGGAACCATAAGATACCTAAATCGAGTCCATTTTTTTGCTGTCCAGAACCGCTAAAAATTAGATCAATGAGTATTTTTACTGTACGTGCATTGTAGGGTGGACTTCTACAGTCAGTTCAACGAACTGCGGATGCTTATTCATAAAAACCAACATGGAATGTTCCATTTAATATGGTATTGGGCAAACAACAAAATGGTGGGAATTATCTGGAGCTTATGATTGTATTTTTACAGGATTAATTTTTTCAAAATATGCTACTAACAATGAAAAATAATGAAATTTACAGAGGTGTAGCATGATAAAATATTTCGATTAGCTACAGTGGGGAGATTTATTCAAATATACTTTGTGCCCTAATCATGGTCTCGCCGAGGTTTTATTTCCATAGAAGTACAGAGCTTGGTAACTTTTTCACAGCAGCATTACACACTTTTGTTACAGCTTACTGCTTGTCTTGTGGCTTTCTTCTTGCTTGGTAATCTCTCAAACATGCCGCTTCTTTCTAAAGTTGTGCTTGGGTGTAGCTACTGAAAGGTTTTTGGGGATGAGCACACGAAGTTCTGTCAATGAAAGTAACAATGGGTGCGCCACTTGTCACTCATCAGTATGTACTTAATTCAGGGAGCTGCTGCCGAATTAATCGGTTCAATCGAACGGTCGATTTTAAAACTCTTTTTACAGTTATTGTAGGAGCAATAATTTGTGAGATCTGACACTGTTTGTTGCGCGATGTTTGTGTATCAATTTACTAACAAAGCGGTTAATCTATGAAGAGGAATGACGCATGAGTAACCGACGGGTGGGTCGGTTAACCGATTAACCGTCACAGCCCTAGTTTTCTTTAGGACAAAATACTCCACAGCAATGGATCCTTAACAACATTAAACCGTGGTGATGCTTCTATTTCTCACAGTACTAGCTATGAATATGGTTAATTTTGGAACTAGGTCCTAGTATAATTTTTTCTGTCCTACTAAAAAAAATAACCAGTTCCCTTACCAATAAATGTGTTAAGCCAACCTACTGCATGCTAATGCAAACACAAATCACCCTTGTACAGTAGAGTATGAAGTAGTGATATGAAGGACAAAATGTCTCATACGAAACACCACATTTTTTACACATTTTTAAAGAGCCCATGAAATGACTCAATGACAACGATTTGGAGTCATTCTCTGACACCATCTATTAACAAAAAAGCATTTATTTTAAAAAATACTGCCCCACAAAAGAGAAATGTTCAAGTGAAATGGTACCCCTCTTAGCACAACAGCTGAAAAATGTAAAAAATGTAAAAGTGCATTGAACCAAGAATGACATTATCATAGGAACCAAACTTCACAGTGTGTGTATTATAATGCTATGTTTAAGTAACATTTTGCTCACAGATTTCATAGCATGAGACTGGCCAAATAATTTCTGAATTATATCTGAAGAATGTCCCAGTTAAAGCCAAAAATATATCAATCAATTAAATTTGAAATTCTCACTCCCAATTCCTCAAAAGAGGAATTTTGTCATTATTCACTAAAGCTGCCCCACTCATGTTAGGCCTATCAGTTTGAATTTTTGGTTCCAGCAATCTAGTCGATCTATGACTAGACAGCAATTCTTTCGACCAGTAAAAAGAGAAAATATTTCAACTCACATTCAGTCAGATTGTTGAATAAGAAGACTGATATCTCACCTGCATTCCATTGAAAGACATCCCTTCCAAGTAAATTTGTCACAAACATTAATGTTAAAATCATACAATGGATCTTGTACTAGCATAGACTTCAAAATGCATGGAGTTGAAATATTAACGTCATGCCAACTTTTGATAAAAATACAGAATACTTTACCAAAATAACAGCTAGTCTCCTTTCCTACTATAATCACAGTTCCTTTTCTTTGAACCAAGTCAAACTGCAGCATTAGCACATGCATCCAAAACAACACAGAACTTGTTGGTAGTATTAAAGCCACTGTGCAGAATGGTATACAGTATTGCATATGGGCCTGTGTATTTGAGATAATCACTGCTTCCTCCCCAATAAAGATAATTGTAATTACACTGGAGGACAAATGGATGCAGTTACACCCCCCAGGAGCCTGACGTATTTTTCTGTGTGTATAACCTCTTACCAAGGAACTTCCAAACACTTGTATGATGTATACCAAACAATTTTTCCCTGCAAGTTGGTTCAAGGAAATTTGAGAAGTCACAAAACTCCATCTGCTGAAGAGGGTTTTCCTAGGTGTTGCAAAACCCCCCTTTTCACAAGTTTTGTGAAGCAAACATAGGTTTAGGTTTCGCAATGATAATTTGTTGATTATATCCATCATTTTAGGCCATCTATACATGGTAAGATTCTGTAACATCTACAGAGCAGGGTATACTCCAAGTACACTTTAGTCCACACAATGTGAAGTTGGGTTCCTGTGATGATGTCATTCTTGGTTTAATGCACTTTTACATTTTTCAGTTGTTGTGCTGGAAGGGATACCATTTCACTTGAGCATTTCTCTTTTGTGGGGTGGGATTTTTTAAAATAAATGCTATTTTTGTTGATAGATAGTGTCAGAGAATGACCCCATATTATTGTTACTAGTCATTTCATTGGCTCTTTAAAGTACACCACCACCCAATCAAACTTTTCCTGAAAACCTTTTACCTACAGGCTACAGTATATGTCCAAAACAGTGGTCTCTATAACATATGTTGATAAGACTTACTCCTGACTACATTTTTCAGAGAAATTTGACAACAACTACTTTAGGTAAAAAACTGACATTTCTCTGGCCCCATACGAAACATAGTACATCAATGAACCCTAATGTTACATCTTCATAATTGAATTGATTGAGCTGAATTTTCTCAACAATGAAATAAGTTGTTATACATAGCATAGTAGGCCTTAGTCCTCCGAAAAGCACTGTGGTCATTTGCTATTCTCAATATACACAGTCCTTACTCCAACTGTTCTAACAAGCCGGATGATCGATGGAAGTTTTTAATGTTGAAATTAACTTTCTCCTGACAGCAAATTTTTGACCTAAAACACTCACTTAATGCCATAAATATTCTTCTACAAATCTTAAAGGTACAACTAAACCCTTTTTGATCACTGAAATCTTCTGGAAAGGGTGTAAACTTTGGCATTAAATCACCAACTTTTTCACACAGTAGGATTTCCTCACTTTACTATGTAACTGTGGAACTTTGTTTACAACAATATGCTAATGAGTGTAACTGTTAAGTCAATGTGGGAAACTTGCACAGTGGACTAACCATAGGGACTTATGCTAAATGGCAAACTCTAACATTCTTAGTGATGTCACAATAATATGCATGAGTGTTCTAATGTAAACAAATATTTCGAATGCCACAGTAAATTTTCAGAAGTTGCAAAGTTGATGTTTCTATTCTCAATTTTCGGTCCTTTTTAGAGGTTTTAAGCCATCAAAAATAGTTGCAATAGTTGAACAGGATTTGGAAAAGGTAATTTATGATAGCAAATTACCATTTTAGGTCCGGCTTATGATATTCTGCAAAACAAAACGAAACGAAACAAATTAGTTAAGGCCACCCATGGAATAGGAAGCTATAACGGATAAGAGGAGGACAAAAATCAATCGGTCAAAGTAGTCCTAGGTTTATGAACGTATTTTTTGCTCTGTTTTGCAAATTATCATTAGCTTGGTGGGCTATTGATATTCTGCGAAACGAAACAAATTAGTTTAGGCCACCCATTGAATAGGAAGCTATAACAGATAATCGGAGGACAAAAATCAATCGGTCAAAGTAGTCCTAGGTTTATGAACGTATTTTTTGCTGTTTCGCAAAATATCATTAGCTTGGTGGGCTATTGATATTCTGCGAAACGAAACGAAACGAAACAAATTAGTTAAGGCCACCCATGGAATAGGAAGCTATAACGGATAAGAGGAGGACAAAAATCAATCGGTCAAAGTAGATAGGCCTAGGCCTATGAACATATTTCTTGCTCTGTTTCGCAAAATTTCATTAAAATATCATCAAAATATCATGAATATAATGGTGTTTTTATAATTTGCGAAACAAAATGAAACAAATAGCATTACCGTGGAAGTCACGATCTGTTTCATAAGCAATTGACATAGCGGGTAAGGGGAGGACAAAATTCAATCAGTCATCAAAGCCTATTTACAGATTTTTCACACAGTACTAATTAAAGCTGTTGTAGGAAACTCTTGCATACAGGCGCAGCAATCCACCTACACCAATACTTAGAAACAGAATTATCACGGACTTTACGGCGGAGAACGCTCTCTTTGCAATGGGATAAGAGGTCAGATATAGCCTACAATCCTCGACAAAAATGATGCCAGGACAAAACAAGCAATACAATTAGCAATGAACAGATCACCATCCCCCCCCTCCCCCATTCAATGTTGCAACAGCCCAAGACATCCTGAAACTTCAACATTGATACGGGGAGCGGGGTTTGTCCCATGTATTTTTGTCGAGTATTGTACTTATTATAGCAGAGGTATCAGGAAACGTTAACCTTTATCAGGCTCACAATTCACATGCCTTTATACAATACACCGATTAAAGAGGTTTGCCTGTATATCGGAATGATTGCTTGGCGATCCTGAGAATAGAGGAAGCTAATACGAAGGCGCACTAAAAGAAATAATTATTCCTCAGAGATACAGTGAAACTTTCATGAAAAATAGAAAACAACTTACAAATTTGGAGATGATTCGATTTTTTTATTAGTAGGTCTACCCCATATTTGATCTACAGTTTTGAAACACGTACAAGTTTTGGTTGAGCATAAAATTATAATTAGAAAAAGAGAATGATCTGATTAATGGGAAGGATTTAAAATCAGATCAGAATCCGATCTGAATTCTCTGTACGTCGTGTGAAGGCAGCTAGAATTGTTACGTTTCGTTTCACAGATTATCATTACCCCACCACGCTATTGCTATTTTGCGTAACAGAGCAAAAAAATATGTTCATAGGCCTAGGCCTTCTTTGACCGATTGGTTTCAGTCCTCCCCTTACTCCGTTATAGTTTCCTATCACATGGGTAGCCTACAGTACAGCTCACGTTCAATTGGACATGTCTACGCGCAGAGCAAAGCAGAGAAAGGCAGAAACAAGCAGAGCAAAGTTGAATCACGAAGATACAAAAATGCCGCGTAGACACTGAGTAGACACTGAGTATAATCCTCAACGTTCCTCTGCGCAGATAAACCTCATTGTGTTTGCACAATAGTCAGAATATCGATCTGTATAGGTTTGCTCACTCTTTCCCAGTCGTTTTGAAAGAATATGAAAGTAATTCACGAACAGACAGCCTGCTAGAATTGCTGTGTTAGCGCTGGAAGGGTTACAGTAGAAGCAGCCTATGTTGTGATGTGGTACAAATGAACGGGGGAATCGTACCGTAGACCGAGAACTTATGCAATCCCGAAATTGTTAAACATGTCCTGTGCGGTAAATGTTACGGCGGGGATTTCGTGCCTTTGAATCATTTCGGCGGTCAACATTCAAATAAAAACATTAAGGGGACCGCGATGTTCAAACACCACAGTCTGACGCTCAAAAATCAACACGCCAACAAAAAAAAAATCGTTTAAAATGTTAACGACCTCACGTAAGGTTTAGACAATCTATCATGTCATTAATTTATTTTAAAAATAGTGATAAAACCTTTGCTTTGTGCGTAGCATTTTATTGAAAACGAGTGTGCCGCAACAAGCAAAAATGGCTATGACCGGCTGGAAGAAAACAAATTGGTTAGAAAATTAGGCCTCAAACCCCATCCAACTTGTTCCATGTTAAGTACTGGCACGTAAGGTACAAAGATAACACTTGGTCACACGGGATCAACCCGATGTTCCCGGGGTTCAATATTCCCAAGGTTCGATGTTCCCCGCCTTTGTATATCTTGATGATTTGTCATTGTTCCCTAGTTTCGTTATTCCCGGGGTTCGATGTTCCCAGAAGGGCGGATGTTCCCAAAATTGGGAAACATTGAGCCTCGAGATCGGCGAACCTTGGGAACAATGACATAGCCCCGGTTAAACACATACATGGAATCAAACAACCTATTTATATCTCCCTCATGCACATGCTGCCGTAATAATTTTCCTTGTTCTCTTTTCATGTCAGTTAACGTGAAATTTCTGCTTTTGTTTGTCATGATGCGATTGCTGCAGTTTCCTGTGTTTCATTTTCAAAGTCGCGGGGTTTAACAAAATTCTTTGGTTTTAAATTATGAAATTTAAAAAAAAAATCCGTTTCAGGAAAACGTTAACTAAAATTCAGCAGTATTTCGTCCCAAATGTGACTTGTCCGCGTCCAGATAAAGTGGGTAGTTAAAAATGTGGTTAGAAAAGGGGGCAAGGTGGACCAAATAAATAGGTGGAATACAAATCCAGAAGGCAAAGGATGAGACCAGTTTTCAACAATAGCCAGGTAAGTTTGGCTCTTCTAATCCGATTACACGGAAAAGCCGCCGCAGCTTTGAATGCTCCTCAACACCAGACAAAATACCAGTAAAAAGGGACACAAAAGAAGGGGATGACTTAGCTTGATAGTACTTAGGTAGGATAAGTGAAGTTAAATATCACACTAGAAAATCGATTTGAGGATTGTGATGATAAAAGCACACCTAGACAGACTAATGAATCTTTTGAATAGTAGGCCAAATTTGTGTGTGTATTTAGATGAGTTAAAGTTAGCTATTGCATCACGTGAAACATCTGTGTTTGTGTGTTATCATTAACACCCCATCTACTAATTATTAAACTGCCAACCTAGGGACCTAACATCATTCTTTCAAAATAAAAGTGGTCGAGTGGCCTAACTTGCCCGTATATCGGCAATCAAGCCTCTGTTGCCTTGTAACCTACGGGCGCAACGGAATGAGAAAATATATTTTTAAGTAAACTCGCTCCAAGCAGAGTCCGTAATCCAGAACCCTGTTCAAAGGCTTGTCCTCCAAGCCTTATCCAAGGGAAGCGTTAACAAGCCCGGGCCGATTTCACTTACAATAATTTAGCGGTCATTGCTAAGTCGCTCGCTAAGTAGATATAATAAATTCATTAATGGTAGCGTTGAAAGTAAATCTTGGGCTTCACTAAAGGCTACGGCAAACAACACAACTTAGCGATGGAGAATTGATCCCTTAAGTTTAGCTAGTGAAATCATTTTGGAAAATCGGTTGCTAAAGTGCGACCGATTTAAGATTTAGCAATGGAGTTCGGCATTAGCGATGATCGCTAAACGTTGGCCTACGTGAAATCAACCCCAGATTTAGTGAAGTTGCGGAAAGTGTTCTTACCTGAAGCAAAGATCATAATTATACTCCACACGAAAAGTATGAACGGTATATATCCAACTAAGTTATCCTAGGCTTAAACCAATAAGCCTCATTTGTCTCGGCGTGTGTCATTATCTGAGATAAACTCGACAGACAGCCTACAAGTTACGAAAACAGCTGGTTAAGTCTACAACACAAGTTTAAGTAGTGCTCGTCCCTCTTGTTTACAAAACATAAATGCTAGCCAGCCCCGTTCTCCCACGGTCCATATTATACGGTACGTAAACATTTTGTGCACCTGGGTAAAATACATTTTCACTGCGCGCGGTAACGTTTGATATTACCGCTGCAGACTGTATGACGCCATGGTTGTCTAGAACTTTGGGCCGAGCGTCTAGCATTCCAGTCATAAAGGCGCCGCACTGTGACCTGACTAGAGAGTGCCCTGCATTTTTAGCAGCAACCCAAGAAACCGGAAAACGAACTAAGATCCGTGAAACTTAAATGAGGAAGGGATAAATATAAAAACCTGCAGGTCATTACACATAATTTTCGATCTCACAGATTTTTTCTCATTCTCGGTCTTGCCATCCTTTTCACAATTTCGACCTCATGACCCCTTTGATCTCGTGAACCTGATTTTCCCTCTCGCGGACTGACGGACGTATCTCATTTTAATTTTCGGTCTTTTTTGGGATGCCCCTTTCCTCCCACCCGTCGCCCGTTACGGTGACGTGTATCAATACCCCTGCTCTTGTATCGGTTGCACTCGCCGTTAGAATATGTACTTCAAAAGAGAGAAGTACATTTTGCTTCCATGCGAAAGTTTATGCTTTTCAAGTTTTAGGCCTTACGACTTTTGGAAGCTTAAATCAAATGCAAAGATGATAATTATTGTTTAGGGCAAGTGCGACCATGCATGCTCTGGCTACGGGCTTGCCAATAAATGGAGGCAGCTCTGTTCCCGATAAAACTGCTCGTCGCGGCGAATCCCCATTTACAGGTTAAATTTTGATTGCAAAGTCTTTCAGTTTGATAAAGAGTATTGAATTTGATGCTGTTCACCAATTGAGAAATTTTTGCTTGCTAACTTTTGGAGCCTTATTTGATTGGAAGGTATTCCTTCACAATCAAATAAGAACAAAAATGTGACCCTTAAAACCAAAAGAGAGAAAAAACTTGTTGGAAAAAGTTATATCCCGCCTGTTTTTTGTACCTCCACGCATTCTGTACGAAAGTTATACCCGATTGCAGCTTCCATTTAAATTAGTTTACCAATATTCACCATGGCTGACACTTACACTCTCTCCCTTCTCCAAAGTAAAGTACGACCAGATCCAATCTGACTATGAGTATGACATTATTCTCACGTATCTGTGGATCGAGAATTTCCCTTCTATGGTTCAGTCGTGACCTAAGGGCCTCCCTTGAATGTCACTTTACAATATATCGTGCATAATTGAGTGAAGCAATCATTTACATATTAACATGGGAGCGTACCGTATATTGCACCAAGAACTAGGTCACCTGCAAGGGTCATGATGAACAATTACGTTGGTGCATGGGAATATATATGACTCATGCTTTTCGCGCGGTCAAGACTTTGACATGACAATTTGGCTGCCCCATAACGGGACGTTCACAGTTGATGCTTTAGGTAGGCAGATTGATCATTATCAAGGCTGTACAGACTAGGAAGGGGGTGGGGGGTGCACCAGCCATTAATGTCAAAAAATGTCAAACGAAATTGGACAGCTATTTGTTTCAGTCGGGCCCAGAGGAGCTTGAAAGTTAAACAGGTATGAAGTCGGTCAAAAAACCGCCGCCTCTTTCCAGTTGTGGCTCAGTGGCTTGTTTTCCGTTCTCCAACCAAAAGGTATTATAATAACATTATGAAAACTTGTAGTCGTACTATTCTGGAGTGAAGCTTCGCGTTGACCGCTATTGGAAGAATGCGTCGGTCAATATTTGTACTCAGACACCTGACCCAACCATTCGTGAATCGCGCCGGTTACGATAGCGCGAAGTGAGAAAATAACATTTGAAATCTTTGTTTACATAACTGTTTTTGAAATTTTAACTGCATTTTCAAACTGCATTTTAGCGAAAAGCTGAAAATGTCCCACCCGCTTTACACTAAAACTGCAAGTAACATATCTAATTTTAGAAGGCCAACTGGTTACCGGTGAAGCCACAAACGCATAAATATTGGGTTATTCGGAAAATAAATCACTCAAAATTTGAAGTAAGGATAGATCTGTGTCGTCGAAATGGATTTGAGTTTGTTTCCGAAACAAAGTTAGCCCTTGTACTGTTGTAAAAGAGTCGCTCCGGTTTGGTACCCGTTTATACTGTAGGCTGTTAGCGGTGGTTTCGGAAATAACTCTTTAAGTGTTAGCTGGGCGGTAGTTAAACACCAATATTCAGTTAAATATCATTTTAAAGCCTTAGTTTTAATATGTGGTGAGTAGAGAAACTTAAAAACGAAGGGCGGTGTGGATTCATTTAGTTTCGGTGATAAATGCGAAGCGCGCGCCTCAAAATAAATTTCGGAAGTTATTTCCAAAATGTAGGTGTCTGGGTAATTTCGCCGATTCAAATTTTCTTAAAATGATTTGATTTAGTGATTGAGCCTTGGCGGTTGTTACACAGACAGACATAAGTGTCGGAGGGTTCAACTTTAATAAAATAAGTTCCTTGAAAGAGCTTTCAGGGTGTCTTTAGTTGCGAGATAGGTATTGAAATGTTTTGGTTGGTTTAGAATATGTTCGGGTATCATGATGATTTGAAAGTGCAAAACGATTTCCTCGAGAAAAAAAACGTATGAAGGGCAGGGGGATTTTGTTTCTGGCCCGCGAACCCGACCTCATGTTTGGTCTTGTAGACCCCGTCCCGCTTTTGGTTTCGCGGACATTCTCATGCTGCTTTAACAGAGAAAATATAGGGCATAGTCGGACAGGTCACACGAAAGGAGGCTACGTGACTGAGGTTCTAGACAGAACAAAAGATTCTAGACGGTCGGCGCGCCATTCAGTCTGCGCAGCAGTGGACATCACAGAAAACATGTGAGAAAACACGGTTATTCACCCAGCTGCACGAACATTCTCGTATGATTGACATATGCGGAATGTTTGATGTCTTTGAACCCTGGGAGAACGGGACAGCTAAAACCTGCGACGCGCGTCGAAACTTCGCTGTGAAGTATGGAGGTTCAATAGTTCTTAATAGTTTTCTTCGTTTTACTCCGCTCCGTGTACGGAAAAGGTTCTACATTGTTTAACGGCCTCTCCTTGGTATCAGTCTGCTAATGCACTGTTTAGCTGAAATTGGTAATTATGTTTGCCCATATTTATGATGCTTTAAATTGGTGTAACCAATTCAAATTTGGATATAAAAACTTTTGTTTGGAATATACTATCTCTACCAAAGGTAAGTAAAAACAGTTTTGTTTTGTTATGGCATGTGGGGAAAATATGCTGGGTCCGGCCGTGCTATTCGTAAGTAACTAAGAACCGACTACCCCACCCCCTTTGACCGAGTATGGTTGTTGTATGCAGTAGCCTTCAAAATTCCATCAACCCAAGTAAATTAGGTGTAGTATGATCTGACGCTGCATTCAATGGGTGAACTTTGCATTTTTTTTTCTTAGGATAGGCCCGAAATTACCATTCATAATTTCGCCTGAACTTTTTTATAACGTTATGCCGATTGTGTAATTTTTTTTAAGCTGGTGCTTATGAACAACTTAGGCCGGGTTTTTGCAGTACTGTTCATGGTACCGGTATATGAAGGAATAAAAGGCGGAACTCCATCTGTAGCGGGTCGTGCGGACCTGGGTGCAAATATCCAGTCAATAGACCGTTTACTTTCTTTACTTTACAAACCTTGGTTTTGGCAAAGGTTATCTCTAAATGTTTTCTGTGCAATTCTTTTGTTTTCATCATTTTTGAAAAAGAGTCTGCCGGGGTTGGGGGTTTGCGATATCCTCCCTTCCAGAAAACGGACGGGGAGGCGTACCCCATGATCCACGGCCATGATTAGGGATGAGAGGATTAGCTACGTTTAGTTTATCGGAGTTCGGTAGACTTTGGGCGTCCGTTTACTCCGTAACTCTCAAACCAATTGATAGGGCCTATAAACAATTTTTAAGATAGTACGGTAAGCCTTTCTGTGGATTTTGAGAGGTTGTCGGGAAAATGAAATTACAACTGAGCAATATTGTTAGCCCTTTAAATGTTTTGAGTAGCAGGGTTGGGATTTGGGGGTATTCTATATAGCGCAATTCACACATAGTTCGGGACAACAGACTTGATCCCACGATTTCTTGAATTTTTATTTGCCTGGCGATTAACTCTATGGAGATGAAAGAATATCGGAACTAGAGTGTATCATGGAGTTCTTTGTGTTTTTTGTGGAGTTTTTTTTTTGTATATCACGCAATTATATGATTGACAGAACTTTGTAGATTATAGAGATTTTTGGTATACTTTTAGATCTTTCTTAAGACTTTCTTCCTTACACAAAGAAACGGGTTTGCAAACTTTTTAAAAGTAAATGCATATCAAGGCAAGAAACCGCATTTTAAGTACCTGTTTTGCAAATGCCGATACTAAAAAATATGGGGAAATTTTTCGCTTAACACACTGTAGATCGAACTTCGCAAAAATTGAAACAAAAGGGATAATTTACGTTGTAACTACAAATTGAAATCATAATAAACAGCGAACTTCAGAAACATCGTATCACCAGCTTGTTTACATTACTGATATTCATATCTCTCCCAATATATACCATTTGTCCAGGATCGTGACTGATGAGATGAGATAACTCTACACTTTTCTTAAAAATAAAAACACCAGTGCATTCGACACACATGCGAGTAAGGATGCCCTTCTGTGTTACTTAAAAATGGTTATTATTCCGTGTAGACTAACACCCAAGTCTTCAAATCGATTTCCAAACCATCGGTTGTCACTACGTTAGCTTAACAAGTTTGTTCTTGCCATAGGTATTCATCCAAAGCAAGAGACTACCATTTCCGTGTAATCGGATTAGGAAATGAATGAGCTATAGACTCGGCCTAGCGTTGGTGAACACTCGTCCTTTCCAACTAATCTCAGTTAACTTGAACTGTTCGTTTGTGCCTCGAATTTTCAGCACTTCTGTACCCTGTCTTACTCGTACCCATTTCGTCCAAAATGTCCCCAAACTGCCAACTCGTCCGCGACGCAGCTGTGAACAACGGCATGGACGAGTGTAAAGTGGAACGGAACAGCACTTCCTTTTCTATAATTTTTGTGGTATTATTACGTTTACTATCGCAATATATAATCGTAGAAATAACTTGGAACTTCAAACAGTAAATATTTCCGTTGATATGACCATATTATCAACCAGACTGCAAGCTTCAGTAAGCAGATCGACACATTGACACAAAGCCTGACAAAAGCGAGGCCAACAAGCATTACTTGAAACGACTGAAAAATTCCTACGGTCATGGATTATACGCGATCCTACGTTTATATACTCAAATAATCCCCATTGAGAACAAATCAAGTGTAAGGAAGGTCTGTCGGTGTCTGCGTTGATGGTGCGCAGACACTGAGTATAGTAACGAAGACAACAAAGTATAGGAAAGAGTAAACACGCAGAGGAAAGTAGAAACAAGCAGAGCGTTGACACGATGGGACTTATACGTGAGCTGTACTGTAAACTAATTTGTTTCGTTTCGTTTCGCAGAATATCAATAGCCCACCACGCTAATGATATTTTGCGAAACAGCAAAAATACGTTCATAAACCTAGGGCTACTTTGACCAGTTGACTGATTGATTTTTGGCCTCCCCTTATCCGTTATACCGTAGTTTCCTATTCCATGGGTGGCATAAACTAATTTGTTTCGTTTCGTTTCGCAGAATATCAATAGCCCACCACGCTAATGATAATTTGCGAAACAGAGCAAAAAATAAATCTTAAACCTAGGACTACTTTGACCGATTGATTTTTGTCCTCCCCTTATCCGTTATAGCTTCCTATTCCATGGGTGGCCTTAACTAATTTGTTTCGTTTCGCTTAGTTTCGCAGAATATCATAAGCCTTTAGGTCCTGCCTTTGCTACAAGGAAAAAAAATATTTCCACCTGACATAGTACTATCGCAGACCAGCAACTGCGGAACCACAGGAGTAAGGAGAAGGTCCATATATATATATGTGCTATAGGCCTTGGCTAGGGCTGCCACGATAACCATTTTTCATATATCGATATCGTCAGTATTTCCGCGACGATATCGCGATATCGCGCATTAAGTCTTAACATTTTCCATCAGCGCCAAGGAACTAGCAAAAAAGTTGTTTATTGCATGCAGCCACTACTGACATACCAAAAGTGAGGGGAGATTGATTTTGCATGCATGTAGCAATATTGATTGTGCAGAAGAACTCTTCACAAGTCTGGAACGTATGTGAGCTGTTACAATATTCATTGTATGCATTTTGAAACAGCTTCCAATTTTATATCATGTTTTCTTGTGGTGGGTTAAGTGCAGTTTTTCATTTTTTGTGACATCATAAATTATGATCATTTCAGGTTACTGACTTAAGACAATAAAAAAAAAGGGGATTTCACAGTGGTTTAGTCATTTATTTGATTTGTTGCCATATCACATCTTGACAAAACATTGGTCGATATCATCGGGGCAAAACTGTATCGACGATATCGTGATATCGTGGCAGCCCTAGCCTTGGCCTAGAGCAACTATGCGTCCGCCCATACATAAGTTAGGCCTAGGCCTAACGTTAGTCCTTTATTAAGGACTAACTAGGCCTAGCCTAGATCATAATTGTAATTTAATCAATGGTTACTCAATCAAAGTTATGAAGGTCTAAAATTTCCAATTGTCCCATGAGAAACACGCGGAATAGCTTGGACTTGCCCTTCTATGTGATACTCTCCCTAGAGCCCACAGGTCGTCCTAGTATTATATACTATATATAGTATATATATAGATATAAAGGAAAAGGTAAGACACACCGCCTAACACCAACACAGTGCTTCGCACAAAACTGTTTATGATTTCTCACCTTATACTACATTTACCCCTTCAGATCTCTCCAGAACTTTCCCATCATCTTATTCTAAAGAAACACAACAAACTTTAAGTTGTCTTAAGCAAAAAACCTCCTATCAAATGCAAAAAATCTTCTCCTCCGATTCAATGTTAACAACGGATTAGATCACTCTTCTCCAATTCATGACATCACATTACGTAATGGGAATTGCCCTGTACGAATCGGGTTCTCCCATTGGATAGTTCGAACTGCTTTCAAATCTGTCCACGACCAGACTGCAATTTCTTTCTGCACGGGGAACCTGAACAAGAAATGGAAAACGTGCGGATCAGAAAACCCAGCATACCAAAACGTGTGCCCTGCCGCAAGTACATGCAACACATACAGGTATGTACTGTACAGTAGAATTCCCCTAGCTGTGCTATGAAAAAAAAAACTTGCATGCGGCATACGTGCCAACTTCACGTGCAGCATGCATACAACAGGCGTTCTCAGCATTTACATGCACTGGCTCAACGATGGAAGAACCGAATTCGTACAGGGCAATTCCCATTACGTAATGTGACGTCATGAATTGGAGAAGAGTGATCTAATCCGTTGTTAACATTGAATCGGAGGAGAAGATTTTTTGCATTTGATAGGAGGTTTTTTGCTTAAGACAACTTAAAGTTTGTTGTGTTTCTTTAGAAGAAGATGATGGGAAAGTTCTGGAGAGATCTGAAGGGGTAAATGTAGTATAAGGTGAGAAATCATAAACAGTTTTGTGCGAAGCACTGTGTTGGTGTTAGGCGGTGTGTCTTACCTTTTCCTTTATATATATATATATATATATATATATACTATATATAGTATATAACGCTAGGACGACCTGTGCTAGAGCCTAGCCTAGGCTTGGTAGGCATAACGTTACTCGTTAGCATGGGTTCCTTTAGCATTAGTCGAGGCCTAACGTTACAACGGTCTAGCCTTAGTACTTGTAATTTACCTCAGCAACAGGAGGGACGGTAAATTTCGGGTCTAGCAGCGGATCGTCATTAAGAATATTAATATCTTCTATATTCCTCCCTCTATTTGTAAATTCTTTAGTGTCCTGCTTGAAGTCAAATCTGCATATTTGTTCCAAAGCCATTTTGATACCACTGTCTCGAGCTAGCTGTGATGTCGTGACTTAGCATGAATGGAAATATATGCACAGTACTGGAGACCACATACGGTTTCTACCTGCTGGGAAAAATTTTCCACGAATTTTTTTAAGAATTCCCTACAATCAAAAAAGTTTTTTCACAGCTGATTATTTTGTTCATTTATATTAAATTATTTAATATTATAACAAAAATAATAAAATTTTTTACATATTTATCTTTGCTTTACTTATTTATTGAAACTATTGCCTATAATTTTGGAGAAAGGTAGAAATGCTGGTGAACAGAAAGTTAGCGTGTAAGAGTTCTTGCAAATTCACCAGGGAGTTGTGCAACGCGTGTCAGTCTATGATAACCGTGGAAAAGGGGCAAAATGCATGGGTGGGTGAGGAACGGGGCTCAGTGGCGTAGTCGAGAGGGACCGAGGGTAGGAGTACTACATATTTTGTGTTTCTGCTCGTATTTGACTCGCCTGTTTCGCTATCTCTGAGCCTTATGGTACGTATGCGGCTATTCACTGCTTAGAGTACCTTCATTATAGTGGTTCTGGTACTAATATAACTTGACCAGTGACCATTCGTGCACGTATGCTGTTCTAATCGTAAGACCTCTGATAAACTGACTCTGGGCCGGAATGGCATTTTCCAGGTCTGAAAGAAGAGCCTAAGAGTGGTTACTTTGAGCTTTTGCTTGCAAGAAAATTTTCACTGTAATAAAAATGTGAGCAAATTCCAAAATGATAAAAATATCTTGTCATGAAAGTATATAGCAGTTTTCCGTGCAACATTTTGGATCCTCCAGTGCATGTCGACCGATATCACTCAGTACTGCCACCTCTGGCGGGCCTATTTTAGAAAATAAGACAACATTAATTAAATTCTTAAAGTTAGGCCTAACTCTAAAAATAGTGACCGGCACTGATACTCCCAAACTGGCAAAATTTAATCTTTCCAAATGGTAGTGACAATTGTTTGTTTGTTTTTTGTCTTTTTTACCCTATTTCTCATAGGCGGCGAAAGCGGGGGGGGGGGGGGGGGGGGGGCTGGCCCCCAATAATTTTTTATGAGATTTTTGGGGGCATGCCCCCCCCCCCCAATAAGTGAATGTCGCAAAATAAATTTTCCAAAAGTAATTAAACAACATTAAGTTGCCTTTATTCGGCTATTCTTTGGCTAAAATATTACTACTCATAGTGCAAAAGTTGCAAAGCTTCAGGGGGCTTTGCCCCCTGGACCCCCACATTAACGATAAGCTGTAGGAGAATTCATTTTTCAAACAGTTTCAAGGTATTTTTTCAATTGTGCCCCACTCTGAATTTCGGAATAAATTTAGGTAGACTGTGACAAGCTTCATATCTTCGGAATCTCTTGACTTTTTACTCGTCGGGTTTCTGGATGGATAATTTTCTAACAGATTTGGAGTGGCTAAAATTGGCTACCTTGGTGTGGATTAAAGTGTGCTCCTAGCATCTGGCATGTCTCTACCCCATGCAGGGATTTTTTTTCAATTCCTGGGGATGCAAAAAATCGTTCCAACATCATACTTGGTGTGGTGGGTTGAATATTTGGGTCTGTTAGCTCGAAAAGCTATTACTTTACAGACAATCACAACATAATGCCCGAAATTGTCGAATAACCAAATTCTTTCAAGCATTTGCCTGAAAATGGAAAAGTATCATAATAAGGGTAACATATAGTTACGAAAGGTTAAGAGATAAAATATGGCGACACATGTGGGAAGTCTGTGGCTTAAAAGAAACAATTATTCTTGAGACTGTTTTTAAATATTGTGTAACACAATACCCGAAATGAACGATTATTTTAATATCTTCAAATCTTTGCCGTAAAACAGAAGACGCTATATTTAAAGTACATTTTTCATGCAAAAAAAAAAAGATCTGCGAAACATTTGGGTAGAATGTAAAAAAAGGTTTTCATCATCCCAACTTCACACTGTAGTCTTGCAAAAATTTGCCCGAAATGGTAAAATAATCGAGCAAATGTTGAAAAAAATGCTGGGGCGTTTTCAATTGCCAAATTTATTCAACGGATAGACAGGAGGGTGTTCAGGTGCCCAAAAGTTTGCCATCTATCCTGCTCTAGAGCTTAATACGGGCAATGGTTATGAGAATCGGGTTTTTTGTTCTTCGATAATTTAATGATGCAGGGTGATAATGTCTTCCCGTAAGTCTGCTTGAAAATTCATTTCAACACACCTTGTAACGTGACAATTCTGTCAATATGTGTTAGTAACAGAAGAAAAATCATCTACTTCATTTCATCTAATGGTAGTTGTACATTTTATCTGATTCTTCTGATCAAAATAGCGACTGCTATAAGATTCCCCTTTAAGCCTGGGAAATGTCATTTTCGACTGTCTCAGAGGGGTCCGATGTTTCAAAATTTTCTGTTCGCTTCGCGCCAACCAGTGGTGAAGCTCCGGGCAGATAGTCTTCCTAGCAGTATTTTAGTTTCAAGTGAACATTTTTTGTGCAAACAGAGCCCCGAATTAGCAACTTCTAACACCCCCTGTAAGCATAGGAAATGGCATTTTGGACTGTCTGAAGTGGTCAGATTTTTCAAAATTTTCTGTACGTTTCGCCCCAACGTTTGGTGGTGCTCCACTTAGACCGCTTCATAGCAGAATTTAAGTTTAAAGTGATCATTTTTTACAAAAAGGAACTCAAAATTGCGACTGCTTAGATCCCCATATAAGCCCGGGAAATGCCATTTTCAACTGTCTGAGGGGTCGGATATTTAAAAATGTGTTGTACCCTTCGTGCCAACAAATGGTGGTGCCTTGCTAAGTCTTTCTGGCTGAATTTTAGTTTGGAACAAACGTACGTTTATCTGCAATTGAAACTTAAAAAAGCGGCTGCTTGGATTCCCTTTACAAGCCTGGGAAATGTCATTTTTGACTGTCTGAGAGGTACGAATTTTCAAATTTTCTGGGTGCTCCACTTTGACTGTCTTACGGGCAGAATTACATTTTCGGGCAAAATCTGCTGCCCCAAACTGAAATGCTCACCCACGCCTCTGGAAATACCTTACTCAGGCATGCACTGGAACAGCTGCTTGCAAAATTCAACAGCCTTCCGGATATTTTGATCCTAGGATACAAAGTCCAGTGAAGTAACTGAGCTAATCAGTATCTCAAAAGTGTGTTTTAATCTTTTTCTCACCAGAATTCGAGACAATTAAACCTGGCAAATGCCATTTCCAGCCATCTGGGAGGTTTTAAAATCCTGGACGCTCCGCTCCAACTGATGGTGGCTCTACGCTTAGATAGTAAACTCCAGTCACCCTCTACAAAAGTATCCACCCCCCTGAACCCCACCAGGGGCCCTTAAGAGGCCCTGGACCCCACGCCGATGGGGTTTTGTGCTTCGCGCAAAAACGGACGCTTTACGGCGTCACCATTATGTCGGCTGCCGAAAACTTGTGGCCCCCAATAAAAAACATCTTCCGCTGCCTATGTTTCTGAAGCATCATAAATCAGGTACGTGCGTTGGAAATCACACTAACTTTTTGAAAAATGTTCATCCAGAGTACCGAGTCGCGCATCTGCCAACAATTCGCACTAGTACAGACTAAATGAGGTTGGAGAATTCCAATTGGTTTGATTTTGACGTTTCATATTTCTGTACACATTTAGTAGTAAGCAACTAGACACACGGAGACTGACAGAGGGTTAATTATCATGCGTGAATATCACACTCACACCAGGGCCTATGATACTTGGGGCAATGGCCCACAGTCCCGTGAACAGCGCCGATATGATCCTTTAACAACTCTGGAAGCTATAGCAAAGCTAAGCTGCTAAGTGGGTTTAAAGGTCCAATTCTCTCACCCCAAACAGTACGAATTCTCCTTACCTTCTTAAGTAAGCCCCTCCCACAATTGTCTGAAATTCATCCTCATCCAGACACATTCTCAGTTTATATTGCTTCAGGGTGTGATAGAAAAGCTCAATGGGTATAATCAAAACACTCTCAGTGCAGGTCATGCTGTGTAATATAACCTTTGGTACTCTGCATTATTTGAATTAGCAGTCAGTCAAAAAGCTGAGCCAATTGAGAGTTTCTGTTAAACCCTACAAGAAGTGTAGTCTGGCGTCAGAGGATTGGCCCTTTAAAGGGTTCGATCATCCCCAGGAAAGATTCCGGCAGGTTTTCATTTCAAAACATAAGAATGTATCCAGATATTATCCGTCGCCCAAAATGTCAATGTAAATTTCATTTTGTGGCTGAGTCTAGCCATACAGGCAACTCACTTTCGCTGGAAAAATTGTGGTCCTCACGAAAGAGGCAATTTTGTCTCCATGGCTGCAGCTGTAAGAATTTAAACCTGTAGGATAAATTGACTCATTGTTGGGATAAATTGACTCATAATTAATATCAAATTGGGGGGAAACTAACGGCAAAAGAAAATGTTAGGGAAAGTTTTCTCAGTTACGCGAGCTCTTGCGGATAGGATCCAGGACCGCCTTAGGCCTGTCCACACAGGATGCGTTGCGTTCCGTTCCGGATACGACACGGCACGTCACTTTTATCACTTTCACGTAAATCAATGGAACCGTCCACACAGGATGCGTTGCGTTCCGTCACGATCGATGCGGAAAAAAGTTGACGTATCCTTCCGGATGCGTCAAATTTTGGCAAAGTCCATGTGCGTTCAGAAACAGAGTTGACGTACGGAAGCATGCGTCAACTTTGATTTCTTTCATGTTTTTCTTTCATGAATTGCAATTTAACGGGATGTGAATGCAAAATGGAACTATGTTTGAGCTTAAAATCACAATGACACGCCTGTAAAATAAGTAGAAAAGCTCATTTTTGGGGCATTTTTCACAACATTGGGAATGTATACGTAGGCCTATATGATTCTTTGGGTACCCACTACCCTTGCGATATTACTGACTTCGGAAGTGAAAAAACAGTTGTATTCTTGTTGGGACGGTAGGCAGGGGAAGTCTGGACACTAGACATGGCTGTATAGGGACATTTTACGGCACACGAGAAAATATAAATATACAATGTAGTGTATATAATCAGTGGCGTAGCTTCGGGGCTGATTGGATCGAGTCCTTCTCCTCAACCGTTGCGCTCCAAGCGCCCCACAAGCGATCTGGGCCAAAAAACTTTACTCGATTGGGCTACTCAACTTGGTAATGATAGACTCTGACTGTAGAAAATCTCCATTCCAATAAATCCACTGAAATCAGTGGCGTACACAGGGGAAGGCCGTTAGGCCATTCCCCTCACTGATGCCGATTTGTTTTTGTTCCTAAAAATACGCAAACTTTTTAACACAAATTTTAGTTCAAAAGGTAGCTAATGTGGCACTAGATTGCATGCAAGGACACCTAATTTTTCAAACGCCTTCAAATGAGGAAGGAGACACCCCTCCACTAGGACACCTCCCCAAGGCCGGCGATCACGCAACATACTGCATGTCCCTACACTTCCATGAGAGAAATCCTTGGTACGCCACTGACTGAAATCCATCCTGATAAGCCCACTTTGAATAATTTTGTACCAATTCGGACAGATTGTGACAAACTGAAAATGTTTAGGAATAAAATCAAACCAAATTTTACATTTTTCCACGAAACTTACACTTTTTTGTCAATCAGCATGCATTGTCATTGGAAACTGCACACTGCATCTTAAAGTGACGCATCGAAATTGACGTAGTGTGAACGCATCCTCTACAGACAGGCATGCGTCTTGACGTATCCGGAAGGATGCGGGGAAAAAAACGTATCGTATCCGGAACGGAACGCAACGCATCCTGTATGGACAGGCCTTTCAGGTGGATGCGTTGCGTTGCGTCATGATCGATGCGGAAAAAATTGACGTATTCGGCCGAAAGCGTCAAATTTTGACAAAGTTCATGTGCGTTCAGAAACAGAGTTGACGTACGGAAGAATGCATCAACTTTGATTTCTTTCATGTCTTTCTTTCATAAAATGCAATTTAACGGGATATGGCTGCAAAATGCAGGGGTGGCGTCAGCGGGGCAATGGCCCCACTTCGGGGAACACTGGCCCCCCCGTCGGGGAAGGTCAGCGGTTTCGTCGGGGAGGCCTAATAAAATTTAGAAAAAGTATAAAAAACCCCGCAAAGACTGAAATTAATGGATGGGTGATCTTGAACATTTTTTCTTTTACAACACTATTTTTATACATATCGAAATCAATTTTCAATTACTTCTCAAGGCTCAAAGTTCATAGCTCTGTTAAAACTCATTACATGTACCTTGTCCCATCTTAAATCCGTGCGCGCAACTTGCAATTGGTCACCCATAACCAAGACACGTGTTGCAGACCAGGGAGCTGGAAATACCACGTGCAGAAGTAACCAATGGTGACACCAGCGGAGAACCACGGGCCATATCCCCGTCGTTGAGAAGATCCAGTTTCGTCGGGGAGTCTTCATCTGTGGGCCCACGATAAAAGATGTAAGCCCGACAAACGTTAGTCCCCGGACGATCTTCTTGATTTTGCTTTACTAGTTTTCCTTACAAAACGGACGAGAAGCCCCTTTTCAGGTGCATGCAGTGCCCAATGGTTTGCCATCTGTCCTGCCCCGACAGCCGAATTCGAGCAACGGTAATGACAAAAATTTAGCGGACCTCGCAATTGAATACAGCAAGGAGTCTCAATAGAGTAAGAAAATTGGTATGTTTTCAATTCGGTTGCAAAGTTTTTCCCCGAGAAAAAGACAAGACCATTTCATTTAATTGTACCGGCATCTGGTTATTTCCTGATCACCTAGCAAGCTGGGTTTTTTCTATTGAAATGAAACTTTCATAAACAACGACTGCTTTCAGTTCTAGTTACAAGTCTGGGAAACGTAACTTCCGGCTGTCTGAGGGTTAGTTTTTTTTTAAAAAATTTCTGTACGCTCCGCGCCAACTTATGGTGGCGCTCCGCGTTGATAGTGTTATGGCCGAACAGATTATTCAACAGGACAATGCATGCTTGCAAATTATTCTTCGTTTGAGGGCAATATGAAGTGAAAATTTTACAGCGAAAAAAAGCTGAAAATGGAGACTGCTTTGTTTCTGGTTACGAGCCTGGGAAATGCCATTTCCGGCTGTCTGGGGTTTTCATTTTTCAAAATTTCTGTGCACTTCTAGTTAGTTTTTCGGGCAGGATTACATATTCAGATTCTTCCATAAAGCCCCCAAATCTCTCTTAGAGTTCCACCAATATAACCTTCAGATTCGCTAATATTTTTTAAAAATAGCAAACTTTTTTCATTTTCGATGGACACTCCGTACAATAAAACCCCAAGCCGACGCTCTTAATCACCCCGACAATTGTTCTTGACCGGCCCAAATTTTTCATTGTAACCTTACCCAAAAACAAAGTTTTTTCATAAAATTCTAAATTTGTCCAATAAGATAAGCTGTTAATTTTCAAATCCTCGTTCAAAAAAGGGAAACACTTTTCGGGCAAATTTCCAGTTCCGTCTGAAAGCCTTAGTACCTACGCCTAGTACGATGAAATGGGTAACCCCAATTAAAGAATTCAAGCTGTTCCTCTGTAATGTTTTTATTTTGCCCATATGAAGGACATATTCTTCAATTAACACCCCAAATTTTTAATGGTCCTTGCAAAAGCCAAATTTTGCTTAAAAACTTTTTCTCCTTAACAAACTCCAGATTTTTTTAATATTCAGATTCTAGAGTCACGTCCAACTGGGACTAACTCATCGACTTTGTCGGGGACTCGAAATGCTGGCCGCCATGTCGGGCAAATCGTGGCGCCACCCCTGGAAAATGGTACTATGTTTGAGCTTAAAATCACAATGAAACGCCTGTAAATTAAGTAGAAAAGCTCACTTTTCGGGCATTTTTTCACAACATTGGGAATGTATACGTAGGCCTATGATTCTTTGGTTACCCACTACCCTGGCGATATATTGACTTCGGTAGTAGAAAAACAGTTGTATTCTTGTTAGGACGGTAGGCAGGGGAAGCCTGGACACTAGACATGGCTGCATAGGGACGTTCCAAGGCAGATATTAGCAATTTAATGTAACAAATTTTCTGTATGGAATGAACTTGAAGCAAGGAGGCATAATGTGACGGATTCACATTGTTGGCCAATGTTTTGTTTTTATTCATAATTTACCATCAATTTTGAGCAACTGAACTTTGATATATTAATACCATAGGTGCATCCTGAGCAATGAAATTTTAAAAACTTTATACGCCTTGTGGTCAAGAAAGCATCCCTAATCAATTCCAGATCAAACTAAAAGGGTGAAAAATGAGGAAAAGGCAAAGTTAGTTTCCAACAATGTGAATCCATGACATCACACCTGTTTTCTTACAGTTAATTTTTAGGAAAAAAAGTGTCAACTTTAACTGCTAATATCACAAGAACCGAACATTGGAAATGAATTAAACTTTCAACAAAATGCCTAGAATGTTTTCCTCTTCAAAACATCAAACTTAAATTTGACTCACGAACTATTCTTTTAAGGCTTGTTACTAAACCCTGTTGCCTCAATCGACGAAGTTGGTTGAACGCCGGACTGAAGCACCCTCTGTTGGGTCAGACGAATTTACCCTGTCGGGCTATTGTGATGTAGCCCTGCAGTGAAAATAACTGGGGCAGAAGTGTCATTAACTCCCTACTACTGAGGTAAAAACTATTTGTTTCTCAGCTAAATTGTGCCGGTCTATTTTCATTGTAGAAAGTTCTATCTTTCATGCGCTAGAATGCACACTCTTAAAAAAATTGGGCAAATTTTGCCCAACTTTTTGACCAACACTGGGCATCTATTCAACAACCTAAACAGTTGGGCAAAACTTTAACCAACCAAATTTGGTAAAGTTTGAACCCAACTGTTGGGCAGGAGATTACCCAACTGTTTGGTAAATTAGCATTTTAAAACATACCCACTTGTTGGGCACTTCTTTTATTAAGCTGTTGGGCAAATGCATTAACCAAATGTTGGTTATATGTTAATCATCTTTTCCTTAAACGTTGGTGCTTTCTATACATGTTAGGTTGTAGGTTATGGCAGGGAGCTGCCACTGCAGCTCCCTGGTTATGGCAACCCATCGGTCCCGGTTAAAAAACTGGCTTAATAACCTATTTGGTTTGTCACTGAGTTTCGTATAGGTACGTCCAAAACTATGATTTTTAAAAGGCACTGTATTTTTAAAAGGCACTGTAAAATGATGTGTGTTAATGATGCGATGAAGTCTTGTAGTTACGGAAGCGTAGAAGGGACATGCAAAAGAAAAAAAAACTCTCAGCAAAATGACAATTTTCGTAGAATTGACATTTTGACGACTAAAATTAAGTCTTCAAAATGACAAAAATCCGAAATTTGGCGTTTAAATTAACTTGTCAAAACGTTAAAATTTCGAAAGTTTTCATTTTGCTGAGTTAAAAAATCTCGACAAAATGACAAAATTCAGAAAATTGTCACTTTGCTGGGCTAGAACATCTCGTCAAAATAGCAAAATTCAGAAAATTGTCATTTTGCCGAATTAGATCATATAGTCAAAATGGCAAAATTCAGAAAAATGACATTTTGACGAGTTTAAACATCTCGTCAAAATCGTAAAATTTAGAAAAATGTCATATTGGCGAATTACAACTTCTCGTCATAATGGCAAAATTTGAAAGATTGTCATCTTGCTGAGTTAGATCATCTCGTAAAAACGGTAATATTCAGATAAATGTCATTTTGCCGGGTAAGAACTTTTTGTCAAAATGGCAAAATTCAGAAAATTGTCATAATGTCGAGTTAGATCACTTGTTTAAACGGCACAATTCTATGGAAGCGTTCAGGTGCCATCAAACTGCATTATCTTTACATTTTGTAACAAAATGATGAAATGTTTACTTATTATCTTAACATTTTGCACACAACGATGAAATGCAAACTTACAATATTTCAACAATTCAAAAGATCTCAGAAAATTGATGAATTACGCATTTAACGAATGTTATTAATTCCTCCTTTTGCAGAAAATTAATGAATTACTCATGTATACCAAAATTTTTGTATCATAGTTATGTTCTTTTCCCAATTTGGTGAGTTTATGGTACAATAAGGACGGCAGGCGCCTTACAAACAAGAAGAAGAAATATGTAAACAGTGTAATCTGACCCCTATCAGTGGCGGACCCAGGAGGAGGGGGGAGGGGGCACCTGCCCCCTGGAAAATCTTGTGTCCCCGTGTGCCAAAAAGCAATATTTCCTCTGTAGTCAGAGTGTGACTGCGAAATTTTTTAAGATTTGATTCTTCTTTTGACAGTAATTTTCATGTTCATCAAATGAAGTTATCGCAAAAACATCTGGAAATTCCGGCTATCTGATGGGTTGCGTTTTTTCATAAATTTTTGCACACTTCCGACTACGCCAATTGAAGGTAACGCACACTGCTGAGGTAACCGTTTAGGCAGAATTACAGTAGGCCTACATCTCTCATTTAAAGAACCACATCTACCTGCCCATCAACTACCTTCTCTTTCTAGTTTCAGCTCCACTTCTTTTAAATGTTAGCCGGATCTGCCTTTGATGGTAGTTTCACTAGATTTTTTTTAACAATAACATCTTACTTCGAGTTGCCCTGAGAGTAACGGTTAGATTAGTGTAAAGAAAAAAGAATTACTGTTAAATTACGGCTTTAATACCTCACAAACATCCTAAAACTCGGAAGCTTCCAGGGCTTCGCCCCCTGGACCCCCACAGGGACTCACATTGAACTCCCATTAATTTCTTTCTGTATAGTTCATCTTCCATTTTTCAAAATGTCAGCCCGATTCCCTCTTGGTAGTAGTTTCACTAGTTTTATTTTACCCGTCTTAGTTGAAGTTACCATGGAGGTTATTTTTAGATCAGTGATAGGTCAAAAGAATAACCGTTACGACTTTACTACCTCATAAACACCCTAAAACCCAGGAGCGTCAGGGGGCTTCACCTCCTGGATCGACTGGACCCCACCACGGGTTCCAAGGGCCCATGGACCCTCATGAGGGCCCCTTGACTCCACCCGAAGAGCCTCGTGCTTTGCGCTAGATGGCGCCTCCGACCCCTTGAGTGGAGCATAGCAATTCCCCCAGTGTGATGACGCCATTGGTTCTATATCAAAATTTCTCAAGTTGTCCCTCATTGAGCACACCTCTCTGCAGGCATTCTTTCAACGCTCATGTTCTTCAACTGCAATGAAGGCATTCTGTGAGGGTGCAAGTAGTCCATGTTCATGTTTGGCCCAACGGAAAACTTGACAATAACTATATAGAGTTCTGCGACTTATATTTCTGTGGGTTGGAAAAACTCATTTCATGCATCAATAAAATTCACAACACTAAACGTCTGTAGCAATGCCTGACTCCAATTTGAGGAGTAGGGCCACCTGGGCCGTAGGGGAAGGGGAAGGTTAGGGGGCTGCCACCCGCAAATGGCCATTACCTTGCTGAATCGGACAGACTTTGGTGCCTCTGTCAGGCAGAGATTATGCTCTGGTTGGGCATCTGGAGTCGGGAAAAAGCACCACTCCCGAGTAGGAGAAACAGTCGGGTACGGTCATGTGAGCCACATGAGAAAAATACTTGGATTAAGTTAAGTCATAAATTCTATGTTTGGCATATGGTGATGGCCGAATGGAACTCTTTTCTCAGGGGTGACTTTTTGCCTTATTCCAAATTCCCAACCACGGTATAATCTCTGCCCTACTGAGGAACCAAAGTCTGCCCGATTTAGCAAGGTTTTGGCCAATTTGGGGGACTGCAGCCCCCGGCCCCATCCCATACGGTCATGGATAGGATAAAATAAAATATGTACAAATCAATGAAGAAGCACTTTTGGTGCTACATGTTATTTTTGGAGCATTAGGTAATAAAATAATGCTAAAAAGTATTCAAAATTTTGGACAGTTTATTTTTCTATGTAACATGTACATTCGGTCTCGTCTCGGTCTTGGACTTTGTCGGTCTCGATCTCGAATTCTGCCCTGGTCTCGGTCTCGACACCTTCTGGTCTCGGTCTTGGATATGCTGGTCTCGACTAAAACACTGGTTCAGATACCCTGCTTCTAAAAGGATAATTAAATCCCAGTTGTTGTTTTCATCTTAAACCAAGCCCGGATTTGTATAGCATTCAAGTAAAAACTACGACAAACTTTAGATCTGTAGCTGTTGTGTTCAATTTTAAGGGCGTTTAGACTTTGCTAGCTCATGGGGTGGACGACTTTTTCCGTCCGGCTCATCGCTACGAAAAAATCTTAAGGGGGCTGTAGCCACAAAGGCGCTAGGCAGGCTAAGACTTAGCTGACATTAACACACATTGACATTGACATTAACATTAAAAAAAATAATTATAGAAAGAGATTTAATTGCAGAGTCTGACAAGGGGAAGGGGCAAAGTGCCCCCGGAAAAAAGTCAAAGGTAAAACCGGTGAGACAGTAAAATGAAAGAAAGAGATTGCCCCAACCCCAAATTCGAATTTGAGGGGCTCTCTGAAGTCTTGAAGTTTTACCCCCGCCTCCTGCCCGAAGAGGTCATATTGCCCCAAACACACAGATATACAGAAATTTTTCGTTATGAAAATACGCGTATTAGTATTAATGAAGGCGCACTTTATTCTACCTCTTTAAAATGTGGAAAAGGAATCTAAAGCAGATCCGTTATCCGTCAATTTTCTGCAAATTGACAACATGCTAAATTTATCACTTGCAATAAGTGAGTAATGAGCAGTTTCAAGTTTGGTTTCGCCGAACGGCCCTTTGCCAGAGGGTCGGGAGGACTTTGGAAAAAGTATAAGTGAGTAATTCAGTCTAGAATGGAGCCATGCTTGACAGACCAATAATGTAAAAGGCCTGAAGGCCTTGAGGTTGGTCAAGTGTTGTCCTTAAGTCAACGTATAGCTTCTTCGGGAAGCAGTTTCAAGTTTGGTTTCGCCGAACGGCCCTTTTCCAGAGGGTCGGGAGGACTTTGGAAAAAGTAAGTGAGTAATTCAGTGCCAAAAATGATGACCTGTTGAAATACTGCACGTTTGAACTTTATCATTTTCCTGCAAAATGTTAAGGTAACGAGACTCATTTCATCATTTTGTTGCAAAATGTTAAGATAATGCGATGACTAAGTTCGTAATTTGATGGCACCTTAACGTTTCCATAGAATTTCGCCCTGAAGGTCCTAACTAGGCGAAATGGCAATTTTCCAAATTTTGCCGTTTTGACAAGATGTTTTTTCTAGGAAAAATGTCATATTTTCCGAATTTTGTCATTTTGACGAGATGTTCTAACTCGACAAAATGACAAAATTCCAAATTTTGCCTTGTTGACGAGATGTTCTAACTCGGCAAAATGGCAATTTTCCGAATTTAGCCATTTTGACAACATGTTCTTACTCGGCAAAATAACAATTTTCGGAATTTTGTCATTTTGACGAGATGTTGTTTGGTCGGCAAAATTTCAATTTTCCGAATTTTGCCATTTTGACGAGATGTTTTATCTTGTCAAAATGACAATTTTCCGAATTTTGCCATTTTAAGGAGTCCATTAAGTCGTCAAAATGTCTATTTTACGAAAATTGTCACTTTGCCGAGACAGTTCTTTTTTCTTTTGAATGGCCCTTCTACGCTTCCGTATGTAGTTTCATCAATGCATAAATGTGAACACAAGGGCAGCATGAGAATTAGCTGGTCCGTAGCTCTCATACACTGTTATCATGGTTATGAGACAGGTTTCTTGTTATGCCGAAATGTTTCAAATAATAATATATAAATGCTCATTCGGACGTGAGAGAGAATATCCCAGATCCTGACCTCTCATTGGATAGCAGTTTTGCGCCAAATACGAATCATGGAATCTCATACAAATGTGTTCTAGTTCGTAGTACTGTTTAAAGAATTTTATGGAAATAGAGATCGATTTCATGGTCTAAAGTAATGTACGAGTTTAGCTGTTTGGCCAATATAAAAGATGCCAAACAGAATTTTCAGATTATGGTACCATGGTCTGATTATGAGAAGAATTGTGACACAAATCGGGTCAAGTGCACTGTTGTTTGGTGACAACACTGCAACCAACAATATACAACAAATTGGCAAAAAGTTACCCAACAAGTGGGTAAAGGGAAAATATGCTCAACTGTAGAATAAAATCTTATCGTCATTTTGACCAGTCAGTTGGGTATAACAGTATACACGTGCATGGAAGGGGAAATTTAACCATTATGTGAGCAAAGATTGACCAACACTTAAGCAATTACTTTTACTCAACAAAAACTTTGCCCAGCGTTTAAACATTGCACCAATTAGCCCCAAAGTTGGGCAAAGTTTAACCAACACATTTCATAAACTTCTTTAACCAACGGATATTTTACCCAACGTTTTAAGAGTGCACCAAATTGCAATTCAGAGACCTTATACCTATCAACCCCTTATAGGCCTTTGTTATTGCAAAACATTTTATACCCTCCCTCAAGGAGGCGATCGTAATTTGGATCCCTTCTCCTTTAAAATATCGTGGATCCGCTCCTGCCACTCCGTATTGCACACAATGGACTGTCGATGTGATCTTGGCATCAGAGGATAATCGCGTTTCGGTCTCGGTCTAGGGGTAACGTCTCGATCTAGAGGTAATGTGTCCTCTTTGGGAGCAAAGTGTAGGCATCGGAAGTTATATTTCTACTTCAACACTGCTTGCTAAATTACGTGGTGAAATTATTAAGATTGATGCCTTTAAAACTCGTTTTTGAAACTATAACCAAGTAAACGTATATTTTGCCTACTCAGTTACACCTTCCATATAGCACCCAGATCCATTGTTCGGTATTGGGCTATACAGAAGCACTTTTCTTATTCTCACTGAAGATAAAATGAAATTACTGTCTCTCATAGGGAAAAATTTGAAACTAGTATGAGGAACAAGTTAACTGAGTGTCGGTATAGTCCCAAATTTTCCAATTTTATTATATGACTATGCCCCACACCCCTCCATGTGTCATTGTAACTGAGTACCGTTTAAAAAAACTACCGTATCATAGAGCATATGGAGCTGGTTAGAGTCTTACTTTGAAATTCAACTGGTAACTTTTAAACACAAAGTTAAATGTAAATTGTTACTTTTTAACAATTAAATTAAAATAGGCCTGGCTGAAACGTGTTACAGTTATAAAGAACGGTAACTATGACGACTTGTTTTCGAAGTGAAACTGGCGAAAAAACCTTGAGTATTGATCAGTAGGTTAGGCCAGGTTAGATGGAGTTTTACGGCCCAGTTTGCAACCAATTTGTGGAGCAATTAGAGCGTCATGTCCGAGGTCGTGTTTACTAGGAATATACTTCTAAATTTCAAAAAATGACACTTTGCAATCTTAAAAGCCTTATAGTTTCTATGTTGAGGAAGATGCATTTGGAAAGTCACCCTTTAAGAGAGGTTAATTACTTTTACGAACTTGGGTAGCAGACGAACCCACGTACTGACGAAAGAACTCATATCACCGTGTCCATCAGATGACAAAATTAGGATAGAAATGATTGTCCCTGGGAGTGGAGAGTTTTAAGGGGAGAGGTGTTCAATCCTCCTTCACATGTGCACGTGCACTGTACTTTTTAACAAATACTATTTCTTGATTGGCTGTTGCCATTGCATTATATCGGTTATTCTTTGTAAGGGTTTGGGATTAGGTTACGGATTAGCGCCATCGTTAGCAAGTTAGGAAATTTCTTGTTCAACATTGAGCACCGGCTCGAAAGATGTTCAGTTCAATGTAACTTTGTTTCAATCTCAAATAAAATAGCATAATGTGACTAAAATACAATCTGTAAGAAAAAGATTGGTTCAGTGGCGTAGGAATCAATATGAAAGTGGGGGAGGGCGGAACGATTTTGGACCATGCACCTCACTCTCGCCTATTGACCAAAAGATAATTTTTATGGTTATTTTTTCGATTTTTCTACGAGCAAGATAATTTTGTAAATAAAAAAAATTCTGATTTTTTCACTGCTGCATTACGAACGTACTGTAAGTTGCGGAGGGCCGAAAAGTCGGGTCCTTTTACACACTTGTAAATCTGAAGCTTGTATTGTAGAAAATAGTTTAGATTCAGGTTTCTTGTAAGGGAATTTGAATATTTGGGGGACTATCGAAGAATCTACGTTTCCTATCAGCATATACCTTAGATAGCATGTCGTCTGAAGATCGTTGTGTTGGGAAAACCGCACGGTATTTGACTGGTGTCTCAAATGGCAAATTCGGCTTTTTTCACTTTTTCGAGCCAGGGCACAACCCCCTGCCTCCTGTAGCTACGTCACCGCTCTGCAACACTGGAAATTGATAACATTTTGACACTTTAATAACTAAAGAATCCATCTACACAGACTACTCAACTGACAGAGATGAAAGGTATTTGATGATAGGTGTGTATGAGAGCATTTGAGTACGGTAGACCGATGGTTTCCTGCGTGGAATATGAAGTCTTGCAAAAAAAAAAAAAAAAAATGAAAAATAGTGTCCCTCAGAGAGACGGAAATGGCATGTTTCGGGCTCGTAAGTAGTCACCAAGTTTTTTTGATTTGTCTTTCAAGTGTCAACACCACTGTATCAGGGACGTATTGCGGCGCGCGCCAAAATTTTAGCCCCTTTTAAACAAATATGTAGATATGGAGCTTGTTTTGCAGGAAGCTTTGGTTTCTGGATTTCCTGTTATCAAATTTACGAGTTGGGGGTAACTGAAGAATCTGCACTTCCCCAAAATATTTGTGGCAAATCGTCGTTGCTACATAATATTATCTATAAGGCCCACGAACTGACACTCGACGATGACAATTCAAAAGTTTCCCAAACTTTGTTGTGCTTCTTTGACAAAAAATGTCAAAACCAAGAGCTTCCATTGAAGAAAATGTGGAATTCTATGAAAGACAGTTTACAAAAATAGCAATATAGCTGCCGGTGTCTCTTGATGATGTGGTGTCACATATGATAAATATCTGATTTCGTCATATCCAGAGCGATGAAGAGTTTAACAGACTGATATATGAGCGAGAACTAATGCATTTTATATTGCATTTTGCGGTACGCGAAGTGCGCTGGAAATTTTTCCATCTTTTGAGATTTGGAAATATGAAAAAAAAAAAGGGGGGTTTCTGATCTATGAATTGGGGGGGCGAAGCATGCTTCCGCCCCCTCATTTTCACTGGTGGGATGTCGCCCGCCAGCCCCACCCCCGCTTCCTCGCCCATGGATTGGTACATTTGTAATAAAAATGAAAATACTAGATGAGATGATGAGATGAGATTGGGGAGTAGCAACTGAAGCTCCTAATATCTTGTGGAGGTTGACACCCCTTAACAACAGAAAAAACAAAGTGCAAAACATAAGCATGTGCTAGGAGGGAAAGAAAAAAATCCGCAGAATAACAGTCACTACAGGAAACATTCTGAAGAAAGTAAGGGAAGAAACCAAAAGTAGTTTGCAGTGAAAGAAACTTTTTATCGTTCTCTTTCTTTTAAAACTATATACAGTTTTACAGATAGTAATCTCTTGGGATAAAGTATCCTAGAGTTTTGCGCCTATAGACCTAAGAATGGTTTACATAGGGGAGTGGAGAGCTGTTTCACCAGAGCACGACTGGGACAGGGATAACGAGTAAAGCAAAAGCTAAATACTAAAAATTGATGGGGTTTTATTATGTAGCCAAATAAACATAAACGTCCCCACATGACACCGATTTAAGTCATAGCTAGGTTATTGTTAATGGAGTTGAATCTAGTGAGCATGCAATTACTAGTGGTATTCCGCAGGGTAGTGTTTTAGGTCCTATCTTGTTTGTTATATATATTAATGATTTAACTCAGTGTGTGAATGGAACGGCCTATTTATTTGCGGATGATACAAAATTTTTTAAAGAAATTAGAAGTATGGACATGGAGGTCAATAGGCCTGCCTCCACTGAGTTTCCTAAGGTATCCTAAGATATTAAGAAAGTTGAGGCTGGCGAAAAGGTGCACGGTAGGATGTAGATAGCGAACATTGTTTATGAATCTACCAGCCCTCTTATGCAGTATAAATAAGGGTTTTAGCCTGGTTGGGAACGTGCTTCCCAAAACAATATACAGTAGGTGAGATAAGATGTGCCATGTTACAAACGACATAGCCTACATATCGAAAGTACGCAATATGTAAATTACATTCCTTGTGGAAGGATACTCCAATCCCCCAACTTAGCAATCGTACACCTAATCTCACGTAGGTAGGCTAAGATCCACATTGACTAATTTAACACAAACTGCTACCCTTCTTTAACAGGCACGGTTATACATATTCACAACATGGATTTCACTAGACATTTTTACATTTTAATTCTTATTTTTAGAATCCTCTCAGTCTCCTTCTTACTCCATTTGTAATGATTTTTCCAATGTAATTTCCTTCATGGTATGTAAAAAGCTTGCTCTGTGCCGCCCGTAAGAATTGAACAAAGACACCGTGAGACCAAAGACTTCGGTTAGATGGAGTTTTAACGTACTGCCCAGTTTCCACCAAGTGGTTCAAGTCGAGCCGGCCACCACCTTTTTTCTGTTGTGGCTCAGTGGCTTGTTTTCCCATGCAGAATGGCAGTAGGTTCCGTCTTTCGCTATGGCCCGGCCAGTACTCGAACTCTCGACTGCAAGTCAGACAAGTCTAACCACTTGACGATGCAGTCGGTAGTAAACCGAGATGGCGGTTACAGAACAATGCACTATAGATCAAAGACGGTGTGGGGTATACGATTTTTTCACGCCTTCTGATGTACGCAACCGTCGCATGCAACAAATAGCTTCGTGTGGATGGATCTTCATGCAAAATTAGTGGCCTGCAAAAGTTGTTGCGTGTGAATGACTTGGCGTTGGTTTGCGCGCGACTTTTGGAAGTATTTCAAAATCGTTCCAAGTTTAGCATTTCTGGGTTCAAACGGTACTACTCAGGTGCGCGATGTTATTCAATGTGACTGATAAATTGATGGTAAAATGATCGTCGCACTTTAATGCGATTGCCTGTTGGGATATTCTAAATTAAGATTATTGTTGATACCAGTTCTTACCAGATCCATTTCCTGGTAATTGTTCAACTGGACTTTCACACACTTAACATTTCTAGGCCTACTTCGTTTTGAATTTTCGACAATTTAAAGTACGCATAAACCCTGGCTGCATGGACTTGCACCTAGATGTGATCTTCAGTCAAAATCAAGTTTGGCGATCCTTTTCGTTATATTTTGAAATAAATTTAAATGCTGGCTCAAATTGAAAAGGGTGGGGGGTGGTTCAAAAAACATTTATAGTGAACAACCAGTTCACTCAATTCATGTGGTACTTATTTGTAATCAATGCCGGAAGTGACGTTATTTTTCAAAAGATCGTATGTTTGACCTGATCTCACTCTAAACCTAACCCTTGCTCCCGATTTTAACCATTATGTGGGGCTACCCAAGTATTTTCACAGTTTAGAACGTAAGAACTACCAAAAGCGTTGTGGTAGGAAGTTATGTGTAGGTGACTCGACTATCTCTGTACCAGCCGATATTTTAGAGAAGGAGTACAAACATTTTTCTATGCTTTATTGTTAAAATTGTGTAACCAATGAATCCATTGAAAAGATATTTCTTAAATATGCCGGACATTCCACATCGATCTGAGCTACAATCTTGGACAAAACTGTTGGAACACGTCACTTCATTGCGTTGTTTATGGTGACGAGTACTATTTCGACCACCTCTATCCCTTTTGAAAAGTTGTGTCCTACAGAAAATAGCGATTATCGAAACCCACGTCCCCCAGTACAATGTTGGGTCCCAAAGAAAATGGTGCGTCCGAATTGGTTTTATTATCTCCAACATTGCACGGGGAGCGGAGGTGTTCCATCTAGTTTTGTCCAAGATTGTAGGTCAATAAAACTAGTTGTGAAAGGGTTTTAAGTAAGTATGAAAGTTACGCTGCACAGTGTCTAATTAAAAAAAAAAACGGCAAAGCCCCTGGAAATGATGGTTTGCCCTGGGAATTTCACAAATTATTTTGGCCTGATCTTGCGGATATTATTTTTGAAGCGTTTAATTATTCTTTTCAATTGTGAGAACTGCCTTCCTCCTTGAGACAAGGGGTTATTACTCTAGTTCCGAAAAAAGATAAATCGCCACTATATCTAAAAAACTGGAGTCCGATATCCATTTTAAATACGGATTACAAAATACGCTTTAAGAGGGTTTTGCCATCTATTATTTTACACGACCAGTGTGGTTATCTACATAATCTTTATATTGGTGAGTGTATCAGGAAAGTACTTGACATAATACCTTATTAAGAAGATAATAACCTGTCTGGGATTCTGTTTTTGCCGACTTTGAGAAAGCGTTCGATTCAATTGAAGAAAAGTTTCTTTTCAGAGCTCTTGTAAATTTTAATTTTGAACCTGATATTATCAATAAGATTAACCTAATTTACATTAATATTAAAATAGTGCTGTCATAAATAACGGCTTTTGGACAAAATATTTTGATATATCTAGAGGATAAGTGTTTCGTTAAACGTGTTGGCCCTTGTCTATTACTTGATACTTTTTTCTGTGACTATCTTCCCGTTGTATGGACCAATGATGCTATAACCTATTTAGGTATTAAAATTCCGAATAAAATCCACGATGTTATCAATATCAATTTTGCTAATAAACCCAAAGTTATCCGTGATTGCTTGAAACCGTGGGAGGCTAGAAAATTGTCCCGTATGGGTAAATCTACAATTTTAAAATATTTATTTATGCCGAAATTAACACTCTGTCTTTCTTTCTCATCAAATCCTTCTGATGATTTTATTCATTGCATTCAAAATATTCTTTTTGAGTTTCTTTGGGAGGGTAAACCAGACCGTATCAAAAGAAATGTGTTGATTATTTTTGAAACGAGGGGGGTTTGCAGATTCCTCGTGTTAAAACAGTTTGTTGCTCCTTACAGGAATCCTGGGTGAAGCGTTTTCTAATGGAGCCGGATAAGTGGCTTTTCCTGAATGAAATTTTAAGGGATCAAGGTGGTTTTTATTTCTTTGACTGTAATATACGCTAAACGGATGAAGTTCTAGCACACATCCAGACTGATTCTCATGTATAAGAAGCTTGGGTTTTGTATCAATTTCGTAAACCCAATTGTAGAAGTGAGAATTTAGCTGAAAATATTTGGTTCAACTCATTTATAACCATAATTCATAACGTAGTGTTTATTTAAAGCTGCAGTTTGACAAGGGGGGGGGGGGGGGTAAAACTATCTCAGATCTTTGCAATAATGATAATACGTTTAAGGGGTTTCAACATTTTTTGTGAAAAGTTTGACATTAATACAGATTTCGTAACTTACTTTTATATTCCAGTGGAACGGAAGAGAGCTATTCAACAAACAACTGACAATACTACCCCCGTAAATAATATGAAAAACGTTTTCGAGAATTCCAAGCAACCTGCTAGATTGTTCTGTAAAGATGTAATATCTTCTATCATTATTTAGCTTGATAACAATAATAAATTAATACGGATATGGAACACTGACTGTAATTTGGATGACCCTATTACTTTACTTCAGAAAGCTTTTAATACTCTTTTTAGATGTATACACTGGTTTCAACTGGTTAAGTGACTCATTCCCGTCAATATTTAAAACTTACTTTGAATTGCGTACTGGCACATATTCCTACCCCTGTCGACATCGGAACCACATAGCAATACCTTTTTTTAGACTTAGATCCTCTCAGTTTGGAATTCGGTATAGTGGTCCCAAATTATGGAACTCGTTTCCCAATGATATTCAAGAGTGCATACAGTTAAGTACATTTAAGAAGCGATTAAAAGATAATTTTATCATCAACTACCTTTGAATAATTTTAATTCTTTGCTATCTGTTCCATTTATGTGTGTTTTTTGTGTTTCTTTTTTCTGTATTATATATGTGTATTGTGGTAATTGTTTTTTGTTAATTTAAGTCTCTGTAAAGGGGTGTCAACGTACATAAGCTCCCTGGAGCTTCTTGTTGTCACTCCTCAGTCTCTTCAGTACCCTGTACATACAAATAATTCATTATCTATTTCTCTATATGAAAGACTGAAATAAAGTTCTATGAAACTGAAAAATTGAAAGACACTAGACCCTGTGCTAAAATATTTTTAATTTAGGTTTTTACATCGTATTTCTCCCACCAATTCTTATCTTTGTAAAGCTAAGTTGATTAATTCCCCAGTCTGTAATTTTTGTAACGGGGACGAACAAACTATTATTCATATGTATTCAACTTGTAAAGTAACGATTGCTTTTTGGAAGGAAGTCCTCTCGTGGTTAACCAAAAGAACGTTATTACTAGAGATCCATCAACTTCCGAGACGCTGTAACTGTAATGAAAATAAGCATTTTCTTTTATTAAATACAGTCTTTGTTCCATGTAAATTTTCATTTTCTCTAGTTAATACCAGGGAAACACCTTACAACTACAAGCCTTCTAAAACATGTTTTTCCATATGAAACAGAATTGGACATTGTTTAGTCCATTATAATTTTATTATAATACTGTACATCTCTTGGAGGATGGTCCCTAGCCTTCAGGACATATGCATGACGGCACAAATAAAAAAAAAATAAAAAAATTATGTGGAGTCGCTAGTCTTATTTTAGATTTGAGCCTAGCCTAAATGGCTTTTCAGAAAAAAAGCCAAAATTGACAAATTCTCACCAAAAGCTTAATCTCAACCATTATTACTAATCTTGTGGGGACTGATTCTAAATAAGAGCCTTGAAATTTGTCATAACAGGGTCTTCGTCAGGATTACTTCAGCTCCTGTCTTTCCTACATTAATCAGAGTCAAGAGTAGAAGCTCCACTGACTCTTTGCCTCAGCGGGAGATCTCAGATTTTTTTAATTGTTTTTTAGGAAGTCTCCCGCCCTGAAACTTTTCTTAAAAGGCCTACATATCTAAAAATTTTAAGAAAAAAAATGTCGTGGATAATGTTTTTGATGATGCCTGAAATGGCTCAAAATAAAACAAATAAAGGTTAAAATTTCAAAATTTTCCGGGGGAATGCCCGGACCTCCTTGGATGTTCTTTGCGCCTTGGGCGCTCGCTCACGTATAACCTTCTACTTTCCAATTACTGAAGGAGGGGGATCTCCCACTTTGTACCTATGTCAGGTTGGAGTCCCTGCAAGAGTCACACTCTCGCCCCCATTATCCTCAATGCATGTGTATGCTTGCACATGCACACTTAACTCGAGTAGCTTATCCCTGGGGGATGAGAAAATGACTTGCTCTCTATCAAATTCAATCAACGTGAACACACTGAGTCAATGTAGCATTATTTTCTACTTAACGCATATTGATTTCATGTTCTTGTTCGTTCCATTTTTCTCTCTCCATTCTAAGGTTGACCGAAGTCTGTCATTTTGTTAAGCTACTTGTTGTCATGCTATCCCCAAACCGCATGCAATACGTTCAACAGTGCTGAACTTTCAACGACAAGGTCGAGCATGACAAAAGTTGAGTAAAAATCCATTCACACCCAACGACCAGATCGCGCACAACTTATTCAGAAAATTGCATGCAACTTTGTTGCGTGCGGTCATTTTCATTCTACTAAAACTTTCAGTCACACGCAACGACAAGATGGCGTACGACAAGTTGCACGCAACCAGAATCTTACGCGATCTTGTCGTATTGTGTGAAAGGGCCTAACCCTGATT
Source organism: Holothuria scabra (assembly GCA_037179385.1). Lineage (NCBI taxonomy): Eukaryota > Metazoa > Echinodermata > Holothuroidea > Aspidochirotida > Holothuriidae > Holothuria > Holothuria scabra. Next base: position 54,291,854 of record CM074182.1, read on the forward strand.
CGACATTAAATGTGCCCTTTGTGATTGCGTGAAAAGCAAATTTTGCCAATTGAGTTAACACATACATGACTTTACTGCCAGCTTACCCCAATTGTTACGTTATATTTAATTTCACCAATTTAAAAATTCCTTTACCTTTATCTTTTTGTAATGTTCGTTTTCGATAAGAAAACTGGGATATCTGGTCAAATGACACCAGAATGTATAAATCAGGCAGGACCACCCCTTTCCATACAAATAATTAGTAAATCGAAATGGCGACTAGAGAACAATGTAATATTGTCTCTTTCTTTTTTTTAATTAGAATTTTCGATCAAGAAAGAAACTACCTGACACTAGTATATAGGTTAGGTACATTTCTTGTGTGTTTGTAATGTAAAGAGTAGTTGCAACAAACAATAGGGTCAAACTTACTTTGTGTATACCTGACGGAATGCACTCTGCAGAACAACACCCATGTGGTTCAAAGCATTTATTGAATTCCCATATAAAGCAGTGTTGACTAGGTTTCTTGACCCATGGTTTCATAGAAATCACCTGAGTTTTTAAGGATAAAGGTTTGTCTAGTTGGCACTTTCTCATTGTCTAGTGTGACGCAGGGACTTATGGGAATTTCCAATTGAACTCCCCCTTAATGCAGAAAAAGACCTAAATTTGAATGGGTGACAAAAGTTTGGGTAACTGGGTGTGAAAAAGAAACTATTCTTAAAAATTAATTTATTCTTTACTTCTCAAATTGCTCTCTTAAATCAATAGATATAAAATTTGTCTAATAGAGTTAAAATAAATCTAAATGAATGGAATTAGTGACCAATCGAATGTCCGATTGAATGTCGAATGTCCGATTGGTCACTAATTCCACTCTTTTAGATTTAAACTGCAATATTTTAAGTCTAAGGTTTTAAGAGAGTGACCTTGACCCCGGAAGGGGAAACCCTCGGAAGCACTGGTATCTTGGACTGTGAAAGTTTGCACTGAAAATGTCCCCGCTACAGTCTTCTGTATGCACTGTAAAATGTCTGTAATGTGACAAACATTTTTTACAATTACATGCAGAAGAAAAATTGAAGGGGTTCCAAAAGAATACATAAAAAGTGTTCTTAATAAGTTGACAACATTTTTTTGTGGTTTTATGTATATCTTCATTTTATTTTCTGTAAATGTACATAGATATTTACAGTGTATGTCGTTTGCCAGCAAACGATTTATTGCACGATTTTACTTACATACGCGAAAACTACCTTTAAAATTGTTGATGGACTTATTGCAACAGAAAAGTTAAAACATATCGATTGCTAAAATTCTACTTAAAAACCTGGGAAATGCCATTCCTGGGTGTCTGAATTTTTGCACGTTCCTCGTTAAGCGATGGTGATGCAGTCTTTAAGGCAGGAGTACATGGCGCCCAGCTTACCAACTCACTTTTCCCAAGAGTTCATCCCCTCTTCTGAAAATGTCTGGATTCACATCTGGGTATACCACTTTTCATCAGCACTATGTTTTTGTGAATAGGGACAGTGAGATACTGATTTGCATTCCTTGAGTCGACGTCCTCAGAATCAATTTGAAATCAACAGCGGGTTAAGTGCGGCTCGGTTTCATTCCTTATACCTGGCGGCCCGTTTAATCAATATGGTTGCCAACTCCTGAATTAGATAAACTGTGTTGCCTTGTCAACATTTGAGGATTCCCCCACAATCTTTGATTAAGATGAGTAGCTCTCCATTCGAGCTTGCGGGATATGTACCGAAGACTAATGCGCCAATGGTAACAAAAATGAGCTTAAAACCCTCATTTTCTCTGAAAATAGAAAAAATTCGCTAAAGACATTTTCTTCTCTTACACACTTACTCACTCTACACTGTTAGAAATTTCTCTGTAAAATTTACATAATTTTTATGGCAAATTTTTTTCCAACCAAATAATGTTTTTTTTACAGCCAGACTGTAATCATGAAAAAACATTAAGTGTTTGTTTTTTCTTTACAGTTTTTGCATGTAAATTATTTCACAAATGTATACTGTAAAATCGAATTACAGAATTGTTCTGTTTTTTTTTACCTTAATTTTATGTGAATTTACAGCCTACTGTTTTCATTCTCGGCGTTTCAATATTTATTATAATATCGCTTTTTTCCTTTCATATGTTATTACGTAACATACACTTCACCATTACGTAGATCAGGTATTTGCTTATCAACGAAATGTGTCGTTACGAAGTTATTTTCAATCAAAACTTTTTCTAAAGTCCTCCCGACCCTCTGTCAAAGGGCCGTTCGGCGAAACCAAACTTGATACTGCTTCCCGAAGAAGCTATTACGTCCACTGAAGGACAACACTTAACGACCAACCTCGCGGCCTTCAGACTATTTTCATCATTGGTCTGTCATGTATGGCTCCATTCTTGACTGGATGAAAAGAACAGATACTATACATGATCTTAACCAAAAGGCCGAGAAGCGAAGTTATTTGCAATCAAAACACAATGAGGATACTTTGTTATCACATTGTTGTCCAGTAGACTGCTATCTCTAGGAACTTTGTAATTGGAAAGTCACATTTTTGGTACAATATAATAATTGTTTTTAAAATAAATATGACAAAGAATGCAAATACATTGGTTGCAAACATTTCCAGACAAGGTAAACAATAAGTTTATCACTTCCTGATTAAAAAAAGCCAAAAAAGATATTATTCAAAGCAACAGCAATCCTTTTGTTAGGAAAATGCCTACAAAATAAGCTCCACCCATTTATGCAAAATGAGATTTACGTCATAAAGTGGTAAATTTACAGACTCTTTCAAGTAAATTTGTGAAACGTTTTTAATTCGATCAAGTGCATGAGCACCTGTGGCGATGAGTTGACATCAGTATACCAATTGTCAGTATAATAAATGTAAGTTAATTTTCAAATAGGGCCATAAATTTGCCAAAAATGTTTTCTTTTTTAACTGAAACTTCGCAGAACGATGCATGTTATATATTGAAAATTTTCTGGCTATTTCTTATTTGTTTGTTTGTTTGGGCTTATTTTTGTTTCTTTTTCAGCGTAAAAACAAAATGAATGTTTGTTAAATGACAGTATATTTATGTGAAATCAGAAAAATACAAAAAACTGTTAAAATTTCTGTACATTTACAGAAAAAGTTTTACAAAGCAGTAAAATTTGGTTAAAAAGCAGACAGAAATGGTTTTTCAAATAAACAGAAAATACATGTTAAACAACCTTTCTTATTGTAGAAATACAAAGTGTCTGTAAAGATACAGAAAATCTCTATTAAAAGTAAAATACAAAAAGTTTAAGTTAAAAAAAGAAATTTTTAACAGTGTACATACAACCTTTTTCCTCTAAAAACAATTTTTTTTCTCGAAAAACATTCTTTTTTCTTAAAACCAAAAACAAAGAGTTTATCTCTAAAAACAAAAATCTGTTTCCTCTACAAAAAAGAATTCATCTAAAAACAGTTTCTTCCTTTAAAACATTTTTTAAAGCGAAACACGAAAAAGGCTACCGAACTTACACGTGTGTATCTCATTCCATTCAAACAGTCGTTGTTTTCTAGCCTAATGATCTAAACACACTGTGTAATGTGTTACTGTACCGCACCAGTTTTTTTATGTCATCATCTTTGAGGGCTTCTCTTTGTTGAACAGTTCCAAAGTATGGTTTACCGTGTTTGCGCAGGGGTCCACCTCACCTTTGGAAAACATTGCTTTCTAGTGAGACCAAAATGAAATATCGTGGCTAATTGTGGAACATCTGAAGCATATTTAAACACGTATGACATCACGCTCCATATTGCACAGTCAAACACGTTATACTTACCATTGATTTTCCCCCACTAGGTGATATCCCCATTCTACTTTCAATGGTGGAGTTTAGGGCTCCCACCTATTGGACTCGCTACTGCACCAGTGCACAACTAACCTAGCTACAATCCTTAAAACCTCATACTGACGTTGGTATGATTTTCGAAACGTAAATGTATAAATAAATATTTTAAGGCGGCATACAGCGTTCTTCATGGAAAACGATAGGACCCAATTTCCTTAGTAATTGTTAACTTGTTATTTGAACAAGTTATTGGGCCACCCTACGTGCTATAAAGGATCTTCAGTTCTACTGTAGATTTAGTGTCGCAATGCTTTGGAAACAGTTGATTTGTTGCCTTTTCTTCGTGGCAAAGGTCTGTGCCCAAAACCTCACACAATAAGTTGTACAATAGCTTTGGAGTCATTTTCAACTCCACCCTGTAAACAGTTACCAGTGTAAACCATTTAGACTGCTTCATAACAGGACTACAACGACAATTCCCTCTCAAAGAGATATCCTCTGGCGAAATTCCTGCGGTTTCAACTTGACCGTTTTGACATAAGTCAGCAGGTAAGTATCGATGTGTTTGTGTATGTGTGTGTGTGTGGGTGTGTTTGCGTGTGTGCATTTGTTACTTCCATCTAAAGGATAGTCATTCGACACATTAAAACTACTATTCCACCCACAATTCTCAATTGGCACGGCGCTTTGATTGACATCAAAATTAAAAATGCAGAGTAGCTCAAATACGTATCTTGCCGCTCTGAGATTGCTCTGAACAGGAAACTGCATGGCCTTACGTGACGGATGGGCGGCACCCCCTCCAATTGACTAAAGCGTCCTGATTCGGGCAGACTTCGATGTCGCAGTTTTGGAAATATCATAGAAGCACGAGGTGGAAATGGGATAGGGGGCAAACTGCCCCCAATTTTCCGAAAAATCTAAATTTCGGGCAGGAATGTGAAAAATTTCGGGCGGGAATTTGAAAAAAAAAAAATCAGCCAGCAACTGAATTTTGTAAAATGGCATGGTTTTTCAACATATTGCAACATAATACCGGAAATGGCCTATTATTTACTTTAAAATCTTTGTCGTAAAAACAGAAAACAATATAATGCCTATATTCATGGTAAAATTCTCACGGAAAATGAAAAATGATTAGAAAGGTTGGCAACGCAGTCGGGTAACATGTGAATTTTTTTTCCTCATGCAGTCTCAAAGGCGTACTAGGTGGGGATGAGGGCAAAACGTGATAAACGGTGACATTATTCGGGCAAAAGTTGCTCTTGCCCCCTCATAGAAAATTACCCTAGTACGCCTTTGCACAGCAGTCTTGCAAAAGCTTTGCCTTACATGGTAAAAATTCGGTCGAAGGTTGAAAATGCTGGGAAGTTTTTAATTGACAAATTGATTACACATACAGACAGGAGAGACTGCCCAATAGTTTACCATCTGTCCTGCCCCTAGAGCCGAATTCGGGAAATGGTCATGAAAACCTTGTAAGTTGTTTGTCATTACTAAAATGATACAGTGTGAGAATGTATTCCCATTCTGCCTGAAACTTCATTTAAACCCACGTTGTAGGGTGACATATTTTTCAAAAGGTGCAAGTACTATATGGAAAATCATTTTTAATCGGGAATTCGGGCAGCCACACTAACAATTTCACCTATTCAAGTTCAAAACATATTGAATTTAGCAAAGAATCGCAATATAGAAAAAAAAAAAACATGCAAAAAATTTTCAATTACCTTGCATCGCTTTCCCCGAAATGATACAAGACCATTTCATCGTATGGTAGTGGTACATTTTATTTGGTAATTTTCTAACTATTGGTAATTTTCTGATCACTCAGCAAGTAGCTGATTTTTTTCTACTATTGCTAACGGTCTTTCTGGCTGAATTTTACTTTGAAGTGAACGTTTTCCTACAAATGAACACTCAAAATAGCGATTATTCAGATGCTCCTTGTAAGAATGGGAAATGCCATTTTCGGTTGTATGAGGGGTGCGGTTTTCCAAATTTTCTGTACGGTCATCGCCAACCTATGGATGACATTCGAGTAGGATTACATTTTCGGGCAGAAAATCTGCTGCCCCAAAACTAAAATGCTCACATACGCCTATGGCGTCAGACAAAAAGTCACCCCACCCAGTGACGTAGCCACGAGGGAGGGTTTTGGGGGTTAGAACCACCATGACCCAACCTTGCAATGCAAAAAACACCTAAAATTGCAGTTTTTCTCTCTGTCTTTAGACTATTCCCTCATATCGGGATTCCAACCCCCCATGACACTCAAATACCCTCCATGACACAACCCTGGCTACGCGCCTGCCCCCACCTCCACCGAGAGAAAGAGTCCCTTACCGCCATGGGGAGCTGGAAGAGTTCGGATTAAGAATCATCGGGACTTGGTTGCTCATAACCTGAAGCATTAAAACAGGCCCCGCTTGCGTCTGAATTACGATAAACTTTAGACAAATGTGGGAGTGGAAGGGACGGGAGGGAGAGGTTAGGGAGAATTGGAACTGTCTGTGGTGAAGAGACTATCTACCTGTCTTAAAACAAATGTGCTTTGGAAAAGTTGCGTACACATATAGGGTCTACCAAGGGGTACTTTTTAGAAAGTTCTCCCGCTCCCGACCCTCTGGCAAACCAACAGGGGGCTGCGGATGAATAAGGTACATGCTCCCCAACTTTTGGATTTCACATCTTCTGCCCCCAAAGATTTTGAAACCCTATAATAAAAATATAAAAAGCATTGCCTCCATTCCATAGGCGATTCAGATCAATCATGCTAGCACATTTCATTGCATTTGAAGTTTCGGAGGTTAATGCAACAAATAACCTTGGTAGGGGTGTTTCTACATATCATCCATTATGTTGGTGAAACTGACAATGTTTGTAAAATAAATGGGGAGTGGCCACTATCTCACTCTAAATTTCGTAGCATAAACTCATTGGTAAATTTCTGTAAGAGAAAAAATAGACTTGGGGAAAAAAGCGTATATTACTGAAATAAGGACAAATGAAGTACGGCCGTCGATGGCCGTGTCTTCCTGTATATTGGTGGCGAAAATGAACCCCCTAAATGATCACTCTCAAAGTGTTCTAGTCAAAATAGAACAGAATTTAATCGATATAGGAGCACGAACCGGAACCCTTTCAAAAGTTTGAGTCGACTCGTAAATGAAACGAATTCTTCTATTTTTGTACCATTGCTGGTTAATTCTTGAAAAAAAAATCTTGTCAAATATTTGGCAAGATTTTTCTTCGGTTCGTAGCCCAATTGACAACTATATATTTTTACCGTTTGTGTGCAAAATGAATGGCTTCCAAAACTGTGAGTATTACTAGCAGCTAGGAGTGGCTAATAAAAGCCTATGTATTATCCTTTCAGGTGAAGATGTATTTCTCTCAAACGATTATTTCCGGAGGAAGGGAACTTAAACGAATAGGCACATAATGGGAAAGTTAAAGCAGACGGCGACATTGCAGTACCGTTAATGTGACTTGTATGTCTTAACGAATGTCTCCTCTTTTCATGTTTCCACCAAAATTACTCTAGCTATTTAAAGTTTAAGTTATGTTTAATCTCAATCTAGGAAGTTACAATTCACAATCCCACTAAAACACCGAAATCACAACGGCTACTAAAGTGAAGCAGGCACATAACCCAAGGATCAGATGGAGCTGCTCTTGGAAAATGGTTTTTATTTTTTATTCATTGCTCGTGGCATTAATTTCATATCTGTCATAACAACAAATTACATCATTTTATTAAACAAGACTTGAAATGAATAGCAAAATAAAAAAGGTAAGGAAGAGAAAGATACATTACTCTAACATATTCTTTTGAAAAATACACTTTCGCAAGGAAAAATAACCTTTTAAGTAATTAAGGACCCTATTAACATTCAAATGATCGTAAACCAGTACAATAAAAGATGTACATTTTTCACCGCTAATAATATCAGTATTACCACCGAACAATACCGTAGACTCATCATAAAAGTCAATCTGAAAGGGCATTCTTTATGTTATTTCTTTGGAAGAAATAGCAGTAGAAAAGCTATGGGATCGTCTCGACAAAGACTGAACAAAAAGTTAACATATTTGAGAGGACAACCTAAATTGTGTACAAATACGTTTTCGTATGAATGATTCTGTATGGAACAAGTGGTACTGAAACAATAGAAAGGGAACATCGTTGGAGCAATTAAAAGTCACAGCACAATAGGAACTGTACGAAAACTTTGAAATGGGGAAAGACTCAGTCCATTTCGAATACGGTTTACATTTACAAATGCAACCAGTGATTAACTAAGGATCTCGTTATATGCCCACTTACGTTCGAGGTTTCCATCGTTGAACAAAATATTTCCAAAGTTGTTTATAGGGTTACTTACAACATATTTATTTTTGGACAATATTATTCAAGAAGGCAAAACGTCGTTTTATCCCACCGTAGTATTCTGCAAAATGAGTCACAATACAAAGTTTCTCCGAAAAAGCATTAAAAGATAGAAAGTCTCCAGTTGGTGAGAATAAAACATTGTAAAAGAAAACCCCTGGTCGTTTCAAGTGTAAATAGTCAGTCTAGCACTCTACGCCCACTTTTATCGTGCTATTATTCCGACTTGGAATACACATATCTAAACAATTATTGAGCATTGGTGAATTACTTATAGGATGCATATGTTGATAAGTATAGGTGAAAACATCTAACCAGAATGGATTTTTCACTCTAGAGCTAGCAAAATAAACGTTAGAGCACCCTTCTTATAAAATTCACCAACATTTATATTATCCCTTTCCAAGAGAGCATCCAAGAAACAAGACAATTTTTAACAAACGTTTGAAAGTTTTTACCCTAACAGCTGTACAGTTATTACCAAAAATCACCATTTTAACACCCTTGATGGAATAATTTTGAGTAAGTTGAATACGACTAATTCTGTCTGGCTTATTTTCCCATACTAATTTAAAGTCATCTCCCGCATTGCAACACGGAATATGCAAACAGTCAAAATGTAAAAATGACCCTGTCAATTAAAGCGTCCAACCCAACGAAAGGAAAATTAATCAAATTTAACTTCAAACCTGAAGTGGATCCGAAATAGTCTTATTGATGAAGGAGGTTATAGAAGAATCCCAAAATTAAACGAAATCCCTAGATTGAAGTTTGATTAAGATTTTACCGAAGTACTACATGAATGTAGGGCTCACATGAGATAACACAATTGGATAACTAGCCTCAGTATTTACAGCATCATGTGCAGGAGCACTTTCCCCAGACAAGGTGGTGGGGCAGTCCAAGAAGTCCCGATTTAATTGGGTGGGCATGTGAGCCCTACATTCATGTAGTACTTCGGTAAAATCTTAATCAAACTTCAATCTAGGGATTTCGTTTAATTTTGGGATTTTACCTCGTTACTACATTCATTCCGTTTCACATGAGACTTCAAAGATTGCTCCAAACATGATAACTATACAAAGTCAAGTCACTGTGCTTTAATGTTCATCATAATATTACTTTTCTGCAAATTTTCCCAAAGCTCAAATTAGAAACAACTAATAACAATAGCTTTTCCAAGCTCTAAGTAGAATATAATAATAATTTCCAACAACTTATGATGCAGTATTCCATGAATGATAATTAAACTTTAGTTCCTTTCAATCAAGGTTGAAATCAAATTTTTTATTCTTATGATCAATTTAACAATCACTTACTTGTTTAAAAATAGACATAGCAAATTTCCCTTCAAAATCAATTTGTTTTTTGTAAAATTTCGCAAAAGTTTTTTCTGATGACCAACCAGCAGTTTTTAGTTTTTCCTCCACTGGTACGTCCCTATTACAGGCTGCAGAGGTTGCAGCAGCACGTGTGCTATGTGCACTATATACACCCAGGTCTATACCTGATGCTTTTAATACTTCTTTAAGCCATCTGGATAAAGTGTCTCTGGACACAGCCTTATGTGGAGGCACATAACTAATGAATAACATTTGTCTCCTTCCCTCTAAGTGTAGATGTTCTTTTAAGATAAAGGTTAAGAAGTCGCAAAACATCTAATCGTTCATCATTGGGATAGGATGTACACACCACTTGAAGTTCTTTACTTCCTGGCTTTGATTGTTTGAGGGTCTTTGGTAAAACAAATATAGCTTCAGTTTCTCTCACAATCAAGTTTTTAATGTCTAGCATCTGCAATGTCTGTAGTCTCTGTGCTGATGTGAGAGCTATGAGCAACAGCAGCTTAAATGTTAACTGTTTAAGGCTAATGTCTGAAAAAGATGGCAGTCCACGCAAGTAGTCCAACACTGGCGATATATCCCATATATGTTGATAACGTGGTTTTGGGGTTCTTAGCTCATAAACCCCTTTAAGGAATCTGCTGATAAGAGGATGTGTTCCAATCGATTTTCTCTTATCAAAGTCTATTAATGCTGATAAAGCGGACCGTGCAGAGTTAATTGAGCTGTAACTTAAAACATTAAAACATCTTTCACAGAGGGATGAAATGAATCAATTTTTTGATTGGCACAGAATTTGAACCATTTGTTATGATAAGAGCTATATTGCTTTTGTGATGACTTTCGCCAGGATGAAAGCAGTATGTCTGAAGTGTTTCCTGGAAGGCCCAAACTTTGGAGTCTATGCCTGATACCTGGCATGCTAGCAACTGAAGGTTGTTGCGAAGGGGATGTTTTTTGCTTTGATCCTCTGGTAGTGCCAGTACATTCGGTTGTTTTGGTAACATCCTTGGCATATCGATGGTCATGTTCAATATTTTTGCGAACCAATGTTGGCTTGGCCACAGTGGTATTATGATGGTTCCCTCTGCCAGGTCTGCCTTGATCTTTTGAAGGACTCTTCCGATCAAGCTAAAAGGAGGGAAAGCATAAAACTGTCTGTTTTGCCAATTTATAGAAAATGCATCGATGGCTAAGGCATTTGGGTCAGGTTTCCATGAAATATAAGTGCGAAGCTGTTTATTTAGACAGGAAGCAAAAAGATCAATGTCGTATGGGCCCCACATATGAGTTAAAAACTTGAAAATGTCAGGATTTAGCATCCATTCAGTATTGCTATCAAATTTCCGTGACAAGGTATCTGCTATGGTGTTATGTTTACCAGGCAGATGGTAGCAAGATAACCACACATTTCTTTCTTCTGCCCATTGCCAAATACCTTTGGCAACCATATTACAGTGGGGAGAATGAGTTCCCCTCATAGCCCTGACATACGCTACAGCTGTATTATTGTCAGTTAAGATTTTGACATGTTTGTTCTTGCAACTCCGAAATAGAGCTTTTAGAGAGTTAAATATCGCCAGGACTTCAAGAACATTGATATGATATAACCTTTCTTCCTTAGTCCATTTTCCTTGGATTTTTTTATCATGCGTAGGGGAATATCCACCCCAGCCTAAAAGAGAAGCGTCCGTTTCCAGGACTATATCATGGTGTGGCTCAACTATAAAATTGAAAGATATGCCTTAATGTGCCTGCCACCAATCAAGCTCATGGAGATCTGTGTCGGACAAGCAGATTTCAACATCATAATTTCCACCACTTTGGCGAAGTGACCTTACTCTAAGTAATTCCATGTCTCTGTAGTAAAGGGGTCCATATTTTACCCCCGGAAAAAGAGATACAAGGGTTCCAATGATGTGTGCAAGATCTCTGACTTTTATCTTTTTCTTGCTTTTAATTTTCCGAATCTCTGATAGGGTTGACTCTACCCTTTCTGATTTAGGGCGAACAATCATATTTGTAGAATCAAGGTGAAACCCTAAAAAAACTAGTGAGGTTTTCGGTTCTAAAACCGATTTTTCTGGATGTATTATAAATCCAAGTCTTTGAAACAATGTGACAGCTTGCTTAACTGCTAATATGCATTGTGATCGTGATTTAGCTTGGATAAAAACATCATCTATATAACTTAGGCAAGAGATACCCATTCTGCGTAATTCTGATAACACAGGTTTTAGCAGCTTTGTAAAAACTCGTGGCGCTGAGGCCAACCCATTTGGTAGACATGTATACTGGTACAATGTGTTCTTATATAGAAACCTTAGGTATTTTCTACTACATTTAGAAATAGCCACTGAATAGTAGGCATCTTTCAGGTCTATGGATGCCATGTATGAATTTGGCTCCAACAGTTTCATCGCTGATTGCAAAGTGTCCATTTTGAAGTGATAGTATTTGACACTTTCGTTTAGAGTTTTCAAATTTAGAATCATGCGAGATGTTCCATCAGGCTTAGGTCTAAAAAATACTGATGATATGAATTCAAAGGGAGAATGTTCTGGGACTTGCTCAAGAACTCCCTTGATTAGTAATTTTGCTATTTCTTGCTCAAAAAATTGTTCTTGTGCCAATACCAATGGCTTGTATATACTTTTTGACTTTGAATAATCAATAGGCTTTCCAATGTCAAATTCTATGTGATAACCTGTGATGCAACTCAGGATTACTGGATCATTGGTAATCTCTTGCCACTGGGGCAAAAAGTTAGTCAGCCTCCCAGCAATTACGACTGGTATAGGCATTAAATCAACACTCACCTTACCAATGGATTTTAAGATCTTTGATTCTTCTGTTTTGGTTGCCCCTTGTTTTGACTGGGCTCTCATTGGCCTAAAAAAGGCTGGTAACGTCTACTTTGATAACTGCCTCTTTGAGTTCTGAATTTACCACGTCCCTGGCCACGGGTTCTACCCCTTATGGGGAACATGCACTTTTTGCTTAACTTGTTGGCATCATTGATGTCACGCAGTTGCTGTGACACATTATCGCCAAATAAAAACTTTGACACTGGTGTTGATTTATCACAGAGGTTTTTGTACTCAAGAGTTCAACTCTGGCTTGATTAGTTCACGCCGAAACAAATTAAAATCGATATTGGCCTAATAAAGCAAGGGCATCCGTAGCTTTTGCTAGGATATTCTGTTTTTCTAGCCCTGCCTTTGATATCATGCAATCATTTACAAGTGTAGTGATTGCAGACATAGCTTTAACAGTAATCATTTGGACCTTTTGTAATTTAATATCACTGGTCCTGGTGGCAAGTTGCAAGTTGTCCCAAATCAATTTGTTAACTTGAGTGGTTTGTAAAAGTTCGACATTTTCTGGCGGCTTCTACTTATCACATTTCTCCTTAAGTTTTGCTGGTTGTAATTTGATAGTGCAAATATTAGCTACTACCGAAGCCAATTTCTCTGAAATTTTAGGGCCAGCTGTTGTTTCGTAATCTAAGTCAGAAACAAGAAAGTCAAAAAGTTGTTCCCCTTGCGAATTGCTATCTGGGGGAATGTTAAGATCAACTACCGATGCCATTGGTGTATCTAAAAGATTTTGTGATTCTTCGTCAAAATCTTGACCCCCTGGATTTTCTTGGGGGTCATCTGAAACTTCCAGAGCAGTGTTACCTGGAAACTTTTCTTCTGAGAAAGTATCAGCTTGATGGTATTTCTCAACTTCCGGGGCTGCGAGGCCAACCCCACTTTCTCAGACAAAACTTTCATTTGTGCCTGCATTTGGGCAAAAGCTTTTTTGATATCAAAATCGTGGTCAGGTGAATTATTGCCAATTATACACCTGCCAGACGGAAGTAGCAAAGAGCTACTCCGCTTTGAACCATTTCCAGAGCATGTTGGAGAGTTGCCCTCCTGCCCACAATTTAATTCTGGTTCCATATCAGTACAAGTGTGACAGCTTTGTGGTAGCCTATTAAACTGCAGTTTTATATAATGATTGATATAGGCTTACAGGCCCTGTAAGTGCCGTAGGCAGGCCTGGGTTTGATAACCCTCAACTTGCAAATTGCAAAATACCAACAAATCACATACCAAGCAAAATACTGGTAGTGTAAAGTAAAGAATACGAGGATGGCAAAATACCTCCCGTGTTGTCCGTAGGCTTTATACACAGTGGAACCGTAAGCTTAGGCTGGTTTAGCCTAATTTACCGTACAGACAAAGTCTCTGTGTCAAGTTAGCAAATAACAGTACCAAATACTCACAAAGTGAATGTGCTCAAACCCAGCGACCATTGAAGGGACTGTGTACTCTGCTCAAGCCTAGGTGCAGTTACTGAGTGTTGAGAACCAAAGACCGAAGTTAAAACCACACGTCGTTTTGAACAGATGTTAGGACAACGTTGTCCAAGCTATTGTTTTACGGTTTGACTTCAAGCAGTCAAGAAGGTTCTGAATTCCGAAAGGTTATCATGTAAAGGAGCACACAATAGCTAGCAACTTGACAAACAGAGACTAGAGCGGGCGGCTGTGGCACTGCTTGCTTTGAAGCACATACACAATAGCCGCAAGGCTAGCAATTGAAAGGAGCTTCAGCAAAATACGTCCGCTCTCTTCAAATCCAAATCATGTACTGAGGCTAGTTATCCAATTGTGTTATCTCATGTGAAACGGAATGAATGTAGTAACGAGGTAAAACCTTTCGGTGGGAAGGACAAAAAGTGATATCATCTGCGTGTACTGAATAAGCTTGCCTTCTTTGTCACCAATATTAATACCGCAAATGTTGTTGCCATTCCTGACCAAAATATTCAGTATCTCGGTACAAAGAATAAATAAATAGTGGACAAAGAGGTTACTCAATAAAATGTATCAAACCATTTGCAATCGAGAGACCAAAATTAAAAAAATCAGGATTTTTCGAACCAAATTGAAAGAAATACTACAGCAAATGCCTTTTCAAAGTCAATGTCGAAAAGAATTTCAGGTTCGATTCAGTTCGCAAATAAAACACTATGTCGTAAATTGTAGGAATACTGTCACCTAGATGTCTCCATTTAGTTAGGGTAGACTACTTTGACCTTGAAAACAGCTTATTTAACACGTGATTTTTTAAAGACTTGAAATGCAATCAGCCTGAGGCAATCTTGTAGGATAAATTTTAAAAAGAATTTGAAGAACTTTGAAAAAATGTTCGTCTGAGTCGAATTTTGAGATACCTTTTGTCTCAGGATGTCCTAAAAAAAACCCTACCACCACCTCTAATACATATTGCATAGCTCCTTGTCTAATTGTCCTCCGACTCTCTGGAAAAGAACAGTTCGGCGAAACCAAACAATACCCCCAATGGAGTTTTGCTTCCCATGGAAGTTGCGTCTACTAAAGGGCAACACTTCACTAGGGAGCTGTTATTTGGACAGTGACAGCTCCCTGATGTAATGGTCACCTATAATATATATATATATATATACATATATATATATATATATATATATATATATATATATATATATATATATATATATATATATATAATATATATATATATATATACATATATAAAAACATATTAAAACAGAAAAGTTCCACGTATACTCCGAGAAATAAATAAAGTACAATATAAAAAAAATATGCAATAAAGGGCATGGGTGGTTGATTTTAGGAGTATGAAAGATAACAAATATACTTCGAAATTTTCAGTCCCCCTGGGACTTTCCTCAGCGAGTATTAAAGACAAAATGAGCACAAAAATTAAAAATGAGTACATAAATTAAAAAGAACGGAAATCTACAGTTAACTGCAGTGTCAGGAGGGAAGATTAAATTGTTTGTTGAAACGTGTAATGATTTAAAATACCAAGGTCCTTATTGAGTCCGGTAATGTGTGACTTAAGCCTCATTATCCAAATAAGTTCGGTACGCTTTCGTTGTTCGGCGCAAATAAAGTTATTTGCAATGAGGATTATTTTAAGATTCTCAATAGAATGGTGCGGAAGATTAAAGTGCTCCGCCACTGGGAATCCAAGAGTGTTGTCACGGATAGACTGTTTATGGTTATTGAACCTTAGACGAAAGGAAGTACCAGTTTCACCGACGTACAACTTATTTTTACAAAGATTACAAGATAGAATGTATACAACATTACAAGAATCACAGTTAAGGTTGGGGGGAATAATCGGAAAATTAATGTCAGGAATATTGATACGTTCTTCGGTAGTAATGTGCTTGCAGATTTTGCAGCGTCTTTTATTGCAAGGAGTGTTGCCCTTAGAGTCAGGGGTAATTGATGTGGAGGAGATAAGAAGTCTTCTGAGGTTAGGGGGCTGGCGCAATGTGAGGAGGGGGGACTCAGAAAAAATGCCCGAATTTATGTACTCATTTTTAATTTTTGTGCTCATTTTGTCTTTAATACTCGCTGAGGAAAGTCCCAGGGGGACTGAAAATTTCCCAGGGGGACTGAAAAATATATATATATATATATATATATATATATATATATATATATATATATATATATATATATATATATATATATATATATATATATATATATATAAATCAAATTGGTAAAGCTGGAAAATCTGGCTGAGGTGAAAAACGATGTTGACTCCACCGGGATTCGAACTCGGGACCTCCCGCTTTCTAGTGCGGACGCTCTAACCACTGAGCCATGAAGCCAAGTTGGTTTGGCCTTTGTTCAAATAACAGATGAAGCAACTCGCAATTCACCTCCTGAGCAGGCGCCTAATTTTTGGAACAGCACTAGTTCTCGTTTGACGCAAGCCCTAACCAAAGATCAAAGTTGATGCCATCCAGCTGAACACAATTGTTTATTCGCCAGCGGATCTCCGAAGAGATACAGGAACCTGTGAAAGCAGAGATGAAGTGAAAATAAACGCTGACGACAACTGCGTGGAATATATAAATCAAATTGGTAAAGCTGGAAAATCTGGCTGAGGTGAAAAACGATGTTGACTCCACCGGGAGTATATATATATATATATATATATATATATATATATATATATATATATATATATATATATATATATATATATATATATATATATATATATATATATATATATATATATATATTTATATATATATATATATCATATCTTTGCTAAAATCCTCCGACTCTCTGGCGAAGAGCCATTTGACGAAACCGAACAACACTTCAAGAGGAGTTCAGCTTCCCAAGTAAGCTACGTCCACTATAAAGGAAAACATGCAAAATAAATGCATCATATCTTTTTCTACAAGTCCTCCCATCTCTCTTCGGCAAAGCAGAGAGCGAAACCAAACTATGACTACTCACCAAGGAAGCTACATCTACTAAAGGACAACACTTAACTGACCAACCTCACCACCCTCAGACCATTTACATCGTTGGTCTGTCATACATGGCTTCATTGTAGACTGGATAAAAAGAATAAATATCACATCGCTCACCCTGTTGTTGTACGTTATCTTTGCCCTCAACATTTTCAGTTCAGGTGACGGGTTGGATCTAAAATCCAACATAATTTACATGTAAATGATGTTCTCGTTTATTATGTAACATTGCTGAAAGTTCAGTTTCACATTGAAAAAAAAAACCTGACGGAATGATTTCGAAAGTAAATTACAACACAAACATTGATAATTATTAAAAAACGTCGCTCTGCATATTGTTAAAGTATTTAAGTCTACTTTCGACCATCCCTGCACTGTAGTTTAAATCATCTTATTCCCTATTAGTATAATGGCAGAGTCCGGAAACAACGAAAATTCATCTCTGAAGACATACTCTCGGACAGGTACGTACGTGGATCTTAGAGCAAAATTGAAAAAGACTGAGATACGTGATGGGAGGATGACAGCATTATTTAAAGGTCTTGGTGGTGTGAGGACTGAAACAAAGGCGTTGATATTTGACGAAGTTGAAGAGGGTGGCCCCCTCCACCAATGGGGAATTCGGTAAGATAATGCAAAGTTTGTCATTTTGTTAAGTTTCTTTACAGCTGTTTGCAATTATTGTGAGACAATAAGCCAGTTCGGTTATTCGTTTTGGTGGCTAGGCACATGCACACGTCCTTCAAATCGTCGGGATAAACAAACCACACCTACAACACGTATTCCAAAATTTGAGTTTACATGAAAATCGGGGGGGGGGGGGGTTATTCTTTCTTAAACCATTCATAAACGAAGTAGGGATCTCAAGTGTGGTTTTATGCAGAGGAATGTGTCTGAATTGTCTTTTTTGGTGTAAAAATTGAGACATTTTGATCTGCGGTAAAGTAGCAATGAGACCGCTATTTTCGTGCAACTTGGCTAGACCCTTAGATATAGTGTTGTATGCTCGGACTGACAAAAACATGGGAACGCTGTATGCTACGATGTTACATGCGGTTTGTATATCCCACGCTGTGCCCACAATTCCATGCGGCAACGAATTACCGAACTCGGTCATTTGTGAGATTTTGAACCAAGGTTTCAATACTTGAGAACAGTCACTTTGCTCCACTTAAAGAGAAACTTAATCTCAATTCAATAGTCATCGCAAGGAAGGGAACGGCACAAAATATTAAAATGTGTTTTAATTGTTGAACGCATTTCCTTCCCGATTTAAAACATATTGAAATTTCAAAAAGAATTTGAAATCCAGTTCTTTTTTCCAAAATCGTATGAAAAGGCAATTTTACCCTTAAATTCTCTTAATTGGGAAACAAACAAATACAAAAATAATTTAGTCCTGTATAGAAAAACATGATTTGCCTCGATAATTTGGTTACAATTATTTCAAACGTCCGCAAGGGGTTTCGTTGCGCAATTACACGATTTGACAACAGACATACAGGAGGATTCCATGAAGTTAATCCAGCCCCACTGAAAACACTAGCCACGGCATGTAGAGTGTGCGTTGACTTTGTTAACAAACTATTCTGTCCGATCAACTATTAAATTCTTGGAAATCAAAGTATAGAAGAATATTGATATAGTGTCAATTAAAGGGTTAAAATTTGGGACGTCACAGATAGACAATTAAAAGGGAGGTTTGGAAATTAGAAATTTTGCTGTATCGATTCGACATGACTGTTTTACTTCTGGATATATGAGATTATGTTTGAGCTACACCATGAAGCTGCCCTGTTACGGCTGACTACATTGAATTTGTAATCTTTCCCCATTATCGACAACCACATGACTCTACTTTGATTCTTCTTCAATAAGCCTGTACCCTCCCCCCCCCCCGATTTTTTTTATGAAATCAAATCACAACAGCATTACATCTGAAAACAAAGAATTTCTAAATACATTTACAAGATCAAATATTTGTCTTCCCTGTCCCCACCCTCACCCGAAAAGAATATTATTTCAAGTTACTCAGATAGCCTATCCTATAGAAGCTACACATACCCATTATGGCTCTCCAGGCAGTGACAGCGACAGTAATTCAAACGAGTGTGTGTGTGTGCCTGAGTGTGTGTTTTAATGTGTGCAAGGGTTGAGGAGGCATATTGAGAGCAAAGGAAAAGTTTTTGTAGCAGAAATGGTTTTCCTCTGAACTGAAACCGAACGCGAAGCTTGAAAGACCAAAGGGGGGAAAGCTCGCGAAATTTATAATCCGGAGGAATAAGCACATCACTGGGTAAAAATAGTCACATGCAGGATGGATATCGACTTATTTTGCTTTAGTACAGGGTTGTCCAACCTTTCGCAGCGGTGGGCCACATGTTATGGTTATGATGGACGAGCGGCCGCATTCTATACTCTTTTTTTCATTTTTGCCCGACGCCCAAGCCAACAAAATGCAATCATTGCGCGTAGGGAAGACTGATTCATTTTCGTTTTTGATTGAACAAATAAAAAAAATTTAGCAAAAATTGATGGTGTTGGGCAGAATATTCGGACAAAGATTTTTCATATTTCTCCTGAATCATTCTCAACCCCGCCCCTGTGGACATAACTCCAATGTAGCTACATGTAGCAGACATTTGAAATGAATTATTTCATTCAAAAGTAAGCATGCCATAGCGGACGGTCATCAATTAATCTGCTTATTGAATAGCTTTGCAATATAGATTATTTCTGACGGGCCGGACGCAGCCTTTTCGCGGACCGGAACGTGTCCCGCGGGCCGTAGGTTGGACAACCCTGCTTTAGTAGATGGACCTGTCAAGAAACCTTTGTGCAGCCAGGGAGCAAAACACTCGGAATCTCTCAGATTTTAGTATAGACTTGGGTGAAAAATAACGCAGGTTAAGTATGTAAGGTTTGGAAGGAATGGAGGGATAAAAGTAGTTCTGGGGGCGGACTATTTATTTCGTCATGCGAAAAAACCATCTGATGGGCAGCAGCCTAAGGGGGGCCGCGCTGCTCTCTAAGAAACATCTATTTGAATGGGACACGAACGGGAATCTTGTTAAGTATGTGACAAGATTTGTTGCAAAATTGACTAGATATGGCTCAAGAATGAACATATTCGTTTCATTTATGAGTCATGCCCCACTTGATTGGATCCACTCAGATTTGACAACGAATTTTTAGAGTGCACGCAGGATAGGGAAAAGACACTGACTGGGGAAGCGGCCACTACTATCCTACTCCTATTGGGACGTCTAAGAGTATATAAGGAGTAGGAGTACCAAGCGAGTCTAACTGTGGAAATATTCTTCATTGACTTCAATTACACTCTGCTGATTAAAGGGATGCTGAATAAAAAAGGATTGCTAAACCTTCAAAAAGTCCAAGGGTTTACGAAACTTCTCGAAACCGAAGGTAGCACCATTTTGTAATCAAACACTGAACTTACATAACCAAAAAGAATTCATAGTTGGGTTGCTCTATAATTAATTTAAAGGGAAATATTGCCCTTAAAATGCCCCAACATAGCATTTAAGGTACCGTAAATAGTTCTAGTCACTTTCCAATCATTTGGTCTCAGCAAGACTTTTTATCTGCTCAAAGCATTACGACAAGAAGAGTTATGGAAGTTGCATCTTTTGAAATGTTGAAAGTATGAGTTAAAAAATTATACTTGAGCAACGAAGAACTGAATTTCTATCTGAGGGAAACTTATTTCTCGAAAAGAAGGCTACTATAGTGCCTTATTTGTAATTATTTATCACTCTTTGCCAATAAATATTAGTTTTAAAAGGATGGAATTTCCTTGCAAAGCAAACGCATTATTTCCCTGGAAAAATGATTGAAAAAAATGGTTGGCTTGTTTTGGTCTTATTATATTGTCTTACATTTACTTACAAAACTAGGAAGGATATCAATTAATCATGATAGTTTGTAAACTTAACAACATAAATCAGTTCGAAGTTTTGCAACCGTAAACTGGATCTTACATACCCCTTCCTCTAAGCATTTCATAGGGGTGGCGTCCATTCAATGGAGAAGGGAAGGGCCTGCGTGGATGTCAACTCTATCCGTATCGAAGGTGCCTGTCCCTAGAGAATATGCCCATGTTATGGCCCTCATAGAGACTTGGTTCATCTAAGCGCGCGTTTCAATGATGTTGATGTGCTAAGAAGTAGATACACAAGGTGCAAGAATACAGAATCTTCAACAAGGTGTGACTTGAAAAAAATATTGAAATTAGAAAAAAATATACAGCCGCTTGAAATATCTTCGAACAGTTGGAAATTTAAAAGCACAAACGAGGAAAATAAAATTTGACTTAATGTCATATAATTTTGACTATTGATGTTGCTGAAAAATTAGTTGAAAACATGGACATCAATAAAAACTTGCATGACGCTTTGAAATAAACTTTTTACTCAACTTACGCTGCCAAAGAAAATGATCTTTTAAAGGAACAAGCTATCACCAATTTAACATCAAGTGATACGGCACAGGAAGCCGTAAAATAATGCCCGAAGAAAAATTGCCCCCCCCCCCTGTAAAATGCAATGCGATTGACACTTAAATAGAGGGCGCTGTGACAGAACTGTTCCAACACCGGTAACCAAAGGAAAAGTATCTCTCTTCATTTTCAAGTAGCCTGGTTTAACTTGAAAAATTTGCAAATTTCAAAGCTATGTCATTTTTCATGATAACAAAATAAATCAATTTTCTTCCCATTTCAATGAAGATTTCTGCTTTGCTACCTTCGTGCACCCAAAGGAACCGAGCGAATGTTCAATTTGACATCTTGCCTTTTTGAAATATAAAACGTATCATATTATGTGAGAAAGACATCCGTTGATGTCAAATGAGCTTTCTTTCCCTTTCCTATATATACATCACTTTTTTCTTGTTTTTCATTTGTGCAGAAATGGCGACGAATTGACTACAGTGAATAACGCAAAAGTGAAGAGTCTTCACGATATTAACCACATTACCTCTGTTATTCGCGATTGTTCACCGACTGTTATGCTGGTACAGTGCATTATACTTTATTATGTGTTTTTGGTGAATGGATGTTACTAAATTTGCTTCGGCATTGCCCATACTCCTTACCGGTTCATTTGCAGTATACAAAATGTTATTCATGTCACTGTCGCGGGGTTGGGGTGAGGTGCAGTTCCGGGAGACAGGCGAACATGCGAAACAGCATTTGAAATATTGCTCCTTCAATATTTCAAATGCTGTTTCGCATGTTCGCCTGTCTCCCGGAACTGCACCTCACCCCAACCCCGCGACAGTGACATGAATAACATTTTGTATACTGCAAATGAACCGGTAAGGAGACTTGTACTTTTCAGACAATATTTTTTTTGAAAATAAAGTAATGCTTCTGTCCCCATCCATATTGGATGTTAACCGTCGCCCTTATTGCGGAGACTGCTGGAGTGATGGTCTATTTACAATCAAGGAGCGCGCCATCAGAAGAGGGGCCATGGCCACACTCCCGACGGGAAACTCTGCCCCCGGCGGGGAAGGTTGGCGCTTTCGTCGGGGAGGCCTACAAAGTAATAAAAAATTATGAATGCCCTACAAGGACTGAGTTACTGGATGGGTGATCTTGAAAATATTTTTTGTTTTGTAATGCTATTTTAATACATATCAAAATCGATTTTCAATCACTTCTTCTTGCTGTGTTATACCTCCTCCCGTGAACTTTGCCCTATCTCCTTTCCATGTCGTGGAAGGCAGCCAATTTTTGGGGGAAGGCCTAAAACTGAAAAAAAAGAAAGGGCTGATATAACTGGATGGATGATCATAAACTAGTTTCTCTTCATTAAAAATTATTTCTTTTGTAACGCTATTTTAATGCATATCTGAATCGGTTTTACACACGTCTTATTAGCTCTGCTATCCCGCATCCCATCTTCAATCTGTGTGTGCAAGATCATGCCCCAGTCGGGAAAGGTTGCCCTCCCCTGCTGTTGAGAAAATCCGATTTCTTTGGGAAAACTAAGTCTACAGGCCCATGGTAAAAGATGTGGGCCTGATAAACTTCATTCGCACGGACGATCTTCTTGATTTTGCTAACTAGAAGACCATATTCTTCAAGGAAACCCTCAATTCCGAAATTTTCTTACCAAAGAGAGGTGGTTTAAGTGCATGTAGTGTCCAATGGTCTGCCAACTGGCCTGCCCCGACAGCCGAATTCTAGCATTGGTAATGAAAATCGACCAGACCGTTTTCAGCTACACATATTGATAACAGTAGTGTGAGAATTTCTCCCCATAAGTCTGACAGAAAGTTCATTTTAAGCCACCTTGTAACGTGGCATATTTTCGAAGACGTCGGAAGTTCAACCATGTATAGTCAGTCACGTAGAATATTTCATCTATTTAGTGAACCTTGCATGTGAATGCAACTGACGAAGATTTTATAGAGCCAAAAACACTATGTTTTCAATTCCGTTGCATAGTTTTTCCCAAAAAAGGGTCAAGACCATAACATCTAATTGTAGCAGTATTTTTGTCTAGTAATTTTCATAACACTTAGCAAGTTATGTTTTTTCTATTGAAGTGAAACTTTCATTTCAAAGGAAAGCTCTATAAAAAATAATATTGCTTCATTTTTAGTGACAAGTATGGGAAATAAAATTTTTTTCCAAAAATTCTGTGCGCTTCACGTAGATAGTATTTCGGACAGAGTGACAATTTTCGGACAAAAAAGAGCATTCTGCCCCTCCCAAACTGAAACGCTCCGTACGACTTAGTCACTATAAAATACAAAACTTCAAATACAGGGGCAATGCGCAGTGTTTAAAAGAAATTTCCTAACTGGCTAACGATAACCCTAATCTCTAACCTAATCCCTACCACAAACAAAGTATGCAATCGATGCAATTCAATGGCAACAGTCAATCAAGAAACACATTGTTAAACAGTGCGTATCTACCCGAAATTCATGGGAAACGAAGCATTTTCCGCGAAAAAATTTCCCAATATGGACCTTAATTTGCATCATTATAATCAGTAACCCCAATAAAACTACAGATCACCTCCTCGCCCCGTGCTTGATTTTTCTTACAAGAAGGTCAGATTCTTCCATAAAACCCCCAAAGCTGTAACAAAATTGCAGGTTTTCTCCAATATAAGCTTTAGGTTGTTAAAATTGGCAAAATTTTCCAATTTCGATGGATACTCCGTGCAGTAAATAACCAAAGCCAAGTCTTTTAATCACCATGGCATTCCATCTAATTTTGCTCTTGAAAGGCATATCACTTAAGAAAAACCCAAATTTTTCATTAAACTTTTACCAAAAAAGCAAATTTTCTTTCATTAAATTCCAAAATTTCTCCAATATAATTAGCTCTTAATTTTTAAATCTTCGTTCAAAAAAGGTAACAAAATTTCGGACAAACTTCCAGTCTCGTCTGAAAGCCTCAGCACATAGGCCTAGTACGATCAATTTCAGCTGGCGCCCATATGACGTTTTGATTTTGCCCATACGAATGACAGTTCTCCAATAAACCACCCAGCTTTTAATGGTCCTTACAAAAGCCAAATTTCTTTAAAAAAAATTTAATTTTCTTCAGAATTTTCTCTAGATTTTTATGTATTTGTTAAAAATGTCAAAAAATTTGGCACTCTACGTGCGCCTCAATGTCTGCCTAACTCATCTCTTTTGTCGGGGCCTTGAAATTGGCCCCCCTCGGGCAAATCCTGGTGCTAACCCTGCTGCCTACTTCTTAAAAAGCAGATTGAGATATATTATCAAACAAACCCTTCATTCATCCTCGATCGTCATCAGTCCTTTCACCCCCCAACCTGCTAAACTCTTAGTTTTATATAACTTCTAAATAGCGCTTGAAACTATGGTTCAATTCGCCAATCAGTTACTAATGCCTGAAATAAGCGGTTTCAGTAGTTCCACTTCGGGGTCGTACCCATCCTCCAAATTATCGGAACAACCAAACAGTTCCACGCTCACAACCAGTGTTGTAAATTTGTGTTAAATTAAAAATTCGAGGAATTCATTCATTCTGAGTCCATGCATAATGTAAGGATAGATCTCAAGTGTGGCTTAACGTAATGTACCAATATTGTTTGTTCATTCATATAGCCAATTAGGAGCTAGGGTAACAGAGTCAGTTCCCCGAGGTGGTATCCCTCACCCCTGTGTGCCCCACAATTGAGTGCAACAACAAATAACCGAGCTTATGTATCCCGGGATTCCGACTATAGGGTTCCAACTTTTAAGTTAATAATATTGGGGCATCACTATGGTCACTAAGAGTATGGAAGGGCTTTTCCATTTAGTTCCCAGATCAATAAACATAGGATATATACCTATAGAGTTAATACTACGAACGCATGAAGGTTGAAGTCTGCCTATACTCCAGGGACAGTCTGTCATAATACACTAGTAGGCTATTCACAGACAAATAAAGGTATCATTACTGATCTCATCGTCATACGCATATGTCTGGTCCATACATATTTATCTTATAGCACCATGTATATTTGTGTCGTACCCTCATCTCATATTTTATTATAATATCCTAGGGAATAAAACGAAGACGTCGAGCAGGTTCCGTGCCGATCGTGGTAGTATGTAAACTTGGTGACACTGCAAAGAAAACCTTAAAAAGGGCTGGTCATATGGAACCATTAGCTATATATATATATATATATATAGATTTAACCAGTTTTATCATCTTATTGCATTGAAGATTTTAACGATCCAACATTCTCGTTTTAATAAACTTTTATGGATTGTTTTTGATATGTCGTGCGTCCGGTGGCTTCTTATTTTCATCTTATTTATATATATATATATATCTATATATATCTATATATATATGTATTTATATATATATATATATATATATATATATATATATATATATATATATATATATATATATATATATATATATATATATATATATGTGATATATATATATATATATATATATGTGATATATATATATATATATATGTGATATATATATATATATATATATGTGATATATTGTGATCTGCAGGGTGGGATTCTTGGCCTAAGGTGTTGTATTTTGATCGGCCATAACGACAGAGCGGCAACGGCAAGAAGAGAACAAAAAGATGACGAAGAAAGACAGGCGGCGTTTTTGTACGATGTACCATGATTGTATTAAATCTGTAAAATGAACTCAATGAATAAAACTCTCCAAGGCTGAATATTGCACAAATATATCTGGTGAAGCTACAGGCCGACGACTAAAGGGCATCAAACACCTGCCGCCAGACCTGGAATAGCTTTCTGAGAGGATCCCTTTCTTTTACTGCCTTGGAGAGAACTGACCCAAAGCTACTTACTCATTCTACATTTAAACTCAAAATACACAATACAACGAAATATGCACTACTTTTTACCGTCAAAGGAGATCACAATAAAAATGAATATGCATAAAATGAACACAATAAACACCGGTGCCCCAAACCAAGCAACCCTATCTCTGGCAGCACTGATTACTAAAAACATGTACTTAAATAAATCCTAAAAGCAACACATAATAGAAAATATCCATGTAACGCTTGAAATCCCAATAACTACAATACCATACTAATCTCTCCCGTATATCCTTTTATGCACACAACAACATTACATCATATTGCGTAAGCAGCTACATAATGTTGCATAACGTTTCATCACATTTAATCTCTAATACAGGTACAAAAGCAAGATCATCCCTTAATTATGGAAAGGAGCTTTGCGGAGCAGCTCCACAAAATCCTCGGAGCTCCGCATAATCTTTAGTGGCTCCGCACACCAGGTAATACATCGTTACAATATACATATATATATATATATTTCTCAGCAGCTACTCACTACCGCCCTCACATGGGCTAAGCAGCGTGTGCATATCTCGAGACTGGACTTCTCTATCATCATGCATGCTAGAAAGTCAGTCCTGTTTAGTAAAAATACACCCTAGACGAAACGAAACAACCCCCACTCCTTTGATGTCACAATGGGCAGTTTCGATGGCGCTGAGGTATGTGAACTGGTCGGTCTCTACATCCTTAACAGCCTTAGGAAGCACGACTGTGTCTCCGATGTTGGACTTTACAGGGACGACGGACTTGCATCCTTGAGAACGCGCTCCGGAAGACTCGCTGACAGAGCCCGCAAGGATTTCATTAAAATTTTCAACGAATTCGACCTGAAAATCACTATCGAAACTAACCTCCATACCGTAAATTTCCTCGATGTCACGCTTAATATGAGAGATGGTACCTATGCCCCCTACAGGAAACCCAACGACACCCTCCTGTTCATCAATACCCAGTCAAACCACCCACCCAACATACTTAAAAACATCCCCATGGCTGTAAACAAACGTATTGCTGAGCTCTCTTGCAATCAAGCAGTTTTTGACGTTGCAGCGCCTGCCTACCAAAAGGCACTAGACTCCAGTGGCTTTCAACATAAACTGAAGTACCCCTTTGAGAGCCCGCAAACCCCAAGGCGAAAGAGGAAGCAAAGGCACAGGAAGGTCATTTGGTTCAACCCCCGTTCAGTAAATCAGTCAAATCTAACGTTGGCAGGGCTTTCCTCAAACTCATAGCCAAACACTTTCCCCCGGGGCATAAGCTGCAAAAAATATTTAACAAAAACACTGTGAAAGTCAGTTATAGTTGCATGAAAAACATGAAAGCCGTCATAAGCAACCACAACTCTAAGGTGCTTTCAAAGAAAACTGCTACACCCCCAAATCGCGGCTGTAACTGCAGGGTTAAAATTTCTTGTCCCCTTGATGGGAAATGCTTCACATCAGCCGTAGTCTACAAGGCTGAAGTCACTAGTAACGATGCCACACACTCATACATAGGCATGTCTGGCGGCCCATTCAAGGAAAGGTACAACAACCACAAGAAATCTTTTAACTTAGAACATCATGAAAAAGAAACCGAGCTCTCTAAACACGTTTGGTCCCTTAAGAGGAGCGGCCAGGCTTTTACAATTCGTTGGCACATATTAGCACAGTCAAACACACATAGAACTCCATCTGGCTTTTGTAACCTTTGTCAAGCTGAAAAACTTGCTATAGTCGATCACCGTTCCCCCAACCTCTTGAACAAAAGATCGGAGATTCTATCACAATGCCGCCATCACCACACACGCAAGAAAGTTACTCAAGCGGGCAATGGTTAAAAACCCAGAACGGCGAAGGCTTGCGTTCATTGTTAACCGAGATCCCCTGACGATCGCATTGATTTGTGAGAAACTTTAAGTAGGGTTTTGTTTGCTTTTACAGCATAAATACATGGTGTATATATATATATATATATATATATATATATATATATATATATATATATATATATATATATATATATATATATATATATATATATATATATATATATATATATATAAATCAAATTGGTCAAGCTGGAAAATTTGGCTGAGGTGAAAAAACGATGTTGACTCCACCGGGATTCGAACTCGGGACCTCCCGCTTTCTAGTGCGAACGCTCAAACCACTGAGCCATGAAGCCAAGTTGGTTTGGCCTTTGTTCAAATGACAGATGAAGCAACTCGCAATTCACCTCGTGAGCAGGCGCCTAATTTTTTGGAACAGCACTAGTTCTCGTTTTTTTTTTTTTTTTTTTTTTTTTTGAAGGAACGCTTTATTTCAACCTTCAAATACATATAAGCAAACAAGTATGTACAGAATTTTAAGAAATAAATATAATATTTACAAGTATTTACAAGTAATTTGCATAAACACCACGGCACTAACAAGTAATGATCATTTTATCATGGCACAGGAAACCTTTCTTTTTTGTGAAACAGACATGGGACGGAACAAAACTCAAAACAAAACCATAATAATTAGGTCAAAAATACAGAATAAGATTACATTACAGACTAAAGATTAAATTGTCATTTTTACAATTAACAAAGGATTTTCCTTTTAACCAGAGCTTGCAAAATTTTTTAGGAGAAAAACGACATCGATCTGCCAATACCCGATCTTTAATTTCTTTTACAGCACTAGTTCTCGTTTGACGCAAGCCCCAACCAAAGATCAAAGTTGATGCTATCCAGCTGAACACAATTGTTTAT
The DNA here is from genome assembly GCA_037179385.1 of Holothuria scabra. Classification (NCBI taxonomy): domain Eukaryota; kingdom Metazoa; phylum Echinodermata; class Holothuroidea; order Aspidochirotida; family Holothuriidae; genus Holothuria; species Holothuria scabra. The sequence goes on from CM074182.1 coordinate 54,320,886, forward strand.
TCGCCAGCGGATCTCCGAAGAGATACAGAAACCTGTGAAAGGAGATGAAGTGAAAATAAACGCTGGCGACAACTGCGTGGAATATATAAATCAAATTCGTAAAGCTGGAAAATTTGGCTGAGGTGAAAAAACGATGTTGACTCCACCGGGATTCGAACTCGGGACCTCCCGCTTTCTAGTGCGGACGCTCTAACCACTGAGCCATGAAGCCAAGTTGGTTTGGCCTTTGTTCAAATGACAGATGAAGCAACTCGCAACTCGCAGTTCACACATGCAAACTGATGCTTAATCTCGGACAAAACCTTCTAACAAAAGGGGCAGCTGCAGAGGAGGGCTTACAGGTTATATGTCAAATCCATAACATTTATACCTTCTGGAGCGAACGTGTTAAGACGATAAATCCATTTTAGTTCTACTTCTTCTCTGATTGCTTTACTATTGTTGTGGATTTTTTCTATCCCTATTAGCTCAAAATTTTACAGCTTTGAAAGTGTTTTCCCAAGGGGGTAGTCGCTTTTCGAAATTCCTGCCTGTGACCACGATGTCTAATCCTAAGCTCTCCCCCTGTCTCTATTGCTTTTTACAGTCAAGACAGTTCACCAAATACACAACGCCTTTAGTACAACAAGTAATTGAATGAAACAAATTAAACTTTTGACCCTCATAGAAGCTCCGAATACATTTGGTTTCTTTGAGAGAAGCACAAGTGACACACCGAACTAAATGTGTCTTAAAACACCCTTGAGTCTTACTAGTTGAATGGTCGGGTAACTTGGCTCTAACTAGCAAGGACTTGAGGTTGGGGGCTGTCTTTAAATGACAGCAGGGGGACTCGGGAATTTGTTACGAAAGGTTTCAGACATCTGTAAGATCGGGAAATGTTTTTTCAAAATCTGGACCATAGGAGGCAGACGTGGGTTCCGGGTAGTAACAAAAGGGGCAACAATCTCCTTTTTCTTATTAGTCTCAGGTCCCGGGTGAAGCAAATTAGATCGGGGAATATTCCTAGCTTTGGAAATTTTATTCCTAACTGTAGAAGCGGGATAACCACGTTTTACTAAATTTTGTTGGAGAATACCAAGATTCCTATTAAGGTCCTTTTCCTCGGAACAAATGGCTTTGATCCCGAGGGCCTGGCCATAAGCTAAGTTGTCTAGAGTGCTCTTACAATGGTAAGAGTCATATTTAAGGTAAAGATTCTTAAAAGTAGGCTTCACAAAAAGATCCGTGATTAAAAAGTCTTCCTAAGAACGACTAATACTTAAATCGAGAAAGTTAACAGAATTAAAGTCAAACTTAAAAGTAAATTCTAGTTCAGATGGGTACAAATGGTTTAAGATTTCCATAAAAGAAAGAAATTTGTCTTTACCATATGGCCATAAACCCCAAATGTCATCTATATATCGACACCACTCAGTAGGTTTCAACGGACACGACTTCCACAATTTTTCTTCTACTAGTCCCGTACCCAAAACAAGCATAGCCCGGGGCCATTTTCGGTCCTATGGACATATGGATATATATATATATATATATATATTTATATATATATATATATATATATATATATATATATATATATATATATATATATATATATATATATATATATATATATATATATATATATATATATATATATATAATACATAAAATTGTAATGCACAGTGTTTCACGCACGTGCGGCTTGCACGGCGATCCTCAGGCAAACTATTCTACTACTTAAAATTTCCTTTTGGACCGATCCGGGGGCTTCGGACCGTGACGGCAAGTGGAGGTAAGTTCAGATCTTTTGTTGAGTTTGTCGGTGGAGAGCAAGATTATGGTCTTCTCTTCCATACACAAGTTGCAAAGGCCGGATGAACGCATGTGTGTGTTGGACTGCGTGAGTATCTCCCAGTGGATAGAAAAGCTTTGGTCTTTGTCCTTGAGTTCCCAAATGTACTTAGATAGCTCAGTGTCATTGGCGTAACGTCTGTGCCTGAACGATTTGGTGTGATTGTTATAGCGTGTTTTAAAATCACCGCCTACGAGCCCTACGTACTGCTTACAAGTAGCCCCGCTCTTCACTGTAGCCTTATAAATAACAGAACTAACCAAGCACTCTCCGCGCAGGGGACAATTGGCTTTTACCCTGCAGTTGCAGGTTCTAGGGGGGATTCCGGGGTAGTTTTTGACAAAATCCGGTTGTTGTGGGATTTGATAATTTGGTTTATGTTACTCATGCAACTGTAGGAGATTTTGAGGGTATTTCTGTTGAATATTTTATTGAGCTTGTGTCCTGGGGGAAAGTGCTTGGTCAGTAGTTTTAAGAATTTGCATCCAATATTTGTCTTAACACTTTTACTGAAGGGTGGGTTGAACCATATAATCTTTCTAGGTCTGTTCCTGCTGCTCTGTGTCAGCTCAGGGGCGGCGTTCGTAATGTACTTGATGTTGCTTTTGTGTCCAGCAGATTCAAATGCCCTTTTGTATGGCTGGGTGGCTTCGGTGAAGATCGTTCTGTTGGACGAAAGCGTAGATATCCTCCTTGCTATAGCCGGGGTAATATTGTTGATGATGGACGGAGGATGGTTAGAGAGGCGATTAATGTAGACGGGTTGGTTTTCAATATATATATATATATATATATATAGATGCAATAGAAAAACGAAATAAAAAATGATACTTTCATTTCCAACTAGAATTTATCGAAGAAGAATACGTACAGAATATTTCGAGCGTGACACCACTGCTCTTCCTCAGTTGAAAACACAAAATGGTAAAAACCTTACACAGTGCTAGGAGTAACCCTCGCTTGGTTGCTCATGAAAGAGAGGTCCCTGTTAAGCCCGGTTTTATGGGTATTGAGTCGAAGGATAGACTTAACCTCTTGCTTGATCCTTTCCTCGGTATTCTTAAAAAAGCCGTAGAGAATAATGCATTTTAGGTCTGTTATCTGGTGGTTTGGAAGGTTAAAATGTTCGGCAACTGGAAAACCTGGAATGTTCGAGCGTATGCTATGTTTATGGTTATTGAACCGTAGTCTAAACTTAGTACCTGTTTCACCGATGTACGTGGCCCTTGGACATTTGGCACAATACAAGAGATAAATTACATTGTCCGAATCGCAATTGAAACGACCAGGCCTCAAGGTGATTTTTGAGGCCTGGTGGAGGTACGAAGGTGAAGGGTCAAGGTGCCTGCAAACCAGACATCTAGGTTTATTACATGGTATATTGCCATTATTGGGTTGATAATCTGTGGAAGGGAGGGAGGTACGAACCAAAAGGGATTTGATGTTACGTGGCTGGCACCAAACCACCAGATAACAGACCTAAAATGCATTATTCTCTACGGCTTTTTTAAGAATACCGAGGAAAGGATCAAGCAAGAGGTTAAGTCTATCCTTCGACTCAATACCCATAAAACCGGGCTTAACAGGGACCTCTCTTTCATGAGCAACCAAGCGAGGGTTACTCCTAGCACTGTGTAAGGTTTTTACCATTTTGTGTTTTCAACTGAGGAAGAGCAGTGGTGTCACGCTCGAAATATTTTGTACGTATTCTTCTTCGATAAATTCTAGTTGGAAATGAAAGTATCATTTTTTATTTCGTTTTTCTATTGCATCTGTTTATTTTTCCAACACACGCAATCTATTATGTCTATATATATATATATATATATATATATATATATATATATATATATATATATATATATATATATATATATATATATATATATATATATATATATATATATATATATATATATATATATATATATATATATATATATATATATATATATATATATATATAACATGATAGGTGGCGTGTGTTGGAAAGTAAAGAAACCAAATAACAAAAGAACACAAAAAATAGATACATTCATTTCCAACTAAATTATAAATCCGTGAATACAAAATATTTCGGGCTTAAATTACACAGCCCTTCATCAGTTGTACAAAAACACTAGTGCAAAAAAGACTGTATACACGTACTTGTTCTGCTTCCTCGCTTAGGTATCAACTGCTTGGGTGCCCATGAACGCCAAATCCCTATTCAGACCCGATTTATGATTGTTAAGTGAGATGATGGTTTGTAACTCACGGTTGCATCTCTGCTGAGCGCTTTTAAAATTGCCGTACAACAAGGCACACTTTAAGTGGGAAAGGTTATGCTGAGGGAGATTAAAGTGTTCGGCAACCGGGAATCCAGGGTTATTCTTTCTTATGCTGAGCTTGTGATTATTAAAACGAAGTCTGAATTTTGTGCTTGTTTCACCTATGTACGTAGCTAAGCGACATTGGGTGCAGAAAAGTAAATAAACTACATTACATGAGTCACAATCGAAGTCTCCCGGTTTTAGAGTTATACCTGAAGCATGATGGTAAATGGTGGGGGAAAGCTCTAAATGATTGCAAACTTGGCACCGGGGTTTATTACACTTCCTGTTGCCTGTTTTGGGATTGTCTACCGTGGGAAGGGTTTTGAGAACTAACATGGCTCTAAAATTACGTGGCTGTTTATAAGCAATCATCGGGGGGTCCCTGAAAATTTCAGAAATCGCGGGGTCAGATTTGAGTATTTCCCAAGATTTCTTGATATTGTGGGTAAGTGTGCGATTGGATGAGTGGTATGTGATGACTAAGGGAATGCGGTCACAGTTCGATTTTGTGCGATACCGAAGGAGATTATGCCTCGGTGTAGCAAGAACTTTATGAAAGTAATTGTTGAGGAGTTTATAGGGATATCCTCTGTTGAGGAAAAAGTTAACCAGTTCAGTGGCCTTTTCCACAAAAATGTTATTAGTGGAGCATAAACGGCGGTACCGAAGGAATTGGCTGTAAACAATAGAGTGTTTGGTATGACGGGGGTGGAAACTATTGAAGTGGAGATACGTATGTCTGTCTGTAGGTTTAGTGTGGACGGACGTACTGATCTTACCGTCTCCAATCATTACCAGAACATCTAAGAAGGGCAGAGTCTTAAAGGAATAATCAAAAGTAAATTTGATGGAAGGATGAAAACTGTTAGCAACATAAAGGAATTGTTTTAGATTATCCAGCCCTAATAATAATAATAATAATCAAAAACAAGTGGAATACGTGCATTTTCAACTTTAGTTTTGTAAGACAGTAGTTTGTCCCGGTTGTGACCGGAAGCCTTGCTGATTCCCGCTTTTATAACGGGTAGGGGGTACTCATTATTGAGAAAAAATTCCACGAGGTTATTGACATGTTTTTCGTATTCGGGCTGAGTAGAACAAATACGTTTGATTCTAATGCATTGAGAAAACACACTAGACTTTTTCAAACTTAAGTGATGCGAGCTCTTGAAATTGAGATAGCCATGGGCCACTTTATTGTAAACCAACAGATACCCATGGCTACCTCAATTTCAAGAGCTCGCATCACTTTAGTTTGAAAAAGTCTATTGTGTTTTCTCAATGCATTAGAATCAAACGTATTTGTTCGACCCAGCCCGAATACGAAAAACATGTCAATAACCTCGTGGAATTTTTTCTGTTGAAAATGCACGTATTCCACTTGTTTTTGATTATTCGTCTAAAACAGAAAATTTACATAAATGTATTCGTTCAGATTTTGCTATTCTTCGGGCAGATAGTTCAATCTCTGAACTTTTTGAAGACCCCCCTTTAACTGCGAGACGACAACCCCCCAACCTCAAATCCCTCCCCACATCATCCAGGCTTCGTGCAGCTGGAAACACAGGCAACAAAAAGCGAGGCAAGCCTAGGTGTCAGGTGTGCCCTTTCATTATCACTGACGAAACTTTTACCCCTCCGGGCACTACTTGTAACATCCGTCCCCCTCCCTTAAACAGTGACACGGCTAATGTAGTTTATTTACTGTGCTGCAACGTGTGTGAGAAAGGCAACTATGTGGGTCAGACCGGCACCAAATTTAGACTGAGGTTTAACAACCACAACAAACTATTCTAGACATTAAATTATCCTATATCCAAACATTTCACTAGTAACTCAAACCACTCTTTGTCTAATTTAAGATGTATCCTACTCAATTCTAATTACCCATCTGTCACTCAAAGGCTTAAATCCGAAAGCAAATAGATGCTAAAACTGTCAACACATACCCGCGGCCTAAACAAAGATCTTGGTGTTTTGAGCGACTTCTGTTCTGTGGTTTACAGGGAAGCTAGTTCTGTTTAACATTCTCGATAGGATTTGTATTTTTGTTTGTTTTTGTTTTGTTTCTTGTTGTTTCTAAATTTTTCTTCACTCCGCATTGACGCTGATGACGAAGACAGGTGTCTTTGAAATATACGTTTCTCTTATCTTGTATGTGCTCTAATATTGTCATATTTGTGGTGTTTTCTACTTATTCTTGTATATGTATATATATATATATAACGCTAATTCCCACCTTAGGGAATTGTAATATCTGCTTGTACATAGGGCGAAAAAATAACAATAAAATACATAAGAAAAAGAATTCGCCCTAACGTCTAAACATATAAACAACGTTATTTCAATGGCCAGCCATCCGTTCGTGTTAACAGCTAGGTGTCCGTAAATTTGACAACTTTGATGTAATTGTATCTACTTTGTAAATCTAGGAGGGCGCCCTTGTCCGTTTACGTATTCCTATAGAAAAAGTGTGTAGAAACGTTAAGGTGAAACTTATAATTCGCCCCCAAAATTTTTTCCCCCTAAGGTCGACTTTTCAACAACAACTTTCCCCCTAAGTGCCGAATTAGTGAAATATATAAATATATATATATGTATATATATATATATATATATATATATATATGTATATATGTATATATATATATATATACTTATAAATATGTATATATATATATATATATAAATATATTTATATATATAGTGTCAATACGAAGTATAACGCTGTAATTCCAACGAAATGGTGATACACAAAGAAGAACACTACACAAATAACGTTTCGATTGCCCTGCAATCTTCCTCAGAAATGACCAAGACAGTTAAACTTGACGGACTCACTGAAGCTTTACTTATTGATTGAGTAAGGGGATAAAAAAGATGTGTCCCGATTAAGGCCAGTGCTGTGGGGTTGGAGTTTGTGTATTAGCCGCTGTTCGTACAGCTTTCTGTTGTTGCTACTGGTAAAACCTTGTTTGGCGATGAAACAACGGAAATTGAGGGGAGAGTGGCATGGTGAATTAAAGTGGGCTGCTACTGGAAAGCCGGGAGGGTTATTTCTAATGCTGTGTTTGTGATTATTAAACCGCATTCTAAAACGATTTGCTGTTTCACCTACCTAAATGACTTCAGGACATTTTGTACAGTAAAGTACATACACTACATTGGGTGTATTGCAACCTGCTCTGTCTGGGTAAATTTTAGTTTTGTTGCTAAATTCGATAGATAGGGTGATATCAAAATGCTCGCATATTTTACAGCGGGGATTCCTACATGGTACGTTGCCTGAAGGGGGGGGGGGCGAGTTTTGGTGTGAACCAGGAGGCTGTATAAGTTGGGAGGTTGTTTCTTGGCCAGAACCGGAGGACAGGAGAAAGTTTCAGCCAGAGTCGAGTCACTTTTTAGGTTTCTCCAATCTCTTTTCACTTTACGTAACAATGGGTCGATAGATGGGTTGAACCGGGTGACAAAAGTAATACGGTTATGGTTTGCCCCCTTACTTTTGTACTTCAGTGATGACTTCCGGGAAATAAATGACGCCCGTTTCATTCCTCTAGAAATAAGTCTATATGGGTAACCACTCTTCAACAGGGTTTTAACAAGGCCACAGACAGCTAGGTCATAATCCACTTTATCACAACAAATACCTACATATATATATATATATATAAATATATATATATAAATATATATATATATATATATATATATTATATATATATATTTCACTAATTCGGCACTAAGGGGGAAAGTTGTTGTTGAAAAGTCGACCTTAAGGGGAAAAAATTTTTGGGGCGAAATATAAGTTTCGCCGTAACGTTTCTACACACTTTTTCTATAGGAATACGTAAACGGACAAGGGCGCCCTCCTAGATTTACAAAGTAGATACTTCAAAGTTGTCAAATTTACGGACACCTAGCTATTAACACGAACGGATGGCTGGCCATTGAAATAACGTTGTTTATAATTTTAGACGTTAGGGCGAAGACTTTTCCTTATGTATTTCATTGTTATTTCATTTTATATATATATATATATATATATTTGTGTGTATATATATATATACAAACAAATATATATATATACATATTTTTATATATATATACATATGTATATATATATATTTGTGTATATATATATAAATATACACAAATATATATATATGCGTATGTACATATATATATATATATATATGCTTTTTGATGAATTTGGCTAGTGGTGGTAGACCGGGATGGTACTCAGTTACCACCGGCACTCTGTCGGAATTGCGCTGTCGAGTTTGCCAGCGAGGGGTTTCTTTTGCCCTTTTGATGGCATTTTCAGTTGAACCCCGAAAATACTGCCGGTTACGGAGGTAACCAGATGGTTCCTTTGCCCGAGTGTCAAAATCTGTTTCAGAGGAACAGATACGTTTTATGCGGAGTGCTTGACTGTACGGAATGTTTTTGGTACAGTGCCGAGGATGGCAACTGCTGGGTAGAAGGTAGTTGTGCTTGTCCGTTGGTTTGTTGAACAAGTCTGTTTTGAGTGAACCATTTTCTATGGTTACAGTGGCGTCCAGGAAGTGGACACTGGACCTGGAATGGTCGGCCGTAAATTTGATGGTGGGATGGAACGAATTGATGTTCTCAATAAAAATTTTTAGACGGTCTTCACCGTGGGGCCAGATCATGAAGATGTCGTCTATGAAGCGTAACCAAATTTGCGGTTTCAAATTTTGTCGAGACAGAAATTTTTGCTCGAAGTTGCCCATAAACAAGTTAGCAAATGAGGGAGCCATTTTGGTTCCCATGGCTGTACCATGAATTTGGAGGTAGTGGTGATCACCAGAGAAGAGATTGTTGTTGGTCAGAATCAGACGCATGAGTTCGCCTAAGTCTTTCTTTGTGGAAGTTTTGCCCCGAATCGGATTGAAGGCGTTGGTGCAAGCGGAGATGCCCTTTGGTATGTTTGTGTACAACGAGGACACGTCAAGAGTGGCCAGAATTGGGACCGACGGGAGATTTTTGATCTTCCCAATTTTGCGGATGAAGTCCGTAGTGTCCTGAATGTAGGAGGGGAGGGTCAGAACCAGGGGTTGGATAGGCAGGTCAACAAATTTTGAATATTTTTCGGTGGCAGTCCCGTTGCCGAAAATAATAGGTCTGCCCGGAGTACCCGTTTTGTGAATTTTGGGCAGAAAATAGTTCCGTCTAGGATCTACCTGGAGACGATTCGGGCCGGTTTCAGAGTCAATAGAGCCGTTGCGGACCATCTTTTGAATGGACGCCTCCACTTTCTTCGCAATTTCCGAAGTGGGATCTGAGTCTAGACGTCTGTAGTGGTCGGGATTGCCAAGTAATCTAAGGGCTTCCTCCCTGTAGAATTGAGTCCCCATTGCAACAATCGCAGAGCCCTTGTTCGTCGGCTTGATAACAATATCATCACGATGCCGTAGACTTCGAATGGCCTGACGTTCCCTTTTTGTGAGATTGTCGCGGAAATCTGGGGAAGGGGTGTGGTTTTTCACATCCTCTTCAATGGCCGAAATAAATGATTCCAGTTGCGGACAACGCCCCTTTGGTGGGTTCCAGGTGCCTTTTAGTTTAAATTGATACGATATATCGTTGTCCGGTGGTGAATTTAGACCGTCTTCGTCAGCAAAATACTCCCGAAGGCGCAAGCATCGAAAGAAAGCTTTCATGTCTAATGATAATTTCTGCGTGTCAGTCTGCCTTGGTTTGGGGCAGAAATTGAGTCCCTTCGAGAGAATTTTAGTTTCTCCTTCAGAAAGCTGACACGATATGGTTATAACCGCGGTGGTGGCGGTGGGAGGCATGGTAACCGGTTTACGAATAAATCTGCGAGACCTGCTCTTCTGAAAATTTGAAGTCACTTGATTTGAAGTGACAGTCACTTGGTTTGAAGTGACATGATCTCTTTGAAACTTGCGTTGTTGCCTAGAATTTAGAGTACGCGAGAGTCGGAGACAGTCCAGAGAGATAAACCGAAGCTTGTTTTAAAGCTCGAATTGGGGAAGCTCTCTTTTTAGCTTCCTGGTTTTGGAATCAATTTCGTGATTGAGTTCACTGATGGTTTTCCCACAATTTCCAATTTGTACTTCCATTAGTCTGAGAGACGTTTTATATAACGATAACAAGAAACATGCACAAAACACACGGCATACTGTTATAACGATCTGAAATTTTAATAAAATACTGAAGACAAAAATCGTGTCAAATCTTCTGAGGCAACAAGATGTAAAAAACAGTAAAGAGTTCAAAACTTCAAAATTTAAAACGGCAAAAATAAGTTGTTTAAAAACGCCCTACGTTTCGGGGAGATACCCTCACCATGCTCACCTGCTAAGAAATAAAAGTAGTGGAAAATATAAAAGCTACTAGGCAATGCTCAATTTATGCTTACATCTTTTACGTTAAGTAAAATCTTTTACGTATTGTAACAACGCATGCACGTATGTTATTTTGTGTTCACTTCAATAATTCAGCGAGTATCATCCTTTGTTGGGACTTTTTATTTTTAGCAAAGCAGTAATGCCCAATGGCGATAATTATAGCGCAACCACCTCATGTGATATATAACTTTAATGTAATGATCCTGTTGTAGATTCTGATCCTGTTCACAAATCTTGCTGGTTCTACTGGAACGTTTCACCCAAGGACATTCCCTTTATTCCGCTGTCCTTTGATTCGATCGAAACGTACAACTTCAGAAAAAAAGTAAACAATGCACAAGTGATAGGGAATGATGCTAACAAACAGTGGTGGCTTACATTCAAGAATAATCAGCTGACATTTCAACCAGCTCCTTCAAACCCGTACTGTAAGTTTTGTATCATTGTCGTTCAATGTTACCATTCCTAAATATATATATATATATATATATATATATATATATATATAAACCAAATGGAAAAGCACCACAAAGGTAAAAACATAAAACAAATAGTAAATACTGGTAAAACAACAGCATATATTTAGCTTTCAGGACCACCGGCCCCTTCCTCAGAAACGTGTTTAGACAACGTGTCTAATATATCTATATATATATATATATATATATATATATATATATATATATATATATATAAACCAAATGGGAAAGCGCCACACCAGTAAAAACATAAAACAAATAGTAAAAACTGGTAAAACAAGAGCATATATTTAGCTTTCAGGACCACCGGCCCCTTCCTCAGAAACGTGTTTAGACAACTAAAAGGCAAAACGAAAAACAGACACTATAAAACGGATGAAAGGCAAAAAGCACTTACTAGAAATATAAAAACAGACCCAACCCAACACAAAAGATAAAATGTAAAAACTAGGACCCTAACAAAGGAGATAAAAGCTAAGTAGAAGCAGGAGACATAAAAGGGGATAAAAAGGCGGCTACAGTCTACGAGCACGTCGTTTTTTGGCTTGACAGTTAAAACCGTCATTTATGTTGAGACCCTTTGGGTAGACACAATCCAAATTCCAAATCCACTCCCTCTCCTTTTTATCCAAAAGATTATCCCTATCCGAATTGCGAGAAGAATGCACTACATCTAAAATCTGAAAATAGAACTTGGTAGGTGAATGTGGCCCGTTCCAATTTTACCAGCCCCACCCATCCCCCAGCTAGTACTGAAGAGGAATACAAGAAGGTTTACTTTACTGTTGACTACCATCCGGGGTTACCTGATATTAGCGGCATTTTACATAAAAATATGTCTCTTCTCCATTGTTCTTCACTAATGAAGCGTGTTATTCCTCACCCCCCTGTTGTTAGCTTCCGTCAACCCCCCAATCTCAAAAAATTATTAGTCCGGGCTAAACTTAAAACTCCTCCCAGTCGGGGGACCCCCTGCGCACCTTGTCATAAGAACAAGACCAAACCCTGTCAGTTGTGCGGTCTGCTTATTTGTAATAATTTTATTGTCAGTACTTCTTCTGGTAGAAAGTTCAAGTGCAGAAATTTTAATACTTCTTGTGATGCTAAATTGGTTATTTATTGTATCTTTTGTCCGACTTGTAATTTTCAGTATGTGGGTCAAACTAATAACTTTAGAATCCGTATGAATGCTCATAAGTCAGATCTTTCAAAATGTGTTAAGGGTGGTTCTGATTTTAAACATTGCACAGAGCTTTACAAGCATCTCAAGGCACATTCACCTACCAAGTTCTATTTTCAGATTTTAGATGTAGTGCATTCTTCTCGCAATTCGGATAGGGATAATCTTTTGGATAAAAAGGAGAGGGAGTGGATTTGGAATTTGGATTGTGTCTACCCAAAGGGTCTCAACATAAATGACGGTTTTAACTGTCAAGCCAAAAAACGACGTGCTCGTAGACTGTAGCCGCCTTTTTATCCCCTTTTATGTCTCCTGCTTCTACTTAGCTTTTATCTCCTTTGTTAGGGTCCTAGTTTTTACATTTTATCTTTTGTGTTGGGTTGGGTCTGTTTTTATATTTCTAGTAAGTGCTTTTTGCCTTTCATCCGTTTTATAGTGTCTGTTTTTCGTTTTGCCTTTTAGTTGTCTAAACTCGTTTCTGAGGAAGGGGCCGGTGGTCCTGAAAGCTAAATATATGCTCTTGTTTTACCAGTTTTTACTATTTGTTTTATGTTTTTACTGGTGTGGTGCTTTTCCATTTGGTTTATATATATATATATATATATATATATATAAGTGAACCAGTTCGGTATTGAAAAGTCGCATGAAGACTTACTATATATATATATATATATATATATATATATATATATATATATATATATATATAAATAAGAAAGTAAACACTATTGCGTTTCAAGATACAAGCTTGTTTCGTATAGGCTTACGTTTGCAGCCTACACTCCTCAATCTACAAATGCGAACCATAACGGTTATAAAATAACAAAATGAAAATGAGACGCGCGTATTATAGACACGTCATAGAGGTTAAGCGCCCATTATGACGTCCACAGAAGAAAGTATTATCTGCAGAACTAGAACACGCAAAATAGCTTAAGAGTGCGCGGGTGATTAAAATACGCACAAAATCTAAGTGTTTTACAGATCAGTAAGATAAGCACTCTATGCTTCATTGTAAAAAGTTATTATGAGATAACAGCTTCTTTTTACGGTGCCTGCAGCTACTAACAAGTTCATTCCTATTATTCAAGGAAGACATATAAGGTTTGTGGATGATGAAATATTTCTCAGTTACACAAAGATTGCACTTCTTGCTTGATGTGGAATAAGAATTTCCGTGTGCTAGAATTTTCCATTTTCATTTTTGAGAAATGAAACCCAGAGGAATGCCACCACCCTCAGCCAATATATCTGGACATTAAAGGACAATAACGTACCATACTCAATCAAATGGAAAATTAAATAATATAATATAATATATATATATATATATATATATATATATATATATATATATATATATATATATATATATATATTAGATGGAAACATACGCATACTCATAACTCATAATTGATATACTCCAGTCATAATTGACGAAATAGGAATAGGAATGACTGTCACTGGGTTAAGTATACACAGTGGTCTCTATTTTTGAGATCTTCAATCATCACTAGGGGTCGAGTCATATCAGAGACTCCAAAAATGACACCTACTTACAACCAATGCTAAACAATGTCAACTTTAATTTAGTAATTTTCTTCCGATCTGAGGATCAAGACCAGGCTTCCTCAATCAAATTTTCTGAAGTTCCACATTGCTAAATGTTACTGATATAATGCGCCACTGATTGCCGTCCTGGGGGAGGGTTATAAGGTGGGGTTGTCCCCCTTCACTTTTAAAATTTTTTCCGTTTCAGAAGGAGCTTAAACGCAAAATGGTGCAAAATTTGTTCAATTCTTCCCGCCAAAATTTTTTCACAAACTGTACAATTCTTGTCGAATCACCGGTAACGGTGAATCGACAACGCTTTGACTCTAATGAATGTAAACAGTGACGGTGATTTAAGTTTCTTGTGAGAACAAATAGGACGTTATTATAGCCTATCCTTGCCGGTATGTGACGTCATTCTGTGGAAAGTATTAGATTTATTTACAGTACCTATCTTTGAGACGGAACAATTCTTGTCAAAAAGGTTATGAAAAAGTTAAATCTTTTAATACTCTCCCGGTAATTCTTTGCGCCACTCCAAACCAAGTGGCGCGCCACAAGTGGCGAGCGCACCGCTATTTGAGGAAGCCTGATTTACACCATTCTAAAATAGACCAATTCACCCGCAAAAGTTTGATCATGTACTGTAGCAAAATTTGCAATGTATTTGACTATGGTATATTGTCTCGAAACACGAAGGAGCATTGCACTGTTGCAATGAGTGCAACCGTTTTAGAGGAATTGGCTACAGCAGACCACGCACAGATATTGTACTATACTAAAAGCTAGCGCTAGTCTTGGTCAAGACCCTAACACCACTTAATAATACTGTATAACATTCACTACAGTTTTTGAAGACGCCCTCTACAACCTCTACTACCTCTACTACCTCTACTACCTCTACTACAGAGCTGAGAATTGATGAGGTAATGCTCTTGTCCTTTAAGGACTCACGAATTTCAAGTTAGTTAGATGGAGTTTCACGGCCCAGTTTCAAGTCGAGCCGGCCACGGCCTTTTTCCAGTTGTGGCTTACTGGCTTGTTTTCCCTACTCCACTGCTTATGCGGAGCATCACCCACAACGTTGGTTTCTCCCCCTCAGAAAGACCCTAGATCTCCCTGACTGCGATGCTTCAGAGGTGTAGAACAAAAATACCTATCTAATCCCGTCAGCTTTTTTAATCTATAAGATTTAATCATAGATTCATTGTAACAATTTCTTTTGGAGATACCTTCAAATGGACTATTTTGGAGGACGAACGCATCATATGGGCTATAGATATAAAATTCATAGTGATAAACTTTAAATATCAAAATGGCTACTTAACATTGAAACTGCTTACCCCATTGACATAAAAGAAAGATTCGTTGTTAACACTGTTGTATCAACAATTAGATTTTTCATTTCTACTGAAGTACAAATTAGTTAATAATAGGGCTGTAGTCAAGTCCAACAAGCTCGAGTCCAATTCCGAGTCCAAGTCCAAAAGCTCAAGTCCGAGTCCAAGTCCAAGTCCAAGGGGCTCGATTCCAAGTCCAAGTCCAAAAGTAGTAAAACAACAATAGTATTTTCTGTTAAAGATCTAGGCCTACGGGGGCTGTAGCTCTATGAACAGGAACAAACTTGGACTCAATTCGTGATTTAATCTGGTTTTCCCTGTACTTGGAATTGGCCTGGAATGGTCCTGAAATTGGAACTGGCCCGAAATGGGCTGCAACTGGACCTGAAATCGAAGCGGAGCCCATGCAGCTGAGCCACTTATCTGGCTAAATGAAAATTGTGCCTCTCTTACATAGCCCACTAAGTAAACGGTAGCTCATATTTTTCACTTAAAATCAGCCAATTATCTGGGAGAAATGCCCCAGCCTGGGGATGTTTACAGCAGTGCATGGGGTCCTGATGGGAATGCCAGAATATACTCAGGAAATTTGTAGATGAGCCAAAGCCTTTTTGTTGGGGTGATGGATTTTTTAAGTTGTCCTGGGACTACAGGCTAGCTAGAGAAACACTGTGAAAATACAGTCCCGTTTTAAATTTATAACCAAAAGGACAAGCTGTTTGAGAATATGGTACAATATAAAGGCTACTGGTGATTATGCAGGAATTGCATGAAGGGTTCCCAATAGTGGGAAAGCACTCAGTGCTGAAAGCAACCTGAAACCAATTTTGGGAGGGCAAATCAAATATTTTTAAATAACAGAGACATTAGCTAGGCTTCAATTATATGGCCTGTCTATAGTTAGTTTGTTAGTCAGACAGAGTTTTACGGCCCAGTTTCCAACCTATTGGTTCAAGTCGAGCCTGTCTAAAGCTATACTGCAGACGTCTGGTTGTATTAGTCACTGAACGTGACCGTAAAATCCGTTCCTTGTAGTCACTCCTTACTACGGTCACTGGCCTACATGTACAAAGGTAACAACGTTTTAAGCCAAAACAACAAACTGCGCTCTAAATTACGATGGTATGGTTCATGGAACAGATTTGAGTTAACATAATGATTTTGAGCATTCTTAAATACCACTTATATCTTCTGGAATGTTTTATACCAGCGAATTCATAGCAAAAGGCAGGAAAAATGTGGTGCGATCCTTCCCAGCAACATCGACATCTTAACAGCTTGATCGTCTACTACTGTGTTGCATGATGGGAAGGACTTCCGCTCGACAAGCTATCGAAGACCAATTAGTAAGCGCGGCTAGTCAATACTTGTACGTCATATAGTAAGCTCTCTGTACATTACGAAATTGTACAGTCACTGCGTAGGTTTCCCCGTTTTATATGAGATCACATGACAAACACTGACTTCTTCGAATGAAAAATTACTCTGCACAGGCTTAACGTTACTCGCAGAATTATCCTGTCAAAATTTCCCTTTTAAAGGTCTTATTTCGTTAACAGACTTGTGTGGAAGGTGAATGTGATGACAAAGATCATCTGTGGAAAGTTTGGTGAGAAAAGGTATCTTTTTGGGGACGTGAGAGATGCCTACTCACGCGTGAGTAGGCAAATGAGCTGTGCTTTTGTGTATACCGGGCAAGGGCCCAGAAATGAAGTGTATAGCATAGGAACGTAATGCTGGGTCCTGTTCAAGGGCTAGGTTGTATGGGCAATCGCTTAAACTGCCATATTGCCCATTTGCCTTTATAAATTTCATACAGTAGTACAGCACACATATATAAACAAAGGCTAATGAAAGTTGCACATACGTTACTTGTTAGGACCAACAACAAAACAACATTGTCATACTGCACTGCACACTATACTGTTCAAAGCATTGTACAGTATTGACATACAACCTGTAAATCGTCCGACTTGCAGATGGCCTGACCAGTTACTTAGGTAACTTTACCGGCCACCATATTAACTGTACTTTCTAGATTATAGAAGTTTTTTACCTGGCTGTGTCTGTGTTGTTTCTAGTCCATGGGAAGCATGAGGTGGAGTAATTGTTCCAGCAAGGTGGAGGAGGTATGATGATGAAAACCATACAAATTGTCAACAGGCTAGGCAGGAATTCGAATAGGCCTATGTACGTAATGACGTAGTTATTAAGATACTGTAATAACATAGTAGGCCTATGTACAATTGCGTTTGTTTGGCAGCCGGTTCAATAGTGTTAGTGGCTCTAGAAGGTATGATGGTCTCATTAGAACTTAAACAAATAAACAGACAATGAATAAAGTCACAAAGGCAACTTAGCTATAGTCGAATATGCATAACTTCCAGGTCAATTATAAGGTTTGTTAAAAATACAGTGGATATTGTTTGGCAGCCTTGTCAACAGATCTTACTGTCACAACTCGGCGGGAAAAGCCTACCTACTAAATTACTAACAAGTTCCAAAGAAGAACAACACGTCCGATGTTAAGTTTCTGGTGCGTGTATTTACAGTGCGGTTAATGCGAAACAGGTGAAAATGAACAACAAACGAAAGAAAGAACCCTGCAAAAAAGGGAAAATAAACTTACTTAGAATATTCCCTTGTTATTACGAAGGCTATACACTACTGCTGCCTTAAAGTCCTTTAAGTTCATAGTTTACAAAAGAAACACAAGGGGTCTACCGGCATGAGAGACGAAAAGGAAACGGCCGCACGTACCTTAAGTATGAAGAGTATTTCTTTTAAATTAACTTAATTTTGTGCATACTAATATCCTACAGAGCTTAAGAACTCATAAATTTCATTTATTGATAAGCATTGCTCTTAATTTTGACAATTTCCTATTAACTTAACGCAGGTTTACAACGTTACCTGCAAGCTACATTTTAAACATAAACACTTCAGTAATACTAGATAGCCTTAATTCCCCCCAGATACTACAAAAATACAATTTTAACTTACAGATTATGCCTCGGCGCGTAACCTGATTCTTTCTAAACCAATTTGGGGTTTGACAGCCCTCAGCGGCTAAGCAAAGTCCTCGGCGACTTCCCCATTACTTGGGTGTGGCGATTGAGCCTCAGCGCTCCTGCGCCTCTTCGTTCCCCTTTCCGACTATCACATTTTCCTGGCAGTGATCGCCCAATGGCTTTCGCTTGAATGCCTTTTACGTATAAAGCAGAGGCCTTTACTTTGAAATCTATTATTTGACGTTACAGAATTACCCCGCATTAGAACCATTAGAGTATGAAATATGCAAATGAGCGTGCCTCGGTATTTCATCGAGCAACTGCCGCCGAGAGTTAACCTGATTAGCGAGATTTAAGTAATATTTTACCACAGTCCGTGACACTCACACAATTTTCTCGCAGAACTAGTGCCACCTGTACAAACTCTCTGGGCATAACTGTAATTGCTATAACTACTACAGTATTTTAATTATTTTGGTTGTGCCCCCTATATTGTGACCTGCATCTAAGTATCATTGTAACTGTGTGATGCAAAAGGCCTAGGAAGGTTACCATTAGTAATTCAGATCATGCAGGTCTAACATTTGTTTGAAATGGGTTAGATGTATGTCAAGAATGTCTTTGGAGTTTGATGGTTAATTTTGTGACATTGACAATCACGTAGGCCTGTAGGCCTAGGCCTTTAGCTACAAACTCTCCTTGTTGATCCCCACATGATGCAAAAGCCCAAAAGTTGCCTAGTTAACTGGTCTACTCAAAGGTGCTTTTGTCCAGTGCGCAACTGACTTTGTGCAGCTGGGCAACTGATCTTAGTAGCAAGCCTGTTAATTTCCAAGTAGAAGGCGGAAAGCCTGACTACCTTCGAAAAACCCACACAGCAAACTTTTTGTAAAATTTGTATGAAGAAAAAAAGAAACAGGATGCAAAAAGTATACAGGCCCATATTTGGAATCCATAACAACAAAGAAAAGGATTTCAGAAGATTTACTGACAATGCTGCAAGGTGCAAGCGTAGGCACAGCCAGACCATGTTCATCGTTGTTTATTAGCTTTTTTTAGGAGTTTCATATGCCTTCACTAGCATTTTTATGGCATTTGTCTAATTTTTGAGGGGCAAAGAAAAGTTTAGGGTTTCTTCCTCAGAGCATGGCACTGAAAGAAGAGTACCATGTTGCAGCTGTTTTATGTTAAGCACTGTTAACATAATATTATGCAAGAAACAAACATCATGAGAATCATGTCAACAACTGGCATGTGACACCTGAAAATGATCAAGTTACATAAAGATATGCATGCCAATATAGTCCTGTATCCTATATTAAGGAAAATAAAGCCCAAGTATATGTTGAGCGCTGGGGTTTTTTGTGGATCGATCATGTAATTATAAAGAAAGAATCAGAAAAAATGGCTGCCGGACTTGTAGAATTCGACTTCGAGTCCAAGTCCAAGTCCAAAAAAGGGGACTTAAGTCCGGACTCGACCTAGAGTCCGGAATCAAGTCCTACAGCCCTAATTAATAACCACTTGCCAAGGAAACTTTTAAGTGATAAAAATGGGACGTTTTCCTTACCATGCAGCAACATTTGTGATTTACGTGTACATCCCCCGTTCGATTACTCCATTGACGAACCACACACCAGTTATATTTGTACCTCAACACGAAGAACGTACAGCAATAGATTCTACAATAAACGATGATATAGAGATGTCGGTAGGTATAAATTGATTTATCTTTTATTGACATGTACCATTCGTGGCTGATGCATTAACTTAAATGAAGTAAATACAATTGTAAGTTGCGTCTTCCAGCTAACAACTCTGAGAATACGTCCACACAATACAATGTTAAAGTGGTGAATGTTGAAGTCAGGGCCGTGAATCCTACGCGCTCTGAGGGGAGAAACCCTGGTAACTCCATGGCACTCGCCTCGGTGGGCCTATCACCCGTGGTGATATGTCGTTTGCAATGAATGTCGCGGTGAAGTGTTCAGTCCTCCCGCCACTTTTATCCTTTTGTCCTGAGAGACACTCAAAGCACTCTTACTCCCTTGCAACCTGAATGAAAGTCGTAGCTGGTTGACGTCAGCACACGAAACACAAAGGATGCATAGGAAACCCCTGTCATACACATTTTGATTTGAAAGGTGCCACATTCATCATATCTCGAAACATGTATACCATGTCTGACTTCATCTCTCAAACTTAGGTTATGGTTTAGGAGATGCGGTAAGGTTTGATTTCGATCTCTCCAGACTTATCATTTTACATGATATTTGGTAAGAACTGGGAGTTCCATAAATGTGTAGGTCGATAAATATAGTATAGTATGAAGTGCGAGTAAACTTACAGGAAACCGCATGGCGTTTTGATTATGAACTCTTCATCAGGTGGTAAAAACGCAACTGAAAAATCAACTTATTGAAAACGTGGTCCAAGTATCGACGTTCGCTGGATGTTCTGGGTAATTTTTTTACCGGCTTAAAACGTTTCCTGAACGCCCATACGTTTTACTAACGTTTCAGAAGTTTCCGGCACCAACCAAGTGTTTTCTTTTCGACTCTGATGCCAGGCTATTCGGCTTTTTCAGTTGGGGGAGGGTCGAGGGAACATTTTACCCGACAATTATGACCTGTCCTGGTAAGGTGTGTAGCGGCTAGCGGCTGTGTAGCGGGTAGCTAGACATTTTCCTGGAGGGCGGGGGGGGGGGGGTGGGGATGGGGAAGCATCCAGATTTTACGATTTTTAATTGTGAACACCACTGTACTAGGGCCGTAGTTGTCGGCGCGCCAAGCGCGCTAAAATTTTTGCCTATTTCAAGTTTGGAAATATGGAGCTTGTATTGCAGAAAAGTTTGAGAATTCTGGGTTTCCTGTAAAAAAAAATGGAAAAGTTGGGGGATTACTGAAGAATTTGCATTTCATATTGGAAAATCTGAGATTGAACGGCCACCCAAAAATCGTTATTTGCTACATAACGTTATCCAACTCCTACGAAATGAGGCTCTCTGACGACTCAAGAGCTTATATTGGAGAAAATTTTGAATTTTATGAAAGAAAATTCATGAAAATAGCACTGTAGTTACTGATGTCACTTGATGATCTGGTGTCACATATAGCAAATTTCCGTTTTTCTTTTCACCAACAAAGTCCAGAGCTCGGAAAATTTTTACTCAAGGTCTAGGCGAACACTTCTGCTTAGGAATCGCAATTTGTGGCGCGCGAAGCGCGGGGAAAATTTTGCTTCTTTAAGGCAAATAATGACGAGTGTGGGTCTTTATATAAAGAGATTTTGGAATTTCATGAGTTGTCAAAACCACAAAGTAGACTGGTTCCACAAATAGCAAATTTCCGAATTCTTCATTTTTCAGAGCCACCTGCTCCTGTAGCTGAGCCACTAGGTGTCTAAGAAAAGATGCAAAATGGTGCTAAATGTTTCAATATTTTGAGTTACTAGGAAACTCCAAAGTTTTCAAAACATGATCTTGAAAGTGTGGGTAATTACTTCGAATCACTACGCAAATAAATGATCGGGTTAAAATTTTGCATTAGAAATCATACATTTTTCTAAAAAAAGTTGCATGCAGACTGTGCACCGAGACTTTTCAGTTTCCTTAAGATGTTTTTGCCAATTTCAGCCAGCCAGGCTGGTCATTCACCAAAGACCACAGATTTGATTAAAACATAGTAGGGAAAGATTCATCTTCTTCATATTCCTAAATATTGTGCTCCTTCATCAACCCACCTGCTGCCCTATGCACACGAACAATCGACATAATCATAGAGACCGATGAATAATGTATGTTTGATATGCAAAAGAAAAAAGAACTTCAATGAGACTGCAAGAGCTGGGAGCTCGCGAAAATTTGGGAACTTTCAAAGTTAACATGTGGAATTATTGATACAGAAAGCTAGTAGATCGTAATCGGTAGAGGACACCTTTCTTAACCTACATGTAAAGTCCTTTTGGTAGCACGTAATTTTTAAGTTTTACGTCACAAAAAGTGGGAGGGGGGAGGTACTTTTACGTTAGTGTCCCCTCCAATCAAAAAAGTAAGGGGGGCACGTCCCTTCTGTCCCACCACATCAACGCCCCTGCACGGTACCACATGAACTCTACCCACACTTCGTGGGTTGAGCTGAAAATGGGCTCGGCTAAATCGGAGTAAAACACTAGATAGAAGAGCACACCGAAAAGAATGCGACAGAGTCAGTCCTCAGTTGGAACTAGTGGGAGGGGGGAGGGGGTCCGGACTCAAAATTGAACCGTAATTGGAGCCACAACCGGAATTAGTTTATACTTGGATTTAGGTGTACTCACAGCTCAGTATAATGGAAGAATGTATTTATTACAGCCTCTCTCTTTTCTTCTTACGTAGCCATTTTCATCTTCGTACTATACTGGAAACAATATTCCCGGAAGTGGGGTGTTTCTGCATGTATATGGAATACCCAGTGAAATGTATCACATTAAAAGTTCACAGACAGGTAATCATTTTTCTTTGTTTTCCTTCGTACTTGAATCTTCACCACCACGTTGGTGTGTGTATTTAAATAGTTTTGTATGGTACGCTTACCTCTACATATTTGAATAGGGCAGAACATTGATAGAATTCCTCTTATCTGTTTTACAGATTCCTTGCATTTTACTGAACATTTGACTATTGAAACACGATATTTAAATCCTGAAAGCACGTGCACGTTTCACACTTCGAGGGCAAGAGCAGTCGCCCCAAACTCATTTTGAAGCCGTACAGCTTAATCTCACATTTTTCTTCTGAATTCTCTTTTAAGTGTCCTACGTAGTATTTTAGAGTTTCAATATTGCTTACTAAGGGTTATCCAAGCGGTTACTCCTTGCACAGTTGTAAATATCATTTTTTTGGAGAAAGATGCTGTCACATGACTCTCAAGAACCAATCAAGAAACAGGACAATGTACTTCACTATTTCAACTTGAGATAATTGCATTTCCCTTTAAAAATGTTGATGTGTTTTGGACAGTGAATAGGCTATCGATTTTGGTTATGGGTAAAAGTTATTTGAGAAGAAAGGAACTGAAACTAAGAACAAAAAATATTGAAATTTGCAGTCACGTTACCGGTACCATGATCTGAATGGTGGATACCTTTACATGTGGTTTAAGGGTGTATCATATTGAATGAAGATTCATTAGGCGATGGCCGGGCCTTCAGAATCTCAAAATTGGGAGACAAAGTAACGACAAAGGATAATGTTGGGGTCGAAACCGAGCGCAAAGTGCCCGTTCCTGGGGATGGGGCCCAGGGAAATCCCCGGAAGCTCTGAGGTTTTATCATATCTCTGGATGAAAAATTAAGTCTTTGTAGAGGTATATTATTTTTTTTTCGGTTGAACCAACTTCTAAGTGACCTTATTTGTGGGGTAGGCAGGGAAAAAATCTGGGGAGCAAATGAACACTTTTTATAAGTTTGTGATAGCCACGAAACGTTGATATTGCTTTTGACCGCGAAAAAACGTAAACAAAGTAGGAAATATTAAACAGTCGAAACAGTAAACCAGAACAGTCCAACTCCTATCTTCATAGGGCATTCCTGAGTTAAGACATAAAATGTTGAAGTTTATTAAACGTTTATATTGTTTTTGACTGAGAAGAAACGTAGCAAAATAGGAAATTTCAAACAGTAGAAACAGTATACCGTAACAGTTTTTTTTTTTTCTGAAAACTAGTGCACCTTCTGCCAGTAAGTGACAACAGTCTTATAATACTGTTACTTTACAACATGTAATTCAAGACAGCAGGAAGAGTTCACGTTCTAAAAACAAGAAATAATTTTAAAGTGTACCTCAAGTCAAAAGCCAGAATGTATATTAAACGGCATGAAAAAATGAATTTTAACAGTCTAACTACCATCTTCATATGACATTCCTTGGTCGAAAATAAAATGTGAAGTTTATTCATTCAAATTAATGGTATATTTCCTCAGTAATTTGTGATGTCTTTTTTTGTATTACTCAAATTACAATCTAGTATTTCTTTTTATATTAAAATTACTACACCTTGCACCAAGGTGTGATAGCACTCTTACCCTTTTGGGAGTGATGTAATGAATTAAGCGTTCTCTGTGGAACATGCTAGGCAAGCTAACAGGAAGTGCTTAAGAACATAAAACATTTTGGATTTTAAAGGAAAACAGAGCAAGTACCGGGAGTTGTACAACAAGAATGTGACAACACTCATAAAAACTTTGGCAAACATACCACATACTGGTGACGTAGCCACAGGGAGGGGGTAGAACCCCCATGACCCAACCTTGCAATGCCAAAACACCTAAAATAGCGGTTTTCTCTCTATCATTTGACTTTTCCTTTAGGTCGTTCCCCCAACCCCCAGACACCAACCCCAACTCCCATGACACAACCCTGTCTACGCGCCTGCCACATGTTAAATTGAGGGGGTTAGAAAATTTCTTTGGGTTGGGCAAAACAAAATTTTCCCATACTATTTTATAAATTTTGTTTCATTAATGTAGTGAAATGTGCTAAAAATGTTGCATATGCTATTTTTTTTTACAACATCCTGTAGTTTCTGCTCAATTGTTCTTAGAGTGACACTATTGCGCAATGAACTACTTTATAGATACAGTACAATATTTAAAATATCATCAATGGCATAAACTGTGGCAATGGGAGTTGGTTGACTAAGATTCATTTTGCAACCATTGTAGAAATCCTGCTTAAAATTTATTAGAACAGGATCATTTGACTATGTTGATCGGTAGGTTATTACACTTTGTCCTTAACAGATAATTTCATTGAAATGACTTCCCCTGCTGATGGAATCTTGATACCAGTTATGTCTTCGCATCCGACTTCAATTAGCTTATTGAGTACTTCTGGAAGGAACATTTCTTTTTAGCCTAGACTGCTAGATGATTGCCAGTGGTGTCGTCAGGGTATTATCCAAATAATAAGTCATAATAATACAAGTAATAACATAACAACTTAAGTAAATCCCATTTGTATATAGTTGTTCTCTTAACAGCTTGTTTGTGTTTGCTTAACCCAATGCATTGTAAAGGGGTAGAGCATCAGACCTGCAGTCAGGAGGTCGGGAGTTCAAGTCCTGCCCTGGTCATACCGAAGACTCGAAAAAAGGAATCTACTGCAATTGTGCTTGGTGCTCAGCACAAGCAATGGAATAGGGAAAACAAGTCAGTGAGCCGGCTCGACTTGAAGCAATTGGTTGGAAACTGTTCTATCACACTCCATCTAATCTAACCATTTAACCACTAGACATACGGATGATGTAAACAACAAAGAGCATCCATGGTGTAGGAATGATTTTTACTTTGGAGTCACCAACCGCAGGGCCTGAACACAGGCTCGGGGTCTTAGGGAATCGGCTGGCCCGATTGTCCTAGCTGTATACGTAGCACACCGGTAATATAGATAGCTGATTAAATTAAAGATAATAAATTCACTGAGGAAATTAGCCTTTCTGAAAATTGTAGTTCAAAGCATATTGTAGCTGATACATAAATAAGGTAAAACGATACCCTAGTGATTTAACGAGGGGACAACCGACCTTCATATATTGCTACAGCTTTAGGATTAAACGCAAGGTTATTATACATGCAATTCAAAAAAATAATAATAAAAGGTGTAGAGGACACTCTGACAAGTACTTAAAACACACGTGCCTACAGAAAACATATCACGTTACAGAAACACCGTTTCAAAGAATTTACTTTTCAGACTTGCATAACATTTCGGAAGAATGTCGAAGTACTGTACGAGATTGCTACAGTTAACCGGTTTGGTTTTGGTAGCCTACTGGGGGAGAAATGTACCTTCTTCCAATCTGCAATGCAAATTGGTATTTATAGAAAAGTTCCTCGTCGTCGGATAAAGCCTTTTGTCTTTTCTTATTAAAGATGTAATACTTGAGGTTTGTTATCCAAAAATTCTACGGGTGACACTTTTCATTTTGAGATCCAAAGAAAAAGTCATCTTTTGAGAAAATAAACTTATCTTTCAAAAACTTAGCTCGACATCCAAAATAAAGGGTGATGTGTATGTACATTCCCAACCTCATTTCACAAAAAGAACATTAAATCATTCTTTCCCATTAATTAAAGCAACCTATTTGTGGGATGACTCGATGCAAGAATCTGAACTGAAAAAATGATTGTTTTGTCTCCCGCACTGAAACCCATGTCATGCCCCAAATGTTTTTCCAATTTTAAGAATCAAAATAGGATAGTTCATACTTCCATTTCTTTGGAGCTGTAGGCTCCGTAACAATCCTTTTTAAACTTAAACTTAAACTTTTTCGAGCTCTGGAAATGACCAAATCGAATATTTACCATATGTGACACCATATCATCAAGAGACACCGGCAGCTATTGTGCTTTTTTTGTAAACTGTCTTTCCTAGAATTCCAAATTTCTTCAACGAGAGTCCTTGATTTTGAAATTTTTTTCCAAAAGACAACAATGTTCGGGAAACTTTTGGAATATCATCGAAGAGTGTCAGTTCTAAAGGTCCTAGATAACATTATGTACATGGGCGTCCGCAGAAAAAAAGTCAGGGGGGGGGGGAAATTTCTAGGGAGGGGCAAAACCTCCAAGTCACCATGAATTGACACAAAGCATGCGAAAATTTCAGCCCAAAATGCCTTCCAGATCGCCGGAAATGGCATTTTTAAAGCCTATTTTTCGCATAGAAACTTGGAAAACACGTTTTGTTCGGGTTTTTGCTTTGATTTTTATACATTTTTTCAAATTTTTGATTTTCCAGGGGGGGGGCAAGTGCCCCCCCCCCCCTTGCCCATACCTGCGGACGCCCATGATTATGTCGCAACAACGATTCAGTCGTTGTGCAATCTAGCTCCTTAGGGAAGCAGTTTATAGTTTTGTTTCGCAGAACGGTTCTTTTTTGAGTCGGGAGGACTTTAAAAAACAATCATTCTCAGATTTGCCACCAATATATGAAAAAAGTGCAGATTCTTCAGTATTTCCCCAACTCTTTAAATTTCCTTACAGAAAACCCAGAATTCAAGCTTTTTGTGATACAAGCTCCATATCTACATACATTTGTTAGAAAGGGGCAAAAATTTCTGCTCGCTCTGCGCGACGCAATACGTCCCTTATACAGTGGGGTTCACACTTGACAGAAAAGTCGGAAAACTTAACTACTACATACAACCCCAAAACATTACATTTCCAGTTTTCTGAAGGGTTGCGATTTTTCAAAATTTTCTGTAAGCTCCGCGCCAACTGAAGATAGTGTTGGGAACAAGACTTCATATACAGGAGGCGAGGGGAGGGGGGGCTATTCTCTCCTGGCTCGGAAAAGCGAAAAATTAGGAAATTTTTGCCATTTGAGGCACCAGTCAAATACAGTGCCGTTTTCCTAACTTTTCCTTCATAAAATTCTGAATTCTTCTTAATAAAAGCTCCGTATTTGTAATTGTTAGTTTTAAAAAGGCAAAACTTTTCCGCTTTCTTCGCGCGCCCTAAACTGCAACCCTTAATAGAGTAGGCAGTCAGGGTAAACCTTTCCGACCCACTGCAGTGACTTTCCCTAAAATTTTCTTCAATATATAGGCTTTACATTAATTATCTCTCTAATATCTCAACTAAGCTCTTTTTTGCCTTGTTTGCCGATGATACCAGTATTATTTATAAGCATAGAAATATCCATGTAACGTGTTATTAATAATGGATTAACTTGTATTTCCAACTGGTTTAGAGTGAACAAATTGTCGCTTAATGTCAGTAAAACCAACTATATCGGCGTAAGGTACATCATGTTGATATTTACATAGATAAAACCGAAGTGTCTTTCTTTAATAGTATAAAATTTCTAGGTATTTACCTCGATTCGAATCTCCCTTGGGTAAATCACGTTCACAATATCCGTTCGAAACTTTCCAAGCCCATCGGTGTACTAGAATCAGTAGCTATGTACCGTACCATGCAATGTTATGAAAGCCCTTTGTGATTCTTTAATCTTTTCACCAATTTCCCACTATAATATTTTCTGGATTAATTATTTATCTTAATCGTATTTATCCTTCAGAAAAAAGTTTTAAGGATTATTACGATTTCGAATTACCGTGCTCCCACTGATAGGTTTTTCTTTGATCTCAACACTCTTAACTATTTTTGTTGTTTTTAAGTATCAAGCCACGATCTTTACGTACAAGTCTGTTAATGGTTTCTTGCCCAGAAAATTTGACAATTACTTTAACTTAAACCGGTATCACCAACACTACCATACTTTACGGAGTCAGATAATTTTCATATAAATAGGTTTTTAACCGTTCCCTTTACGTCACTGGTCCAAAGCTGTGGAACAATCTCACCATTAGTATAAAGAATTCCAAATCAATAGGTGCATTTTACAAACATTTAAAAGATTATACTTTACAAAGGTACAATGTTTTTTCTGTATGTTTTTGTGAATCGTCTGATATTGTATATGTAAATGTTTTGCTATAAATTTCTGTTTATTTAGTTGAAGGGGGTTGTTCGTAAAAGCAACCTTCATGTCATGCTTCTTCAGCCCTCCTCCACTTCTCATTATTGACAATTATAAATACTTTTATTAATTTTGATTTGTGGAAATAAATTGAAATTCAAATTGAAATTGAAAATTTTGATTTTTTCACATTTTGTCTAAAAAGGCAACAAAGGTTCGGTAACTTTTGAATGTCGCCGAGAAGCCTCAATCCGCACTTTTTAGATAAAATTATGTAACAACAACGATCCTCAGTCGACATGTTTTCTTAGATATATGCTAATAGGGAACTCAGATTCTTCGATAGTCTCTCAAATATTCAAATCACCTTACAGAAAACCCTGAATCTAAACTACTTTCTGCAATACAAGCTCCATATTTACAAGTGTGTAAAAGGGCCCAAATTGTCGTAGCGCCCGCGCTCCGCAAATTACGTTCCTAACACAGTAAGCAGTGTTCATACTTAAGAAAAAATCGGATTTTTTTCTTGCTTGTGGAAAAAGCGAGAAATTTAGGATGAGAAATGTACCTTTTGGTCACTGGGGTAGGGTGAGGTGCATGGTCTAAAATTGTTCCGCCTCACCCCACTCTTATATTGCTTCCTACGCCACTAGGTGCAGTCACAGTGAGAAAGCTCCAATCAAACAGTTGCTTCTAAGGACTGTGTGTAGTCATGGTAGCAGACTCCCAGTGGATGACATCATCGCCCGAAATATCTTGAACGAAAGCTGGACGACTAATGATATAGAACTTCTGGTAAAGCCTGAATGGCGTCCTTCCTCATATTATCTTTTTCACCAGAAGCAAAATCTGAATGACCATTAGGTCCTAGAATACTTAGGCATGGAAGCAGTCGTAGTAGCAGTTGACGTGATTGGCCAAAATTTCTAACCCTTAACCCAACCCTTAAAATAACACTGTACTTATCCTAACATACTTTTGATGAAAATATGTCTTGAGTTGGTTACTTTCGAAGTAAGTTTACTGCCTAGACGCAGTTGTGAAGTCGTAGTCGCAGTGGGTCACGTCATTCCACGAAATAGCGGCTAGGTTAGGTTAGATTAGTTGAAGTTTTACGGCCCAGTTTTCAACCACTTGCTTCAATTCGAGAAGGCCATGGCCTTTTTTTTAGTTGTGGCTCACTGGCTAGCGACTAGTACTTCGTCTAAAAGACGATGTGAGGAATTGATTACGGCTTCGTCCAATAAAGTGCGAGGTGCTATCTTCCAAGACGAATTATCCACGGGACGGAATAGGTTAGAAAGTCTCATATGTGGATAGCGCCAGCATTTGTCTTTGCTGACTGAAAATTTTGTTAAAATAGGCAACATTGCCCGTACCTTGAAGGCTTGATACTTACAGCCAAAAATCTGCAGGGTCTTGAGTCGTCGAGAAGCAGATTGTTCTATTTCCAGCAGCTGTGTACCAATGTGACTCACATGTGAATGGTTTGCATTCCCAGTCAATTTACGCGGGCTTTCCTGCCACTCAGAAGAATAGTCCAAAACCAAATTTTATTTTTAAAGTAAATTTATTTTTAAAAAGAGGAACATATTCTTAGCATTCTGGTGACTTTTTTGTCCATTTCCCATGTTGGGTTCTTAAGATATGAGCTATTTAAGGTGGCAAATTTTCTGTATTGAAGGAACTTGAAGCAAGGGGGCAAAATGTCATGGATTCACATTCTTGGCCAATGTTTTGTTTTTATTTATAATTAACCATTTTACTATTCTCTTACTTAAGGCCTTCTACTAAACTTTGTTGCCAAAACGAAGAAGTTGGTTGCACACCGGACTGAAAACCCTCTGTTGGGTCAGCCGAATTTGCCCTTCCGGACTATTGTGGCTCTAGTCCCACTGCAGTAGAAATAAGTAGCACAGGGGTGTCGTTTAGCCTCTAACTATTGAGGTAAACACTCCGTATTTCTTAGCTAAATGGTGAACAGTGTCCATCTACATTCAATGTAGAAAGTTGTATCTTTCGTGCGCCATAGTGCACCAAAAAGCATTTCACAGACCTTACCAATATCGGCCCCTAATCAGCCTTTGACGTTGCAGAAAATATCCACCGAACCTTACGATTGCGATCGTACTTTGGATCCCTCCCCCCTAAAAATATTCTGGATCCGCTCCTGCCCCTCCGTATTGCACACAACGGACTGTCTGTTATCTTGGCATCAGAGGATAATCCCGTTTCGGTCTCGATCTAGAGGTAAGGTATCGGTCTGTTAGTAAGGTTTCCGTCTAGGGGTGAGGTCTCGATCTAGAGGTAAGGTCTCCTCCTTGGGAGCAAGGTGTAGGCATCGGGAGTTGAAAGTTCGCCTTCAATACTGCTTGCTTAATTACGTGGTGAAATGATTAAGGCTGATGTCTTTAAAACTGAATTTGAAACTAGGTTATAACAAGTTTGTCCACCATATATTTTGCATACTCAGTTGCATCGTGCATAGAGCATTTTGATCCACTTTCCGGTATTGAGCTGTAAGCGCTCTTTTCTTATTCCCAGTGAAGATCAGATGAAATGATTGTATCTCATAGGGAAACTTCAGAACATCAAGAACAAGTGTCGGTAGTCCCATGTTTCCCAATTTCATTATATGTTTACGACTATGTCCCACACCCCTCCATATGTCACTGTAGCTGAGTACCGTTTAAAAAAGTACAAACGGTTACAGCATGGAGATGGTTAGAGCCTTACTTTGGGATGTAGCTGGTATCCTTTAAATAAAAATTAACTTGCTATTTTTCAACAAACTAATCAAAAGTAGGACTAGCTGAAATGTGCTACAGCTAGAAATAACGGTAACTATAACGACTTCCTTTCGAAGTGTAAATGACCGAACAGCCTTGGGCACTGATTGGTGGGAGAAAAAACATTCACGCTTTTATCCGCATGTCAAAATGTCATGTTCGA
This sequence comes from Holothuria scabra, assembly GCA_037179385.1. Classification (NCBI taxonomy): domain Eukaryota; kingdom Metazoa; phylum Echinodermata; class Holothuroidea; order Aspidochirotida; family Holothuriidae; genus Holothuria; species Holothuria scabra. Next base: position 54,352,408 of record CM074182.1, read on the forward strand.
GGTGGAGCTACTCTGTACTTCTGCTATCCAAATGTAAAGGAAGACTGTGCCTGTAGCCCAATCAACAACCTTGGTGAATCAGGCTACTGTATAGTAGTCCTGCTGTTAAACTTGAAGTAGGCCTGTAAATCTATTGTACAACGAAGTCGGATTAAAGACTGGACTGACGAAGGAACATGGTCATTTTTTCGTCAATAAATTGATATCAAACAATTAACGAAAAAAGGAACGTGTGTGCGGAACATTAGGAGCAAATTAATCGGAACAATTTCTTTGAAGCAACTTTTGACTGATCAAAGTTCTTTTGATATTTTTGACGGCTCTCCATTTTTTCGACCACTTCCTCCCCTTTTTTCGGTTTGGGGTATCCTCTCGGGTAAGCTAGCCGCACACTACACGACTTTGCACGCCGCAACTTAACTCGATCGTCGCTCTAACTTTGATTGGCAATGTTAAGACCAGTCGCTCCGACTTCAGTCGGGAAGAACCAACGTGTTGGTTCTTCTGATAAATGTAGTTTATGAAAGTTAGTTTCTTGCTCAAAAGTTTGATCAAATTTAGGGGGCGTCAATGCTTGTCGAAATCGTGGGGGAAATACAAACCAGTCGGAGATCTAACATCCTTAGTTGGCGAGGAGCGGATAGAAAATTTTGAAAAATCAAGACTTTTCAGACATATGAATAACTGATTTTCCTTGTCTTGTAAGAAGATTATTTAAACAGACTTTTTTGGAAGTTTTGTTTGAAATAAAATGTTCACTTAACGAAAAACGGAAGAATTTGTAAAATGATCACAAAATTACCAGATAAATGTACTACCACTTTTACTGGCAAATGTTTTGGCACTGTTTACTGTTAACTACCTCTTTCGGTCGTGTCTTGTTATCTGGCTATTAAAAATAGGCCTATCCTCAATTGCTTGTTTTTCATTTTTTTTTTTTTGCTCAAGTGTTCTATGATTTCGGGCAAAATGTTGGGCAAGACTAATGAAGCTGAAACAAAATCGTTCCCATAAGCCTCCTTGATGTGTTTCGACAGTTTTTCTATTTTGTATATCTTGTGTGTTCATGACATATTCACCAGAATACTTAGTAGCAACATACTTCTAGATCTCAGAAAATGACACTTTGCAATGTTATAAGCCGTACAGTTGTTATATTGGATTTGAAAAATCCCTTTTATCGAGAGGTTAAAGGCATATTTTCCTCATCCCAAACAGTTCCAATTCTCCCAACCTACTTACTTCTAGCCCCTCCCAAATTTATCTAAAACTCATCTTTATCCAAACACAATCCTAGTTTATTGCTTCACGGCTTGTCCCAGTGGCCATACAAGTCCATAAAGTGTAATCAAGACACTCTCAGTGCCCATGCTGTGTAATTTAGCTATGATGCATTGTTTGAATGTGATGCCAATCAAAGAGCTGTATCAATTGAGAGTGTTGATGTATGCATACTGAAACTGTAGTTTAGGGTGACGAATGACTGCCTTTAATTACTTTGACAAACTTTGACAGTGAACGAGCCGCGTACTGACGAAATGGCTCATATCACCAGATGACAGATGACATAATTAGCCTACAAATAATTACCCCTGTGGGAGAGGGCGGGGCGTTATAAGGGGAGGGGTGATCCATTCTTTTCGATTTTTTTTTGTATAATTAGTTTTAATTTTCTCCAAATCTTTTGTGTCTCTTGTCGAAACTTCGCTTTAATTCTTGCTTTTTCTTTGTTGGTTTTTCTTACCTAGCTAGTTTTGGTATAGGGTTATTTTGTGTTTTCATTACTTGCGTCGTTTTGTTGCTTTGCCTAACCTTGTACTGTTGCTTGTGTGTTGTGATTTTCACAGTGATCATATACACATGATAAAGTCCGTGCGTTCATGTAAAGGGTAGCATACACACCTGGTACACACCAAACTCAGTCCTCCTAGGGATACATCTACAGGCAATTCTAAATGTGGCAACACACGCTGTAAAGCGTGTAATCACATAAACACCGACCCCACGGTTACCGTCCGTCCTAAGGGGGTTGTGTTACCCCCTGGCCCTCACTCCTACAACTTTTCCGATGTGGTCTATCTGCTCCTATGTGCTAGATGCCCCCATATGTCTTACATTGGCGGAACCTTAACAACTTTCAGGCTGAGGTTCAACAACCATACCATAAAAGTATCATTCGAAATAAATGGTCGGTACTCCCTATGGCCGAACATTTCAATTTACCTAATCATAGTTTGACTGTTCTTAAGTTTACTATTTTATTTTCGGGGATTTCGTACATCCGAGGCATGCAGACAGCTACAGGCATGGGTTAAATAGGTTCAAAGGACGTGGGTGTACTTTTCAAACTAAAACACTTTTAGCCGAGAAATATACTCATAACACTATACCAGACGTAAGTTATTCCCCACTTTAATTATTGTTCCATTGTCTGGATCGTGGCTAACAGTTCTTACCTTAGCCAACTAACTACATTGAAGAAACGAGCGGTTTGCCATTTAGCTCATGCAGGTCCCAAGGACCACACCCACCCACTATTTCAAAAGTTTCAATTACTCAAATTTTTGACATCATTGATTACAACATTGCTGTATTTTCTTACAAGGCGTGGAATTGATTACTACCAGATACATTTCATGGTTTTATTATTAGCAATACTTTTGTTCATAGGCATAGTACTAGACACGCTTACTCTGACCATTGCCGCCATTACTATCGTACGAACATTGGATCGTTTAGCTTGCGTAATCGTAGACCTCAAATCTGGAATACCCTCATAGACCCAGTAAAAAATTCTGCCTCTCTGTTTATCTTTGAGAAGACGTTTAAGGAAGGCATCATTGATAATTATTAAGTTTCCTTGATGAACCTGAAATTATTCTTAATATCTTTCAAGTATGCAGAATGAATTTTTTATCAAATGTGAGGGCATAATACGGAGACATGTCATAATTATGTATGTATGTTTTTTGTTTGTTGTTTGCTTTGTTTTGTAGACGTTGTAAATATCTCATATCTTTTTTCTTTGTTGTAGGGAGCCATCCACCTTGTTAAGCCAATTTTGGTTTTCTGGATGACTTCCTTTCACATCATATTGTAATATGCAAAGTGATGAAACAAATAAATAAATGAAATGAAATAGGGACCTTTCATTTATGTCATGCAGGCGTGACCGCTGAGGTAATTGTACTTTTTACTAACGTTTGTTTTGGTTCACTGTTTAATTGTGTTGCCGACGACGAACCTATAAGGTTTGAAATGTTCAGTTTTTTCAGCTATTTCTACACATTGTGCTTCAATCCTGTGTTTGTTTTGGATTTCTTCTTTAACAAGGCCTCAGTTGCACTATGTGCCACCGTTCTTGTTTGTTCTTATTTATTTTGATGTTAGAGGCATTACATTTTTACCATTATGGCCCAGCGGCTATCTTTACTTTTGTAATTCTTGTACGGATCATACGTCGATTTCGTCACATAAATATATATATATATATAAATAAATATATGTATATATATATACATATATGAATACATATATTTATATATATATATATATACATATATATATATATATATATATATATATATATATATATATATATATATATATATATATATATATATATATATATATATATTTGGTTGGGTTTGCGTCAAACGAGAACTAGTGCTGTTCCAAAAAATTAGGCGCCTGCTCAGGAGGTGAATTGCGAGTTGCTTCATCTGTCATTTGAACAAGGGCCAAACCAACTTGGCTTCATGGCTCAGTGGTTAGAGCGTCCGCACTAGAAAGCGGGAGGTCCCGAGTTCGAATCCCGGTGGAGTCAACATCGTTTTTCACCTCAGCCAAATTTTCCAGCTTTACCAATTTGATTTATATATATATATATATATATATTTATATATATATATATATATATATATATATATATATATATATATATATATATATATATATATATATATATATATATATATATATATATATATATATATATATATGTTGTTGGAAGCTTTCGACTATTTATTCAGTCTTCCTCAGCCAACTGTATGACCAATAAAATGATTTACACTTATTTACAAGGCGAAATGCACAAGAAGGGAGTAAAAAATAAAAAACTTAAAGGTCCTAGTAAAAAAAGCAAAAGGATAAAAGGGAAGTCAAAATACAAAAAGATTAAATACAAAAGAAAAACAAAATAAAGGCCAGGTACAGGGCATCAGTCCAAGAAAAAAGGGGGAAATAATAAGATAAAAGCCTAAACAAAAGGAAACACAGGGCTAAAAAGTCTGAATAGGGCTAAAAATCCAAATAAAAGGCGGATAAGATAATAACTACAATAAGACACAAAGAAAGAAGAGAAGGTAAAATACTCAGGTAGAAATACAAAGGGGTAACGACAAAAAACAGGTTCTTTTGCGAGAATTAAATTCCTTTCTTTTATTTAGGCCTGAGGGTTGAAGTGTTTTTAATTGAGCCATCCAATAACCTTCCCGTTTGCTCAAAACGGCTTCCAAATTAATGGAAAAGTGAATCTTTTCAATGAAAGTGAATTTAATGTCATTTAGTGAATGTAAGGTACCTGAGAAATGTAAAGCTAAATCGCAACGATTTTTTCCATTCACCACATCAGACTTATGGTTTCTAAACCGAACCTTAAATTCAGTAGAAGAGGAACCAACATATTGCACATTGCATTTAACACAGGTGGCAAGATAAACAAAATTACGACTATCACAAGATACAGAGTCTACAATAGGATAAAATTTACCAGTACTAGAACTATGGAACTTAGTGGAGGACAATAAAAAATTAGCACAAAGGTCACAGCGTTTTCTCGTACACTTATGACAGCCTAGGGGAGGACAGGTGGTTTGACCAATTGAGGTCGGGCGGTTTTTCTTTGTGGAATAACGTAAATGGTCCTTCAGCGATTTACATTTGCGAAAGGCTCCAAAAATGGCATGCTCTGGGAAAAGTTTTGAAGTGAAGGGGAGGAGTGGAGTAAGGGGAGATGTTTTGAAATAATCTTACCTATATTTGGCAGGGCAGGGTTAAAGTCCACAATTAGGGAGAAACGTCTATCGGTAAGCCCCCTTTTAGTAGGTTTAAGTAAATTCTCCCGAGGGATGTCATTAACTTTATTAAACTGGGCCTTAACAAAATCTGGGCGATATCCTCTACTGATGAGGTAGCCACTATACTCTTCAATTCTCCGATTCAGATATTCAGGTTTAGAACAAATACGCTTAAGGCGTAAAGCAATACTATAAGGAATACTCTTCTTAGTATTAATAGGGTGGACACTAGTGGTGAAAAGGTAAAGGTGGCCTTCTGTAGGTTTGGAAAAAACATAGGTGGAAATATCCCCGTTATCAAGATGGACCAAAACATCCAAAAATTCTAACTGGGATTTAGAAGAGCGAATGACAAAATTAAAAGAGGGGTAAATAGAATTGATAAAATCAATCAAATATATATATATATATATATATGTAAACGATAACAAGAAACATGCACAAAACACACGGCATACTGTTAAAACGATCTGAAATTTTAATAAAATACTGAAGACAAAGATCGTGTCAAATCTTCTGAGACAACAAGATATTAAAAACGGTAAAGGGTTCAAAACTTTAAAAGTTTTAAAACGGCAAAGCTCAGATGTTAAAAACGCACTACGTTTCGGGGAGATACACTCCCCTTGCTCACGTGCTAAGAAATAACAATAATGGAAAAAGTACTAGCTATTAGGCAATGCTCTATTGAGGCTTACATCTTTTACGTTAAGACCTATAGGGGCAAGAGTATTCAACCGGTAAATCCATTTCAATTCAACCTCCTCCCTAGTTTTCTTATCATTGTTACGTAGCTTTTCGATACCTATTAATTCGAAATTTTTACACACCTTAAAATGCTTACCAATGGTAATTTGACCTTTTCTAAACTCCTGTCGGTGACCCCTAAGTCTACTTCTAAACTCTAATCCCGTTTCACCCACATACTGCTTATGGCAATCCAAACAATTAATCAAGTAGATTACGCCTTTGGTGGTACATCTTAAATCCCCCCTCACCTGGAAATTCTGACCTGTATTAAAACTTTGAACGACAGAAGTTTCACGTAAGACACTACAGGTGACACAACTTTTATCGTGTGTCTTGAAACAACCTCTATTCTCTGCATTATGAGGTGTTTTAGCTCTTACCAGTAAAGATTTTAAATTAGGAGGTTGTCTGTAAACTGCTGGGGGCGGGTTAGAAAAACTTTTATTAAAGGTGGGGGACGATTTAAGAATATGAAAATGCTTCTTAATAATATTGTTTAGGGGAGGTAACCTTGGGTTACGGGTAACAACCAGGGGGGCATTAAAACTCCTCCTACCACAAATGGAACGGTTACGGTTGAGAAGCGTCCTTCTCGGAACAGTACAGGCTTTATTCACCTTCTCTGTAACAATACTCGTGGGATACCCTCTTTCAATCAGATTACATTTAAGGGTATTAAGGTTTTTTTGAGCAGATTCTTCTGAAGAACAGATAGTGCGGATACGGAGAGCCTAACCGTAAGCAATATTATCAAGAACATGTTTGCTATGATAAGAATTATATTTGAGATAAAGATTTTTGAACGTAGGTTTAACAAAAAGGTCAGTATTGAGATAACCCACAGAATTGCGAAAAATATGCAGATCAAGTAAAGGAAGGGAATCAAAACTAAAACACGAAGTAAACTCAAGTTCAGCAGGGTAAAGATTATTAAGAGTTTTCATAAACTCTTTGAAAAGATCTGGTCCATGGGGCCAGAGACCCCAGATATCGTCAATATAACGAGACCCCACAGTGGGCGAAGGAGAACACTTTTGCCATAATTCTTCTTCAACAATGCCCATACCTAAACAGGCGTACCCGGGGGCCATTTAAGGACCTATAGAGGTACCGTGTACCTGGGTAAAAAAGTTTCCATTAAATTCAAAATGGTTCTCTGTGAGACAAAGCTTTAAACAATCAATCAAATTATCAGTAGAGGGTTTTTTAATTTGGCGAGAATCCAAGGCCTTTCTAATTCCTTTTATACCTAAATGCTGAGGCATACTAGGGTACATGGCTTTGACATACCCGTTGATAGTGGCAAAGGTCCTTTCTCGTTTATTCCTTCTATTAATTTAACCATATCCTTAGAGTCCTTGATAAATGAGTCCAGTTTTTGAACCTCTGGGTTAATGAAAAAGTCCAAAAATTCTGACAGTCTCTCAATGGGTGATCCACTATCGGAAATAACAGGACGAATTTTAAGGTGACCAGAGATGTCTGGTTCCTTGTGAGTTTTAGGTAATGTATAATACCTTGAAGTTTTACACTCCTTAGGAACTAGGTATTCGGCAGTTTTTTCATCTATATCCCCTTCATGAAGCATTTTGTTGACTAACAAACGAACTTGACTGACAACTTCTGGTGTCTTGTCGGCATCATTTTCCTTGTAAAATTTCTGGTTACTAAGGTCACTTAAAGCACTCTCTACATACGAGGTTTTATTTTGCACTACAAAAACCGGTCCTTTATCTTCTGGTTTAATGATAATGTTAATGTCTCTAGAGAGTGAGGCCAGGGCCTGCCTTTCAGTCTTGGAAAGATTGTCATGAACAAATTTAGGGGTGTATAACTGTCCACATCATTTTGGACGGCTTCCAAAGAACAATCCAAGAAGCGATCTCTTCCTTCAGGCGGCGACCAATTACTTTTGTTCCTAAAGCGAGGAACTTCTGAAAATGAAGACTCACTGTTTTCGTCTGAAGAATTAAAGTTCTCAAAAAGACGTAATCTACGTTTAAAGGCTTCTAGGTCTCTTTGCAACTGCAGTGTGTCTAGCCTTAAAGGAGTAGGGCAAAATTTAATACCTTTGCTGAGGAGAGACTCTTCTTCTGGGGTCAAAAGTCTGTCCGAGGCATTTAAAACCTTGCTCGTGTTACTTGGGATGTTACAATTGATGATTTCGATATCTCTTTCGATACCCCTACGTCTTTTCCTCCTAGGGGTCACCGACAGGAGTTTAGAAAAGGTCAAATTACCATTGGTAAGCATTTTAAGGTGTGTAAAAATTTCGAATTAATAGGTATCGAAAAGCTACGTAACAATAATAAGAAAACTAGGGAGGAGGTTGAATTGAAATGGATTTACCGGTTGAATACTCTTGCCCCTATAGGTCTTAACGTAAAAGATGTAAGCCTCAATAGAGCATTGCCTAATAGCTAGTACTTTTTCCATTATTGTTATTTCTTAGCACGTGAGCAAGGGGAGTGTATCTCCCCGAAACGTAGTGCGTTTTTAACATCTGAGCTTTGCCGTTTTAAAACTTTTAAAGTTTTGAACCCTTTACCGTTTTTAATATCTTGTTGCCTCAGAAGATTTGACACGATCTTTATATATATATATATATATATATATATATATATATATATATATATATATATATATATATATATATATATATATATATATATATATATATATATATATATATATATGTATATAACGCTAATTCCCACCTTAGGGGGAAATTGTTATATCTGCGCGTACATAGGGCGAAAAAATAACAATGAAATACATAAGAAAAAGTGTTCGCCCTAACGTCCAAAAATATAAACAACGTTATTCCAATGGCCAGCCATCCGTTCGTGTTAACAGCTAGGTGTCCGTAAATTTGACAACTTTGAAGTAATTGCATCTACTTTGTAAATCTAGGAGGGCGCCTTTGTCCGTTTACGTATTCCTTTAGAAAAAGTGTGTAGAAACGTTACGGCGAAAGTTATATTTCGCCCCAAAAAATTTTTCCCCCTAAGGTCGACTTTTCAACAACAACTTTCCCCCTAAGTGCGGAATTAGTGAAATATATATGTATATATATGTATATATATGTATATATTTTAAATATACATATATATATATACACACATATATATATATATATATATATATATATATTACCGTAATAGTAAAAAATAATTAATAATTAATAATGTCAACCAGGCAATGGTAAAGTGCTCAACCCAGGGTTGAGCACTTTACCATTGCCTTTAGTATTACGGTTATTTAGCTCCAGTTTTCTGTTGAGCACTTTGTAAACCATAATGGACAGTAGGTTCGACCGAGTCAGTTTCGGATATTCTACAAAGAACTACCTATACCGTCAAACAAGAGCTATTTGAAAAAATTCATCTCTAAAACTGAATCATTTCTAAGGAACGTAAGATGGAGAACTCATTTCTTTCGCAACCCCCAAACGGGAGTAAAAAAAAAAGAACATTACGGCTTCCGATCGACAAGGGCTCCGCCCCAGATACCCGAACTAAAAGAGTTCGAGGACGGCATGATGAGCCTTGTACAGAATATTAAGTTTAACAACAATCGCAAGCCCTTCCAAGCACAGTTAAAAACCGACACGACCAAAATCAAAGCGGACAGAAAAGTATACGTTGCGGCTGACAAAACCAACAACTTCTACAAATTAGAACCTGAACAGTATAACAAGCTGGTACAACAAAACGTAAACAAAGCATAAAAAAATCACCGCCCAACACACGCAATCAAATCACTGCAGCTGACAAAATTATAGCTTCAAAACTTGAAATTAGTGACAGAGTCGACATCACAAGCAAAATACAAGCATTTATTACACTGAAAGATCACAAACCGAACTTCAACAACAAACCCACATGCAGACTAATCAACCCATCAAAATCAGAACTAGGGAAGATTAGCAAGCAAATACTAGAACGGATAAATTCAGAAATCAAACAATCTACAGGTTACAACCAATGGAAGAACACAAGTGAAGTCATAGACTGTCTTGGTGAAATACACGACAAACACCAACAATCGTTTATTGCTTTTAACATTTGTGAGTTTTACCCCTCAATAACTGCCGACCTCCTCAACGAGGCTTTAGACTTTGCATCAAACTACACAGACATACCAGCATTCGAAAGGCATGTTATCTACAAAGAAAACTATGCTGTTCAACGTCGAAACACCATGATGCAGGCGTACCGAATCTTTATTCGATGTCCACCATGGGTAGTTTCGACGGTGCTGAAACTTGTGAACTAATAGGATTGTACCTCCTTTCACAACTTCAGCACATTAACATGAATGTCGGCCTATACAGAGACGACGGTTTGGCTGTTTGCAAAGCAACACCAAGGCAAACAGAAAAATTAAAGAAAGAAATATGCAAGATATTCTCAAAAAACAAGCTTAAAATAGAAACTGAAGCAAACAAAAAAATAGTGAACTTCTTAGACCTTAACCTTGATCTTGGCACAAGCACATACAAGCCATACGTGAAACCCAACAACACCCCTCTCTATGTGCACAAACAGAGCAACCACCCCCACTTATCATAAAGAACATCCCAGAAAGCATCAACAGGAGACTATCCAACATTTCTTCCGACGAAAACACATTCAACACATCATCGCCCGTATACCAAGAAGTATTACAAAGAAGTGGCTATGGGTACAACCTAAAGTACGAGACCCAATCCCCTAGCACCAGTCATTCCAAGGGAGGCCCGAAACGAAGACGAAATAGGAACATAACCTGGTTCAACCCCCCGTATAGTGACAGTGTCACAACCAACATTGGCAAGAAATTCTTTAACCTCTTGGACAGCTGCTTTCCACCTGGGCACAAACAACATACTTTACTCAACAGAAACACGGTGAAACTGAGTTACAGCTGCATGGCAAACATAGACCAAATTACATCAGCGCACAACAAATACATACTGGCGAAACAGGAAGTACAACCAGCAACGCGAAGCAACTGCAATTGCAGAAAGCAAAGCGAGTGCCCATTGGAAGGCAACTGCCTCACGAACAACATTGTGTACCAAGCAACTGTAGCACGCCACGGTAACCACAACGAAGAAACATACATTGGTCTAACAGAGAACACATTCAAAACAAGATACACCGCCCACAAGTCTAGCTTTAAACACAAAGACAAAAGAAACGCAACTGCACTCAGTGAATACATCTGGAAACTAAAGGAGTCAAATGTAGAACACTCCGTACAATGGAAACTCATGAACAAAGCCCGAGCATACTCCACATCCTCTGAATCTTGTAATCTCTGTCTGGAAGAAAAGTTCTTCATTATACTCGAACCTTCCTTAGCAACTCTAAATAAAAGAAACGAACTGATAAGCTCTTGTAGACACAGGAACAAACATCTGCTGTGTAATTATTCTAATAGGTAATGTATCTTGGCTCGCTGTAGACCGTTCTTGCCTGTTCACAACGAACACGGAACTAACACGTGCTTTAAAACGTACACGTTCAAAAGCAGCGAACACATATGTATTTAACGTTATTGACATTATTCTACTTCAGGCTTCTGAGGAGTGAGGACCTACTATTGGCCCTTACGAAACAGTTCTGTAAAGCTATGTTGTAAGAACTTATTGCAACCTTTTCAATATATATATATATATATATATATATATATATATATATATATATATATATATATATATATATATATATATATATATATATATATATATATATATATATATATATATATATATATATATATATACATATGATGGTTGGCGTGTGTTGGAAATATATACATAAGAAGAAACAACAAACGACAAAAAATGATACTTTCATTTCCAACTGTATTCGTCTACACCTGGTCCTGCTTTAGACAGACTCTTTAAGGAGCCCCCAGTGACTGCCTATAGACAACCACGTAACATCAAGTCTGTTTTAGTTCGAAGCTCCCTCCCCTCTTCTAATCATGAGTCTTACAGTGGGAATGTCACCTGCAAAAAAACCTAGATGCATGGTGTGTACACACCTCGACCCCTCCCACAACATTTTACATCAGGCTTCGGGTGTCTCTTTGAGGCCGGGGAGATTTAACTGCGACTCTGAAAATGTAGTCTATCTGCTTTATTGTATCGAATGCCCCCAGGTCACCTAAATAGGCGAAACTAGCACAAAGTTTAGGCTCCGATACAATAATCACAAATTAAGCATTAGGCAAAACAAGAAAGGTTTGAGCATTTCAATCTCCCAAACCATGGCCTTTCCGACCTTAAATTTTACATTCTCTATGGCAACTTCAAAACGGCCCAGGAAAGAAGCAACCGGGAATTGAACACAGCCGGGGTCTAAACACCCATCACACTGGACTTAACAAAGATCTCGCTTTTGTGAGCTTCTACCCCCGAATGCACCCCGATAAGGTCTAGTTTTTTCTCTACGTACGTTATTCAGTTTAACTGAGGAAAAGCGGTGTATACGACGCTCGAAATATTTTGTTAATAATTTTATTATATCGTTTGTGTAGACTTATATCGTTGGAAATGAAAGTATCATTTTTTTTTCGTTTATTGTTATTTGTTGTTGTTTTATATATATCTATATATATATATATATATATATATATATATATATATATATATATATATATATATATAAATATATAAATTAGACAAGAAATTAATTGTCTCACCAAAAACGTCATTTATCTCGTTTTCTGCAATTTATGTGGTGTGCAGTATGTCGGAGAATCTAAAAATACTCTTCGAATGAGAATGGAAAAGCACAGGTCAGCAATTAAAACCAAAAAGGTTGAACAACCTGTTGCAAACCATTTCAATATGCCTCATCATTCTATCAAAAACTTACGGGTCATTGCTATCGACCAAAACGATACATGGACCGACAAAGCTGGAAAAGCTAAGGAAAATTTCTGGGAACTCAATCTCAAAACCACATCGCCTTTCGTCTTGAACATCCGGAGCGATTTACCAGCTTGCTGGTGATGCTTACCAAAATAATCCGATCAGGCCATTCCGGCCTAACAATTTCTCTAATTACTTTGAAGAGGATTTTCCTATTGTAGATGGGTTACACCCGAGTAATCCGATCAGACCCTCCCGGTCAATCAACCTGCTCAATTGCCTGAAGAAGGATTATTCTGTCACAATAGAGGTGAGAGCATTGTCAACACCTTTAAAAGCTTCCAAAATTTCTCACTCCTTGTCATTTTCTGACCAAGTATTGATAAAGAGGTAGTATTCCTCGAAAGCTCTACTTCAAACCTTTTGGCTGTTTAATTTATCCAAATTCTAGCCTTCCGCTATTTGTACCTCCTCGGAGATCCAGCCTTTCAATTCTGTAGCACCGTTGTTTTACAGTTTCTCCGTCATGTTTATATATATATATAGATATATATGTATGTATATATATATATATATATATATATATATATATATATATATATATATATATATATATATATATATATATATAAATATATATATATATAGGTCGAAATATTGGTAATGATTCGTTCATGAATTTTAATTCAACCCAACTACTGGCATTGCCAGAGCGGAATTTGAACCTTTTTCTACAAAACACTAGAATAACTAGAGGAGAAAGAAAGAAATCCGGAGAATAACAATCACTACAAAAATACCCTGAAGAAAGAAAAAAATCAAAACAAGTTTGCAGTGAAATAAGCTTTCAACTTTTCTTTTAAAACTAGATACAATACAGTTTTACATGTACTGATCTCTTGGGATAAAGTATTCCAGAGATTTTTTTTGGGAATAAAGCTAAGACTGAGTTGCGAAGACCTAAGCCTACATAGGGGAGTGGAGAGCTTTTCACAAGTGCACGACTGGGCTAGGGATAACGAGTACAGCGAAAGGAAACAGATCACTTAAGATGGTGGTTTATTATATAGCCAATTAAAAATAAGCGTCCCCAATTGAAACCGATTTAATTCATAGATATAAATAAAGTTGAGGCTAGTGTAAAGGTGTGCGGTAGGATGGAGATAGGCAACATTGTCATCCTCTGCAGTACAGATAAGGGTTTAAGCCTAGTAGGGTACGTGCTCCCCCAAACAATATTACATTTGGTAAGATAAGATGCGCTATGTTATATACGACATGTATAAAAAAGTACGCAAGATGTATATTACATTCCTTGTGGAAGGATATACTCCAATCCCCCAACTTAGCAATCGTACACCTAATTTCACGTAGGTAGACTAAGATCCACATTGACTTATTTAACACAAACTGCTACCCTTCTTTAACAGGCACGGTCATACATATTCACAACATGGATTTCACTAGACATTTTTACATTTTAATTCTTATTTTTTAGAATCCTTTCAGTCACATTCTTTTTTAACTCCATTCATAATGATTTTTAACTCCTGCGCTACCCTGTAAGAATTGAACAACTTTAGTTAGATCAAAGACTTAGGTTAGATGGAGTTTTACGTATTGCCCAGTTTCCAACAAGTGGTTCAAGTCGAGCCAGCCACGACACTTTTTCCAGCTGTGGCTCAATCAGTCAATGGCTTGTTTCCCCTTTCTCCATTGCTTATGCTGAGCACCAAGCACAATTGCAGTAGGTTCTGTTTTTAGAGTTTTCGCTATGACCCGGGCAGGACTCGAACTTTCGACTACAAGTCTGATGCTCCAACCAATTGACTATGCAGTCGGTAGTAAGCCGAGATGACGGTTACCTGGTTACAGATCAATGCAGTACAGATCAAAGACGGTGTGGGTTAAAACTCGTTTTCGACTTACATGATCTGTGCCCTCAAGTGATACATGCTTCCTCTATGCTCACATTGCCTGAAAAGCACATTTTGCAATTGAATTAACAGATACTTGTTTTTTTGCTAGGTGACCCCAGTTGTTACGTTTTAGGGCAGAACGTGTTTCCTTAAATCATTTTTCTGTGAAATTTAATTTCACTAATTTAAGAATTGCTTCATCTTTTTTAAAGCTGCTTTTAGATGAGAAAACAGAGATATTTGGACAAATGACACCAGAATGTAAAACTCAGGCAAGACCACCCCTTTGTATACGCATAGCTTGTAAACCGAGAAGGCGACTAGGGAACACTGTAATATTGTCTGTTTGTTCTCTTTTTGAATCAGAATTTTCGATCAAGAAAGAAATAATCCATGGCACTATAGTATGTACGTTTTGCATTCACCGTTGTTAAGTTGCTAATGAATTTATTAAACAGAGTCCCATGGGAATACTTCAGGTCCTGACTGTGATATTTAAAGGCCCAGTTCTCTCAGCCCAAACAGTATCAATTCTCCTAACCCTCTTACTTAAGCCCCTCCCACAATTGTCTGAAATTCATCTTTATCAAGTCACAGTCTTTGTTTATTTCTTCAGGGTTAGTATAGAAAAGCTCCATGTCACAATCAAAACACTCTCAGTAGAGTTCTTGCTGTTTGGTATAGCTTTGGTAATCTGCATTGTTTGAATTAACAGTCAATCAAAAAGCTGGGCCAATGGAGAGTCTCTGTTCCTCCGTACAAGATGTTTAGTTTGTGGTGAGAGGATTGGCCCTTTCATCTTGTTTTTGACTCCGGTATTATTCCCACAGACTGGTCAATAGGAATAATTAACCTAACATTTAAAGGTAAAGGTTCGGTGGACGATCCGGACAATTACAGGGGTAAACCCTTTTAAAAGGGCCAAACCTTTCACACCAAACTACAATTTTGGTACGGGGGTACCGAAATTCTCAGTTGGTTCAGTTCTTTGATTGACAGCTAATTCAAACAATGCATAGAACCAAAGCTTACATTACACAGCATGAACGGTACTGAGAGTGTTCTGAGTATATAAATCAGTCGAGTTTTTCTATACTCACCGTGTAGCAATAAGCTGAGATTGTATCTGGATGAGAGGATTTCAGACAATTGTGAGAGGCTTAAGAAAGAAAGTAGGAGAATTGGTACTGTTTGGGGTGAGAGAACTGGGCCTTTAAGTTATATTGGTATATTGTTTACCTCTATCCTAAAATGATTCAGAATTACTAAGAGTGGTCAGGGACTTTAGGAGATGAGCAAGCGGGCTTCAGAAGTGATTTCTCCACTCTAGACCATCTTTTTACACTTCATTCAATTATTGATCTATACCTTAAGAATAAAAAAGTATTTACTGTGCATTCGTCCATTGTTGTAAAGCTTTTGACACTGTCAATCATACTTTTCTCTAGCAGAAACTTCTTGCAAATAATATTTATCTCTTAAAAATGATTTAGTCTTTACAGAAATGCAAAATCTTTCGTTAGAAAAAAATGGGGTTAAATCTGATTTTTTTTTATTAATATCTTTCTCCAATTCTTTTTGCCCTATTCATTGACTTTGAAAAATTTGCTAATAGTATTTATGAAGGACTGAGTTGTCTACTAGTATAAGGTGTCATTTAAGTGATGAATATGTTGAAGTCTATAGCTGGTATCTCACGAAGAAAGTTTATTTTTGCGTCTATTGCGAATTTCAAAACGCGTCAGTCGAAAAATATTTATCGCGTTGAAAAAAATGTCAAGAAAGTCGCGAAACATTCGTACGAAGTAAGTGTGACATAAGTGCGACATTAGTGCGAATTTTGAACGCATTTGTGGACATTGACGCTAAACATTCGCCAAAAGTTCGTGAGACATAAGTGCAACAGTAGTGCGACTGACGTGCTAACATCGCAAACGACGTCTAAATCACCTGCCAGTCTCGCGTCAGTCGCGCAAAACTTTGCGACCAAAATACGAACGTATTGCGAATATTTCAGTTGGACGCCACTTATAAAACCCACAGATTGAAACAATTGAAAATAAGTCTGAATTTAACTTCTTGACTAGAGTGTTCTTAAACTCCTTATGACTTTTGTTATAAAAAACATGTTCTTGAAGGAATTCCACCCATAGTCTCCTTCTGGGCCTCAGTCCAGCTGTAGATGGATGTGGTACCGACAGACTCATCAACACCCTGAGCACCATCACTAACAGGAACACCATTATCTCCTCCTTCGCCCGAACCGGCAGGCACTAATTCAGCCGCAGCAGTTACCCTCCTCTGTTTCTTCTTGGCAGGCATGATGGCTGACTAACCGTGGCACGCACAATGGACATAAACGATAGCTGTAATATTACCAGTTAATATAGGTCTCTCCAGACAGACAACGCTACTTGGCCGGTCGTATTGTGACCCTGTAACGTGCGTATTCAGCTGTATATGTGCGACATATGCACGCATACGCGAGTATGTTTCACGTCCAAACATGACCTTCAAACAGTCGCGAAATATTAGCAGTAACTTCGTACTAACTTCGCGCTAATTTCGCAATAACTTCGCACTAATATCGTGCGAAAAGAAGAGCAAATCCGACCCAGTTAGGATTCACAAAACGGGCGACGTTAGTGCGATGCTAGTGCGACATTATTGATAACGCTTTGCGAACACTTTGCTAACATCTCGGGTTTGATCTTTCGCAAATTAGTCGCAGAAAACTTTGAACATGTTCAAAACTGCTTGCGAAACTTTTGCGACCTCTGCGAATTGCGCGACAGACGTGCGACAGTTTTGCTAACATTTTGCGAACCACGCGAATTTTAGTCGCAAACCGGTCGTAAACCGGTCGCAAACCGTACGCGTTCGTCGTGAGATACCACCTATATATGTGAGGATCTTTTGTTTATTGCATGCGGACGACAAAGTAAAGTGTTTTGGCTGAAGATGAAAATGATCTACAGACTTCTTTAACTTCTGTGAAACATCATTGTGACACATTGCACTTGGCTTTTAACACTAGCAAAACTAAAGTTGCTATATTTTCCAGAGGAAAGGTGAGGAGGAAGCCTGTCTTTTATTTGGGGCGACCCGGGGTTTCATTTCGGTAAACACAAAGTCTACATAGTGGACGATTATACTTACTTAGGAACTATTTTCAATTTCAATAACAAGTTTAAAAAGGCAAACGCTAAGCAAATTAATCCAGCACGACGGTCTCTTTCCGGCCTTCTCTTTAAATGCTGTAATTTACATTTACCATTAAATTTACAGCTCCAGCTTTTTGATCAAGTTGTTTTACCCGTGCTTTTATACGGTTGCTAAATGTGGGGGTTAGAAGACCCTCCTGCTCTTGAAAGTTTTCATGTTAGGTTTTGTAAACAGCTGTTGAAAGAAAATAAATCTACACCTGACTATATATCTTTGGGGGAATGGGGGGGGGGACCGGCTCAGTCTATTTAACTAGGAATGGTTATGTTTTGGGCCAGAATTGTACGTGGTAGTCATCGTATAACTGTCCTTTGTTTTATACCGACTGATGAGAATACTTTACGAAAAGGAGATACGTAAAACATATATTAGATAATGCAGGAATGTCTTTCGTTTGGACGAATGCAAATCAGGATTACTTCCCCGTTAAAATGCACTAAAGCAGATGCTTGATAGACCGCTAGTCGATATTCATGAACAGCAATGGCTTTCCGAGGTAAATAATAATTCCTGTTGTAAAAACTTCTGCATATTTAAAACTTGTTTGGTCCTGATGATTATTTTCATGAGCTGAATTTTATTGAAAGGAAAATTATGGATAAATTTCGTTGCTTCAATAGTGGGTTACCGTCAGCCACCGTGAGGTATGGAAATGTTGATTTAAGCTTAAGGTTTTGTGTTTTATGTAATGAAGAAAAACTTGGAGATGAATTCCAATATTTATTTCAGTGTCCCGCTTTGACTTCAACTAGGAAAAGATTTCTAAAACCCTATTTTAGAACCAGTCCAAATACTTTAAAGATGCAGCAACTATTTCAAAGTAAAAACAAAGGTATACTCAAGAACCTAGCCAATTTTTGTAAAGAAACGAATTTGTTTTAATGTTAGTTAGTTAAACAGAGTTTTACGGCACAGTTTCCAACCTATTTTGTTTTTAAGCAAGTGCTCTTTTTCCGATTGAACGTAGGTGGAATCGATGATTTAAAAGTTTTATCATTGTTTACTTTTATTATGGATTGTATACAAGTTTGTATGGTCTGATACTACTTTTCTCTTTTATTTCTCTTTTATTTCAATTTGTCACGGTTTCCACATCGTTTTCATATGTTTGTTGATTTTGTTATTGACTTGTATACCTCTGACGAGGTGAAAAAAGAATAAAAAAGGAACAGAACAAAACAGTTAACCATCATTGGCAGAAGAGTACTAGATGAACCAACTACAGAACTAACTTCGATGCATGGCTTTCAATTACACTTTAAGTGTTATATACAAGGAGATATGTGGACAATTACAGCAAAATTCAGACATGAACAGGATATGTTGTTAATGCATTTCTCTATCTATTTACATATATTTTTTCAGTGCCAAGATGGCGGATAGGTGTCAGTACACGTCACATTACAAAAGATGTATTTCATATGAAAAGGGCAGCCTTTACCAATACTGAGGATACATGCCATTGGGCCTATACGTACACTTTTTTATTTTAAACATTGATTCTGGTCCAAGATGACACTGTGAGGTCAATGTACTAAATTTAGACAGGCCATAAGAGAACAAATTTGACGAACTTTTAAAATTAATTCCTCTCTGAACGATTTTGTTTTATTTAACATTGTCTAGTCTGGTGTGTTGAATTTGAAAATAAAAATTGTCGAATTTTCGCGTTTGTGTACTGTCACATGTTCAATTGTCATTTTCTAAACAATAGTTTTCTTCTTTTACATTTGATAACAGTAATTAATCTTGCCATGGTAGTTTCAATTTCTTTACTTTATAAGGTGTACATCCAGTCGAAAAATTTAAATACATACATTAAACGGCATGAAAAATGAATACTTACAGACCAACTCAAATTTTCATAGGACATCCTTGAGTCAAAATTTAAAATGTTGAAATTTATTTTCTTAAAACAAATTAATCCATTGCGCAATAACTTGTGACTTTTGTGTTGTACAACTTATATTTTATACTTTGTTTCCCTTTAAAATTAATTTTTTTTTGTTTCATGACCATGAACATTTCCTGTTTGCTTGCATAACATGTTGCACAGAATGTGCTTAATTTATTACATCACCTCAAAGGAGTAAGAGTGCTTTCATAACTTGGTACAAGGTGCAGTAAGTTTCAGAAAAACAAAGATTATAATTTGAGGTCCCAGACAGTAAAACGACCTAGAGATAAATATAAAGAAGGGAAAACATCTGTAAACCTACAGAGCTTAGAGAAAAATTGTGCTATTATTACTTTTCATGATTCAACAAATTATTTATTACTTTTCATGATTCCACAAATTATAACTTCTGCAATATGCAAAGGGCCACATATAAGCTCCTCAACACAATTGAGAATATTTCATTTCATTTCATTTATTTGTTTTTCACATCATACAAATTTACAAAAATATATACAATATTTACATCAATTGGAATAAATCCTTTATTTATTATGTGAAGGAAGTTGAACAAAAAACCCTCACTGGCTTGACGAAGTGCTCAACTCCCTAGAGCAAAAGCAGAAAAAAGAAAAAGAAACATCAAAAACTTAATAAGATACTAAACTATCCCCCACCTCATAGCACCATCATTCCTTCATACATGGCTACGAGTTACGGGTCTGCTTTTGCAAAATAAAGTCGAGTAAAGCAGGGCTCCGGACAGTTGAACGTCAATAAGTACTTAGATATAGTTTACCAAGATTATACCTGGGGAATCTAAAACTGAGACTGTCAATTACAGTCTTGGGTAGGGTATTCCAAAGATTAGTGGCAGGGTACCGAAGGCTCTATTGAGAACGAGATCTGCGACTAATGGTATGTAGGAGAAGCTGAGGATTACGTTTGTTGTATGTGTGTGTAGGTGTGTGTGTATGTGTGTGTGTGTGTATGTGTGTGTGTGTGGTAAGCTGTGGATGAAACGATAGGTGAACGAAGCTATTCCTAGACTGATCATATCGTTAAGTTTAAGTAAGTTTAACATTTTGAAAAGAGAATCGTTGTGATCACGTGTTCCATAGTGACAAATATGTCGAACAGCCCTCTTCTGTAAAAGAACAAGACTATTTAAGTATGACTTATTGGTACTAGACCACACAGTACTGCAATAAGTGGAATGTGGATAAACAAAAGTACAGGGTACGCAGGACACTTCTGGGAAGAATGTATTTGAGCCTACCAATAATCAGATAATACCCACTCCTTTTGGACATGGGAAGATAACCAGTGAATATGCTCATGCCAGGTGTTAGTTTGGAATCAATTATTACTCCCCAGAATTTTATTTTATTAACTAAGTCAAGTTTGTCACCATTTATATTTATGTTGAAATTGTGATTATTGTTACACTTATAGCCATTAAAAACCATCATTGTTTTACTGATATTTACGGATAGCTTGTTTACCAAAAACCAATTAAAGTAGTTAACTAAGTTCAGTACAAACAGTATTTTCCAAGCGGTCAGGGTCGTCATCAGAAAAGAAAATGTTTGTGTCATCAGCAAACAAAACAAGTGAATGCAAATATTCCTCCAAAAACAAAGTCAATCTGATTGGAGAGTTGCTTTAATTCCAGTAAAATATTATGGGTGGATAGAAATATGTTCCAAAATAGCCTCACGAGCTCATTACATGCCCTTCGAATCAAGAAATGTCTTCACCGAGTTGCTCAGCCGTTTCAACGTCACCGTAACTGTATCAGAATCCTCATCTTTCGTTATTGTTACTAAGCTGCCGTTGGGACAGAACAATGTTCTCAAAACTGCAAAACTTAATACATGTCGTGTGAACCTAAAAATTTATTGTCAAACATGGGGTGTCGTCAACATTCATTTGTTGTAGTTTTGCGTTTACATCACCTGTGGTTACGTACATTTTTCCTTGACTCAGCATCATTTTAGTTCTTTATATAGCCTAGGTCTTATATGCTTGTCGTATCGTGGTTGTCTTTGATGAAGCAAAAGAGAAGTGTAGACTTTACTGGAAGTAACTGTTTGTTTTACACTGAATGAATAAGCAATATTGAAATCATAAAATAATATGGAAGATGCTATGGCGAGGGAGAAGAGGAAAATTGTGATTTAACTGTTGCTTCAGTGTAAGTCTGGTAAGGACCATGGAGGCGTGGGGACTTAGGGCGCACTCTTTCTGATGCGGGCAATTTGGGCCTCCTGTAACTGTATTTTGGGCTGCCTTACGTTGCATTTATTTAGCTTATTAGGCCACTTCAAAATAGGCCCCCGCACTTCAAAATTGGCTACGTGGTCTCTGGTCTGCCAGGGGGTGGCTGCCCTTGACCTTCATGTTCACTATTTGACATAGAAAGAAATTCTACTTCAGTTATGATACTGGCTTTTACTTAAGTACTAATAAACGGTATGACGTGATGACTAAAAAACTTGTTCTTGTGACTTTTGAAGTCACCTGTAGGAAAATATTGTCAGTTAGAAATACTAGTGAACAAGTGTGTAGACGCAAACTGAACTATTGCGAAAATACAAGAAGAATGTGTATCGATTCCCTGTAGTTCGTTGTCGTGTGTCAGTGATTATGGACAATTGGGTACTCATAACAGGATAATCACCCCTTGAGTTTTATTTGTCTGTTTGTATGTATAGAGTATTAACTGCAAATCGTAGGGTTTAAACTCTACATAATTGTTGTATACCTGAAGGAACGCACTCTGTAGGACAATGTCCATGTGGTTTTAAGCATTTATTGAATTCCCATAAAGCAGTAGTAACTGGGTTCCTAGAGTCCTGGTTTCATAGAATCCGCCTGAGTTTCAAGGATAGGCCTACAGGTTTGTCTAGTTAGCACTTTCTGAGTGTCAAGTGTGACACAGACTTATCGGAATTCCCGATTATTGCGCATTTTAAATGAAGTGGATCCGGGTCGCAGCCTATACTTTTTGAAATTGAAATATGCGTAGTCCCACTTTCTTTTTCGCGTGCAGGCTAGCAATTACAAAAGAAAAATTGAAGAAGTACAAAAAGAATACATAAAAGATATTATTAATGAGTTGAAAACACTTTTTGTATTTCTTTATTTCATTTTCTGTAAATGTACATTGATATTTTAAAGTATATAGTCGTTTAAATCCTTCAGGGACAAGGTCAGCCGGTTTGGGCAACTAAATTAAGGCCCGCGCGGGGAGCCGAATGCGGCCAGTCAACGATTTGTTGCACGATTTTACATACGCGAAAATTAACCTAGAGAATTTTTGTTGGGCTTATTGCAACAGAATAGTTACACCTATTCGACTGCTAAAATTTTATTTACAAACCCGAGAAATGCCATTTCTAGATGTCTGATTTTTTCGCACGTTCCGCTTTAAGCGATGGTGACGCCCAGTCTTTTAGGCAGGAGTTTTTTGAGCACGCAGGTGATCGCGCCCAGCCTACCAACACTTTTGTTCAGTGTTCATCCCCCTCCTTAAAATGTGTGAATGAACATCTGGATATACCACTTTTCAACAACACTATGTTTTTGTCGCAGAGACAATGAAATACTCCATTTGTATTCCTTCAATCGACGTCTTCAGAATTAATTTGAAATTAACAGCGGGTTAAGTGCGGCGCGGATTTATCCCTTATACTTGGCGGCCCGTTCAATCAAAATGATTACCAGTCCCTGAACTAGTCGGTTAAACTGTCATGCCTTGTCAACATTTGAGAATTCCCCCATAATCTTTGATTCAGGTGAGTAAGACTTCGTTCGAACTGCGGGATATGTACGGACGATTAATGTGGCCATGGTAAAAAAAATGAGCGCAACTCCTCATTTACTCTGAAAACAAAAAGTTCTCTAAAACATTCACCAACCCACCAACCCACCAACCCACCAAACCACCAACCCACCAACCCACCAACACACCAACCCACCAACCCACCAACCCACCAACCCACCAACCCACCAACCCACCAATCCACCAACACACCAACCCACCAATCCACCAACCCACCCACCAACCAACCCACCAACCCACCAACACACCAACACACCAACCCACCAACCCACCAACCCACCAACCCACCAACCCACCAACACACCAACACACCAACCCACCAACCCACCAACCCACCAACCCATCAACACACCAACCCACCAACCCACCGACACACCAACCCAACAACCAACTCATTCCATATAAACAGTCGTTGAGTAACCTAATGATCTAACCACACTTGAACATAATGTGTTAATGTACCAGCATGTTTCATCTCATCATCTTGAGAGCTGCTCTTTGTTGAACAGCTCCAAAGTATGGTTTACCGTGCTTGGGCTGGGGTCCCCTCACCTTTGGAAAACATTGCTTTCTTGTGAGACCAAAATGCAATATCGTGGCTAATTTTGAAACATTTGAGGCATATTTAAACACGCATGACATCACGGGACTCCGTATTGCTTATTCGTACACGTTTAAACCACTTTCCATTGATTATCATCACCCACAAGGTGATTTCCCCATTCTGCTTTCAGTGGTGGAGGTTAGGGCTCCCACCTATTGGACTCGCTACTGCACCAGTGTACAACTAACCTGACTACAATCCTTAAAACCTCATACTGACGTTGGTATGATTTTAAAAACATAAATCTATATCTAATTATTTTAAGGCATACATAGTTTTTTCATGGAAAACGATAGTACCTAATTTCTTTAGTAACTTGTTCACTTGTTAGTTGAACAAAAGTAATTGCCATCCTCGTCACGTTTGGCATACGTGATACAAAGGATCTTCAGTTCTACTGTAGATTCAGATTCTACTGTACTGTTGATTTGTTGCCTTTTCTTTGTGGCAAATTACTGTGCCCGAAACCTCACACATTAAGTGGTGCACTAGCTTTGGAGTCATTTACAACTCCACTCTGAAAGCAGTTACTAGTGTAAACCATTCAGACTGCTTCACAACAGGACTTCAACGAAGATTCGCTTTCAAAGAGATATCCTCTGGAACGGAGAAATTCCAGCGTTTTCAACTTGACCATATACTCAAGTTTTGACTTAAGAACACATCCAGTGAGCAGGTAAGGTTAAGGTTGCAAAACCTGATATAGCGTACATTACTGCGATGAAACACGCTCAATGGCGCTTTACAAAGAACAAAAATCAAGAAAAAGATTTCCTAAAAAGATAAGTATCGGTGTGTGTGTGTGTGTGTGTTTGCGTCTGTGTGTTCAGGGGCGGGTCTAGGATATTTCGTTAGGGGGGCGCGCCGACGGTCGATCATCTGCCCGAACGACTTTCTAAGCGGAGCGCCACTATCAGTTGGCGCGGAGCGTACAAAAAAATCGCGACCCCTCAGATTGCCGGAAATGGCATTTCCCAGGCTTGTTAAGTAAAACCTAAGCAGGCGTTACTTTGAGCTTTCGTTTGCCAAAAAATGTTCCCTTCAATTAAAAGTGAGAAAATTGCAAAAACTTGCTTCATGAACTAAACCAAAATTTACTTGATCTTGATTTTAGCTAAGATCAGCCTTTAAACACTTTTGATGAAATATCTTTCCAAAAATATGTCGTAATGTTATAGGTCCGGGAAAAGTGGTCTAAAGATAAGGGGGATCCTCTCACAAGGTACAGAGAGGAGAATTTTGAATAAAAATTCGTTACAACCTATAATTCTATGAATCAACGTAAAAAACTGAAAGATTTGAATTTTGGGGTCTCCAACAGCTTCAAAGACGATGGTGAAAATATCTGACCAAGAATACAGTGCACTGCTGTCAGATTTATATTTTAAATCGCAGTAGCTTTTAAAGTCTTTTGCTTGATGAAATATACCACTTTATTGTCATGAGCATGAGAAATAAACATTGTTAAACGCTTTGCGTTACCATTGATTTCATTAGTGGCATGTAGATTCAGTCTCCACTCCTTCAGGATAGCAGAATTTTCCCATAATACAATGTAAAAGGAAAAATACTAGCAAAATTGCATTTATGGCAGAAATCGTTCTAATTAAGCACTCAGTCGACTCTTTCATTAACCCTTTACCGTTGTTTGGGTCCTTTTGGACCCATGCGGAGAGCTCGGCTGTCACCCATCTTCACTGTTTCACGCGGAGCTCGAAACTGAGAGTAGCTGCCCGAAAATTCGGCCACAAGAACGGGAGAGACAATAGTTTAAGGTCACGGGGTCAATACGGACGCCGATGCGGGGCGGGCTACGTCCGCTTTTCCACCCACTCCCGAGGCGCGCAAATATGCCCCGATCGGAGCACAACGGTAAAGGGTTAAATTACTTTGTAAGGTTTAGTGACCATGAGAGCTCTGACATAGATAAGTTAAGTGTCAATTTTAATAAGAATTATTCAAAATATATTGATTAGCATACACACCCGGAGGGCGTAAAATAAGATCAAGTGCAACAGACATCATAAAAACTTGTTTTAAATGATACCATATTCATTAGAAAGGTTATATTAAAACACATAAATTGGGCCATATTTCTTGAGCTTTCTATCAAACAAAACTTTCCAAAAAGCAAAGCCATCCTGAAAATAATTTTTACCCCATTTACACTTTAAGCCATAAGCAAAAGAGCATAATTCGACCATTCCTAAAGCACCTTCACATTTTGCACATATTAGAACAGAACGTTTCTCCTTATTGTCTG
Source organism: Holothuria scabra (assembly GCA_037179385.1). Lineage (NCBI taxonomy): Eukaryota > Metazoa > Echinodermata > Holothuroidea > Aspidochirotida > Holothuriidae > Holothuria > Holothuria scabra. Next base: position 54,378,859 of record CM074182.1, read on the forward strand.
GTTTGTGTGACCAAATAAATTTATATAAAATACCCTCTAGTTCATGAAAAAGGAAGACACGGGATCACAGATTGTATAAACTAAGTGAACATAGACATTAACCTCATGTGGAGTTTGGCCATGCGCTTTTTATACGTTCAATACACCGTGACCAGTAACGTAATTTTCATCTTTCAAAGTCTTATAATGCGTTGAATGGTTTTTAAATGAACGTGTATGTGGATTATATGGCATAGCTTTTACCGTAAAAAAGAAATCAATCCTAAGTTTTGATCGATGCTAAAATCCGTACACTAAAGTAATTGTAAAAAGGCTGGATCCAGTCCAGCTGATGTTCACAACTGTTGGGTACAAATGTCGATTGAATTTTCATCCTCAAATATTTCAAAAATGCATGGAGGCGTAATTTATTTCTAATGTTCATGAAAATTAATCTTTTTATACTCTTTCTTCTCTGAGGGACTGACAGAAAGAGATTACCGACTAAGAGAACACAAACATTAATATCAGGGGTGGCGCCAGCGGGGGCCCACTCCCCCCTCGGGGAACACTGGCGCCCTGTAGGGGAAGGTCGGCGGTTTCGTCGGGAAGGCCTAAAAATAAAAAAAATAATAGAAAACCCTACAAGCACTGAAGTTATTGGATGGGCGATCTAGAACATATTCGTTGTTTTGTGATGCTATTTTAATACATATCGGAATCGATTTTAAATCACTTCTTAGTTCTGTTATTTCTCACCCCATGTACCTTATCTCATCTCCTCCCCCGTCGGGGAAGGACGGCAATTTTTTTGCGAGAGGCCCAAACATGAAAAACGTAAATCCTGAAGTTACTAGATGAATGATTATGATTCTTTAAGAAGTATTTTTTCCTTTTTTAACGCTATTTTAATGCATATCTGAATCGGTTTTAATCACTTCTTACTAGGTCTGTTATCCCTCATCTCATTTCCAGTCCGTGCGCGCAAGGTCATGCCTCCGTCGGGGATGGCTACCCAACCCCTGTTGTTGAGAAAATCCAATTTCGTCGGGGAGCCTTCATCTACAAACCCACGATGAAAGATGTGGGCCTGATAAACTTCAGTTGCTGGGGCGATCTTCTTGATTTTGCTTACTAGAAGACCATATTCTTGACGGAAACTCACAATTCCGAATTATCATTACAAAAACGGACGTTTGAGCTGTTCATGTGCATGCAGTACCAAATGGTCTGTCATCTGGCCTGCCCGGACAACCGAATTCTCACAACAGTAATGAATATTGGCAATGTCGTTTTCAGCTACACATAATGATAAGCAGTAGTGTGAGAATATCTCCCACATAAGTCTGACTGAGAATTTATTTGAAGGCACCTTGTAAAGTGCCATATTTTCAGATACGTTGGAAGTGAAACCATTTATATTCTGGAGTTCGGCCAGTCACGTTACAAATTTCATCCATTTTGTGAACCTTGCGACTGAATTCAACGAAGATTCTTCATACATTCAAAAACTTTATAGTAAGTTTTCAGTTCCGTTGCATAGTTTCCCCCCGAAAAGAGACAAGACCATTACATCTAGTTGTAGCGGTACCTTTTATCTGGTACTTTTCTGATCATTTAGCAAGTTGGGCTTTTTCTACTGAAGTGAAACTTTCATTTTAAAGGAAAGCTCAAAATTACGACTACAAGTCTGGGAAATACCGTTCCGGCTGTCTGAGGGGCAAGATTTGATGGTGACGCTCCGCATAGATATGGTGTTTTGGTCGAACAGATTACTTTTTAGAACAATGCGAGCTTAAAATTATTCTTCGTTTTGGGGCAGTATTATGAAGTGAAAATTTTATTGCAAAAGAAATCTGAAAGTAATGACTTCTTTTACTCTAGTTAAAAGCCCGGGAAATGCCATTTCCTGATGTCTGGAGGTTTTCAATTTTTCAAAAAATTCTGTGCACTCGACTTAGATAGTCTTTCGGGCAGCTTTACATTTCTTTGGACAAAAAACAATTCTGCCCCTTCCAAACTGAAACGCTCCCGTATGCCTATGATAATAAATTAAATATAAAACTTCAAATATATGGGAAGCTTAACTTTTTTCCTCGGGAGAATGTTCCAGCATGGTCCAAGGGTCTGAATCTGCAAGATGTTATTCGGTAACCCCAGCAAAACTACAGATTACCCCCTACTTGATTTTTCTCATGAGAACGTCAGATTCTTCCATAAAACCCCAAAACTGTCATAAAAATAACAGTTTTTCTCCAATACAAGCTTAAGAATGTTGAAAGTGGGAAAATTTTCCAATTTTGATGGATGCTCCGTACAATAAATAATCAAAACCAACTCTATTAGTCACCCGGCATACTACCTGATTTTGCTCTTGAAAGGCATATCACTGAATGGGAAGAAACAAATTTTTCAGTATAAATTTACCAATAAACCAAATTTCCTTTCATTAAAGACAAAAATTTCTCCAATATAATAAGCCCTTAATTTTCAAATCTTCCTTCAAAAGAAGGCAAAAATTTTCCGGGCAAAGTCTGGTCTCGTCTTGAAGCCTCAGTACGTAGGTCTAGTATGATTTAATGTGTAACCCCAAAAGAATTTCAGCATTTGCCAATATAACGTTTTTGACTTTTCCCTTATGAAGGACAGGTTCTTCAATAAACACCTAAACTATCCTATAACAAAAGCCAAATTTCTTTCAAAAATTTGTGGATATGTCGGGGCCTTGAAATTCTGGTCCCCCTATCATATCGGGGAGCTTGGCCCCCCTTGTCGGGTAATTCCTGGCGCCACCCCTGATTAATACAAGCCAAACATTCAACCCATAATCAGACTCAAAGGATACATTTTTGGTAGAAAGATATCAAAAACTGAACGAATTTCTGACAAGTGTATAGTCACAAAGAACAAATATTTTTCAAACATATTTCGAGCTGAGCTCAAGACACCAAACACAGTTTTCCATAAAATATCAAAAAGTGAATTAGTGTTCCACATGTGCAAGTCAGTGTTGAGGTGTTAATGAAGCATTTTTCTTGAATTTTACGTCCACCTTTGTGTATTATTCAGGAAAACTGTTACTACAAGGTAAAATAGCAAACAAATACATTCAAATCCATCCCATTTTTTACTTTGTGATAAACTGTCACAACTTCGTATCCCCGAAAAAGACTAAACATTGAGTGCTAGTTGCATGGCAAACTTATTCATTGCAATCTTTTGAAATCGGGAAATAACATCGCTGTAAAAAATACAAAGTTGCACTTAATCAACACTTGAACGTGTTAAAAGTAAAAAAAAAAAGAAAAAGAAGTTCTGGAAAATTTTAGGGGGGAGCGCGCCCCGCCTAAATCCGCCACTGTGTGTTTGTTATTTTCTTTTTTTTTCCGAAAGGAAGAAATTTATTTACATCTTGAACATACATAAATGAAGTACAGGACAAGTTGTGTTTGTTATTTTCAAATAGAGGATAATCATTCGATACATTTAACTATAACTGTACCCGATATTCTCGCTTGGCACGGCGCTTTGATTGACATCAAAATTAAAAGAGCAGAGTAGCTCATATACATATCATACCGCAATGAGACTGTTTTAAACAGGAAACTACATGGCCTTGCGTGACGGGGAGAGGGACCTCCAATTGGCCAAAAACGTGCTGAACCGGGCAGACTTCGGTGCCTCCGATAGGGAAAGATCATAGGCGCACGAGGCGTAAAGGGGGCAGGGACAGACTGCCCCGAAGTTTCGGAAAAATCTAAATTTCGGGCAGGAATGTTGAAAATTTGGGGCAGGAATTTGAAAAAAAAAATCAGTCAACCACTTGAGTTTTGAAAAAATGGCTTGGTTTTTCAAGGTATTCTAAGCCTTCCTGAATCTGAAGGAATGTCGAGGTAATTTTTTTTTAGGTAATTTTTTTTATGTAAAATCAAAAAGATCTCAAGCATTTGCTACACATTCGGAGAGCAGCGCCAGAAGCTATTATTCACGAGTTCTACTATACACAGTCTTCCACCGCATAATGCCCGAAATGGTAGAATATCCGAATTCTTTCAAGCATTTGCCCGAAAAATAAAAAAGTATCATAGTCAGGGTAACATATTTATCAAAAATCAAACGAGGAAAAAATCGCGACACATTTGGGAAGCCTGTCGCTGAAAAGAAACAATGATTCTTCGGCCTGTTTTTAAATCTTGGGACCGAAAAGGCTGATAATTTTAATACTTTCAAATCGTTGCCAAAAAAAGAGAAAAAATATAGGGTCTATATTCAAAGTAAAATTTCATGGAAAATGAAAAATGTTAAGAAAGATTTGCAACATTGGTAACTAACTTACTCGTAATTTTCTGATCACTCAGCAAGTTGCTGATTTTCATTTAATTTTTGCACACGTCTTTCTGGCTGAATTTTAGTTTGAAGTGAATGTTTTCCTGCAAACGAAAAATCGAAATAGCTATCACCCAGATGCTCCTTGTAGGTCTGGGAAATGCCATTTCAGGCTGTCCGAGGGGTACGATTTTTTAAAATTTCTGTACGTTCCGGGCCAACAAATGGATGGCGCTTGAATAGAATTACATTTTCGGGCAGAAAATCTTCTGCCCCAAAACTAAAATGCTCACGTACGACTTTGGTAGATATCATGCCCTGGTAGGGGATCTGGAGTCGGATAAAAAGTGCCCCCCCCCCCCGAGAGAAAAAGAGCTCGCATTAAAGACCATCGGGAGGCTTGGTTGCTCCTACCATCAAGCATTAAAATAGCCTTGCGTCTGAATTACGATGCATTTTAGACAATCGTGGGAGTAGAAGGGACGGGAGGGAGAAGTTAGGCAGAAGTGGAACTGTATGTGGTGAAGAGACTATCTACCTGTCTTAAAACAAATGTGCTTTGGAAAAGTTGCGTAGTCATAAGAACCAACAAGGGATACTTTTTCTTAGTAAGTCCTCCCGGCCCTCTGGCACACCATCAAGGGGTTGCAGATGAATAAGGTATATGCTCACCTTATTTTGGAACCCTATAATAAAAATATGAAAAGAATTGCCTCGATTCCATAGCCGATTCAGTTCAACCATGCTACCACATTTCAGTCCATTGAAAGTGCCGAAGGTTATAATGCAACAAATAGCCTTGGTAGGGGTGTTTCTACACATCATCCATTATGCTGGTGAAATTGCAATATTTGTAAAATAAGATGAGAATGGCCACTATCTCACTCTAAATTTCATAGCAAAACTCATTGATGAATTTCTATAAGAGAAAAATTGACTTGGGAAAAAGCGCATATAAGGACAAATGAAGCACAACCGTGTCTTCCTGTATGATATTGGTGGCAAACACGAAACTAGATCTCAAAGTGTTCTGGTCAAAATTGAAAAGAACTTAATCAATATAGGAGCACGAACCGGAACCTTGTCAAAAGTTTGATGAAACGAATTCTTCCATTTTTGAACCATTCCTGGTCAATTTTTTGGGAAAAAAAGTCTTGTCAAATATTTGGCAAGAATTTTCTTCGGTTTGTGCCCCAATTGACAACTAGATATTTTTACAGTTGGTGAATAACATGAATGGCTCGCAAAACTGTGAGTATAACTAGCAGCTAGGAGTGGCTAATAAAGGCCTATGTATTATCCTATCTGGAAAGGTGAAGCTGCATTTCTCTCTAATGATTATTTCCGGAGGAAGGAACTTTAACGAATAGCCACAGAATGGGAAAGTTAAAACACACGGCGACGTTGCAGTACAGACTTGTAGTACTCGAGTCCGTACTCGTACTCGAGTCCGTACTCGAGTGCCGATTTCTGTACTCGTACTCGTACTCGAGTACCTAGCCTTCGTACTCGCACTCTGGATCGGGGTGCTCGTACTTGTACTCGACATAGCTGTACTCGTACTCGAGTACCATGATTCCCTCCATATCAATTATCAAGTGCAGCACCTCATTCAAGTTATTCCTTAAAATTCCCTTTAAGTTCAAATCACTGTTCTCAGCTAGTTCAAACAATTGGCCAGTAGTGAAACTCTATCAATTGGCAACTCTCTGTAGCTCAGAAGGTGTCAAGTAGTTTGCACACACCACCACATGCATAACCAGTTCCAGAAGGAGGGAGGAGATCAGGTTAGAGAAGATGACAGCTGAATTTATTCTTTTCACATACTTGGGCGAGTTTCGGCCTCCGGTGGACAAGATATCATATAAATGTGGATGCACTATAGATATGCATTTTCTGTGAATGCGTCCTTGCTACCATTATCCGTGTCAGCCCGTTGTCTAGTCGGAAGTCATTAAGTCCAAGCTGAGATGAGGGCTCACCAGTATCAGAGGTCATCTAACACTATTAGCTTTGTTCATATAGGCCTAGTTCTGAGTGAGTAGCTAGTCTCATTGTCACATCTGGATATTTCACAAATTGTTGCTCCACTATATGTGAAGATAGGGTGACAATGAAGCTGTGATCAGTTCATAATAACAATCTGTGAATTTGTACTCGTACTCGTACTCATCAGCTGCGTACTCGTACTCGTGCTTATACTTGCCCTGGACGAGTCCTGGCAAAATTGTGTCCTCGTACTCGTACTCGAGTACGCCTCCGTTTTCGTACTCGTACTCTGGGCTATGTACTCGTACTCGTTCTCACAATTTTGTACTCGACTACAACTCTGTTATAGTACCGTTAATGTGACTTGTATGTCTTTACAAATGTTTCCTCTTTTCATATTTCCACAAAAAATGCCACAGCTGCTTAAAGTTTGCATTTAAGCTCAATCTAGAAAGTTAAAATTCACAATTCCTTTTAAACACCGAAATTACACACTGGACTGATTTTCCGACATTGTATATGGCCAGATCAGTAATTCTTTGGTAAAGGGGACTTCCGGGGCTAATGACTTGGGAGGGGGCGCACAATGTCACATGTATATAACAGGACATAAAGTATCAACATCCATGTAGGCAGGATGGTTGCCTTGGGGCTAACTTCAGGGCCTGATTGCCATCCTGTAGGCCCCACTAATTGCTGTTAGAAGGACTTGTAAAGACCACATCCCTTGTCGTTGTTAAATCATTTGTAAAGGGGCTCTAACCATTCGGTAACTACTTTATACCAGATACATTTATCATGAAAAATACGGTCTTGCAACGGAAATAATTGGGGACTCGGACTGCTTGGAGATCCGTCTCATTTTTTGCATGAATTTCCCCTAATAAATAGCTAATAAATAGCTAAGGAAGTTGTCACCTTTGACGACTGGTTACTAAAATGAAACAGGCGCATAGTCCAAGAGTAAGACGGAGCTGCTCTTGCAAAATGGTATTTATTTGTTCTTTATTGCTCGTGGCTTTAATTTCATATCTCTTGCCTCAACAACAAAATACATAACCTCATTAAACAAGACTTGAAATGAATAGTAAAATAAAAGGGCACGGAAGAGAAAAATAAATTACCAATATAATATCCATGAGTACATCATTTTGTTATAACGAAGTTAGGCACGAAACATATCCATCCGAGGGAGCCAGTATTTCTTCCAAAAGTTCTCAAAGATATTCTTTTGAAAATGCTCTTTTGCAAGGAAAAATATTTTTAAGGAATTAAGAACCCCATTAACATTCAAATGTACCTTAACATTTTGCAATAAAAGTATAAATTTTCACCACTAATAATTATTAGATTAGATTTCAGTATTACAACCGAAAAATACCGTAGACTCATCATTAAAGTCAATTTGATAGGGCATTAGAAGTCAAATTCTTCGGAAAAAATAGCGATGGAAAAATGAGGGATCGTCTCAATAAAGACTGAACGGAAAGTGCGCATATTTGAGACGCCAACCTTAATTGTGTATAAATACTTTTTCGCAGGGATGACTGTATGGAGCAAGCGGTACTGAAGCAATAAAACGGAAACATCGTTGAAGCAATTAAAAGGCACAACACAATGGGAATTTCATGAGTTCTTTTAAGTGGGGCCATAGTCTCAGACCATTTCAAATACGGTTTACAAATGCAACTTGATGAACTAAGGATCTCGTTACATGCACACTTACAAGTTGTTTAGAGGGTTATGACTTGAAACATAATTATTATTTTTTCGACAATATGATTACAGGAAGACTTAATGGCGTTTATCCCACCGTAGTACTCTGCAAAATGAGTCAGAATACAAAGTTCTCAGAAAAAGCATTAAAAGATAGAAAGTCTCCAGTTGGTGAGAACAAATCATTTTAAAAGAAAACCCCTGGTCATTTCCAATGTAAACAGTCTAGTACTCTTTGCCTCACCTTTATCGTTCTATTATTCCGGGTTGGAATAAAAACAGATCTAAAGAATTATTGAGCACTGGTGAAAACTTATGGTATGCATATATTGATAGGTAAAGGTGGAAACATCTGACCAGAATGGAGTTAAAAATTTAGAAGCAGCAAAATAAACGTTAGAGCACCCTTCTTATAAAATCCACCAACATTTATATTATTCCTTTCCAAGAGAGCATCCAAGAAACTCGATATCTCATCGACAATTTTTAAAAAACGTTTGTAAGTTGTCACCTTAACAGCCATACAATAATTAGCAATCCACCATTTTAAGACCTTTGTTGGGATAATTTAGAGTAATTTGAATGCGACTTATTCTGTCTGGCATATTTTTCACTACAAATTTAAGAAGGATGCAGCAACCTTCAAAAATATTGCTTTTATCAGGTAAAGTAAGTGATGAAAGGTAGAAAGTAAAACTTGGTTATGTTAGTGATTTTACCTCGGTGATTCGTCCTGAACTGGTAATGTTTCTCTTATTCCACAAGTTAATAGTATTATTCATTTTAGGAAAGGCCTTTTCATCATTTTTGTCACCATGACATCGAGATATTAAATTTAATACCAAGCAAAGTCATCTCACGCTTTGCAACACGGGATATGTAGACAATCAAAATGTAAAGGTGACCCTGTCAAAGCGCTCAACCTAACAAAAAAAAAAAAGACTCAAATTCAACTTCAAACCTGAAAAGGATCCGAAATAGTCTAATTGATAAAGCAGGTTATAGATTAACCTTTCGTTGGGCAGGACAAAAAGTGATATCAACTGCGTGTACTGAATAAGCTTGCCTTCTTTGTGACGAATCTTAATACCGCAAATGTTGTTGTCATTTCTGACCAAAATATTCAGTATCTCGGTACAAACAATAAATATATAGTGGGACAAAGAGGTTACTCAAATGTATCGAACCATTTGAAATCGAGAGGCAAAATTTAAAAAATCAGGAATTTTTCGAACAAAATTTACGTAAATACTATCAAATGTCTTTTCAAAGTCAATGGCGAAAAGAATTCCACGTTCTGTTCCATTCGCAAATTAAACATTATGTCGTAAATTGTACGAATATTGTCTTCTAGATATCTCCCTTTAATAAAACTACTCTGACCGTTAGAAATCAGCTTATTTAAGACTTAATCTTTAAACGACTTGAAATGCAACCAGCCTGAGGCAACCTTGTAGGATACATTTTGAAGCGGCTCATTGAGTTGGTTGGTGAAATCCAACAAATTTTTCCAAACTGTTTAGTTTTCTTCACATATCAATGACAAGTGGTCAAACTTAGACAATCCCCATATCCTACATACAAAAAAAAAACTGTTTTATGAGTGAGTTAAATTCGTGACCACACACTTTTTCATATTATGCACGAAACCGTTACAAGTCCGGACACAACAAAACTTTTAACTTTTTCCGTAACTATTGGATATGAAAATTGACTTGTTATGGCAAATGTAATTAAGCATTATCATGTGGTAGTGACCAAGGGAGTCGGTTTGGTTTTAAAAGTGGGGGGACATCTGGCCTAAATTTTTGTCTCCTATCCTGGAAAGGTGTGTACAGCGGCGTTGCTAGACATTTTTCGGGAGGGATGGGGGGGTGGGAAAGCATCCAGATTGAACGATTTTTTGAGTGTGAACACCACTGTACTAGGGCCGTAATTTGCGGCGCGCGAAGCGCGCTGAAATTTGTGCCGTCTTTCAAGTATTTGGAAATATGGAGCTTGTATTGCAGTAAAGTTTTGATTCTGGGCTTCCTGAGAGAAAACTATTTGAAAAGTGGGGAATTACTGAAGAATTTCCTATTGGCAAATCTGAGATGGAATGGCGGCCAAAGATCGTTGTTGCTTCATAATGTTATCCAACCCCTACGAACTGAGGCTCTGTGAAGAAATTTTTTGAGTCAAGAGCTTATATGGAGGAAAAAATTTTGAACTTTATGAAAGAAAATTCATGAAAAAGCACTTGATGATCTGGTGTCACATATAGTAAATTTCCGTTTCTTTTTACTAACAAAGTCCAGAGCTCGGATAATTTTACTCAAGGTATGAGAGAGCACTTCTGCAATTTGTGGCACGCGAAGCGCGAGGAAAATTTTGCTCCTTTGAGACAAATAATGACGAATGCGGAGATTTCGGAATTTAATGAGTTGACAAAACCACGCAGTAGACTGGTTTCACAAATAGCAAATTTCGATATTCTTCATTTTTCAGAGCCGCCTGCCCCTGTACGTAGCTACGCCACTGGGTGTCTAAGAAAATGAGCCCAGATGCAAAATGGTGCTAAACGTTTCAATATTTTGAGTTACTAGAAAACGCCCAAGTTTTCAAAACATGATCTTGAAAGTGTTGGTAATTACTACTTCAACGGACTGTACGGTCAATTTAAATACCGGGTGTACTCTAGAAGTAATTAGAATCACAACGAAAATTGTCATAGTTTGCGAAGGACTTGATCAAAATCGCACTTCAATCTACTACAGGAAAATCATAGATCGAGAGGTGGGGAAATGATGCCCACTCGTACGGTGCTACTGAGATACCGTTGCATAGGCCTACTGGCGTAAGATTGTTGATACAAAAAACATTAAAATATGATTTTTCGAACGACACCTCATCACACATTATCTGCAGACAGAGGATGGAGGTGTACCTCCAATTCCTGATTGAAGTCTCTTATGTAGCAAACGCCAGTGTGATTTTACTTCTCTGATAATGTTCTAAATACAAAATGGTCGAATCGCTATACAAAAGAATGATGTGAGCGTGTCGAAATTTTGTATTAGAAACCATACACATACAAAAGTTGCATGCAGACTGTGCACCGAGTCATTTTCAGTTTCCCTAAAATATGTTTTCCAATTTTAGCCTGCCAGGCTGTTCAATCACTAAAGACCACCACAGATTTCATTAAAGCATAGTAGGCGACGACTCATCGTCTTCCTTTTTCTAAATATTGTGCTCCTTCATAACCACACCTGCTGCCCTATGCACACGAACAATCGACATAATAATAGGGACCGATGAATGATGTATGTTTGATATGCAAGTTGAAAAAGAACATCAATGAGACTGCAAGCGCTGGGAGCGGGCGAAAATTTTGGGTATTTGTAAAGTAAACATGTGGAATTATTGATACAGACAGCGTAATCGGTCGTAATCGGTAGAGGACACCTTTCATAACCTACATGTATAGTCTATTTGGTAGTACCTAGTTTTTAAGTTTCACGTCACAAAAAGTGGGAGGACTTTAACGTTAGTGTCCCCTCCACTCAAAAAGTGGGGGGACATGTCCCCCCTTTCCCCCACAAATCGACGCCCCTGGTAGTGACCCTTAAACACTCCTATTAAGGTATCGATATCAACTCAATGAGCCTCTTAAAAGAGTTTGAAAAAGTTGGAAAAAGATGTTCGTCCCCGAAGATTTTTGAGATACTTTTCGTCTCAGGATATCTAAACAAATCATATGACCTATAATTCATATCGTATATCGTATATCTGTGCGTAAGATCCTCCAACTCTCTGACGAAGAGTCTTTCGGCGAAACCAAACAATACTCCTGAAGGAGTTCGGCTTCCCAAGTAAGCTACGGCTACTAAAAGACAACGCGTAACTGTCACTTGTAATAAATGCATCATATCTTTGTCTAAAGGACACTTAACTGACCAACCTCACCGGCCGCCCTCAGACCATTTATATACATCGTTGGTCTGTCATATATGGCTCCAATATAGACTGGATGAAAAGAATGAATATCACATCTCTCACCCTGTTTTTATGTTATCTACACTTCCTCAAAATTTTTCGGGTTACGGGTTGAATGTAAAATCCAATGTTATTCACGTGTTAATGATGTTCTCGTTTATTATGTTACATTGCTGAAAGTTCACAGTTCTACATTGAAAAAAAAAAAAACTGAGGGAATGATTTCGAAAGTAATCTGAAAGCATTGATAATTATTGAAAGACCCGTTGCTCTGCATATTGTTAAAGTGTTTAAGTCTACTTTCGACCATCCAGGCCTGCACTGTAGTATTAATCATCTTATTCCCTATTAGTATAATGGCAGAGTCCGGAAACAACAAAAATTCATCTCTGAAGATATACTCTCGGACAGGTACGTACGTGGATCTTAAAGCAAAATTGAAAAAGACTGAGATACCTGGTGGGATGATGACAGCATTATTTAATGGTCTTGCTGGTGTGAGGACTGAAACAAAGGCATTAATATTTGATGGAGTTGAAGAGGGTGGCCCACTACACCAATGTGGCATTCGGTAAGATAATGCAAAATTTGTATTTTGTTAAGTTTCTTTATATCTGTTTACAAGTGGGGGACAGTTTGTGTGATTCTGAATCAAAGTTTAAATACTTGAGAAAAGTCACTTTGCTCCACTACTAAATATCATACCAATGGTCTTTGCAAGGAAGGGTACGGTACAAAATATTAAAACGTGTTTTAACAATTGAATGCGTTTGCTTCAAGTTGAAAACATATTGAAATTTCAAAATGGATTTTGGAAAATCCAGTTCTATTTACCAAAATCGTATGACCTTGGGGTATTGCGGCCAGGACGGACCAGCCTTCTCTCTGCCAAAACTGGGGTTGAAATCTACGACTTTCGCCTCGTACTCATAACGTGACCTCCTAAAGAGTACCAATTCTTCTAACCTTCTTACTTAAGCCCCTCCGACAATTATCTGAAATTCACCCCCATCCAGACACAATCTCAATTTACTGCTTCACGATGAGTATGAAAAATCTCAACGTGTATAATGAAAACGCTTTCACTACAGTTCATGCTGTGTAATACAAGCTTTGGAACTTTGTATTGTTTGAATTAGCTGTCCATCAAAGAACTGAGCCAATTGAGAATTTCGGTACCCCCTACCAAAATTGTAGTTTGGGGTGAGAGGATTGGTCCTTTAACAGGTCTTACGGAGGAGTGAGGTAACAATGGAAACGGGCCATGTGCTCTCAGTTAGACTGATCACTGGCTAATAATACTTTGGGGGACCCTCTCCGTCAACTTGTACCCTGTAATGTTACAACTACTGCCGCAAGAACCCAAATTTAGCAATTAAATTGAATTTCCAGCCACTGTGTAAGTTGTGACTTGGCTAATAGTAATACGCGAGCAAACTAAGGGAATTAAGTCTCAAAAGCATGCACTTCTTTACCAGACTGCACAATGATTTCTACACCAAGGGGTCTGTCTTGGAATGTGAGGAATGTAGAAGCATAGTCAATATAGGCGGATGGTCTGGCAAGCTATTGTGTACTGTAACAAAAGCTAACGATTCTATGTTGAGGCAGTTCGTTTTCCGTGGTCACGTGGTATTCAGGGTGCACAGCTTGTGCTGCGAAGTGACTACGACTGCACGATAACCCCAGGGCTTGACATGTTAAAAGGGGAATTTTTCCAAAAATGCAACTAAAATATGAGCTTGTAAAAGACCAAATCAATAATTTTAAGTTTCACAAGAGTTTTAAGTCTATATGCCGCCTCGTATCACTTATAATTCTACTTGAATCTGGCGAAAACTGACATTAACACCCCGCAGTTCTAGAGTAGCCCATTTACAAAACGTATCATAGCCCACAAAGCCCTGCCTCGATCGTCCCTTCGGAGATCCCTGAAGAAAGGACAATTTTTTATGTAATCTTCTTCACTCTGAAATTGGTTGTGAAATCATGTTTATTTTTACATTTCTAGGTCTATAGCCTAAATGTAAGCCGTGTTGTTGTTAACTTTCATTCGATCAGTGCCCTGTGCATGCATGAAATTAGACTTGGCTAAGTCTCTCGTGAGTGTTCCCCGGGGAGCGGACAACACTACCTCTACACAAATCCAGTACTTCAGCGCAGTACAGCATACCGTATTTGCCTTTTTTCTAATACGCCCTCTATCGGTCTATAAAGGTATCGAAACGATACAATTAATAGACCGATAGAGGGCGTATTGGACAAAAAGAAAATACGATATTCTGTACTATGCTGCAGTAGGGGGATTTTGAAGAGAAAGTTGTCAGCTCCCCGCGGAACACTCACGAGAGACTTGGCCAAGTCTAGCATGATATCTAAAGCTGGCTAAACAAACATGTAGGCATACTGCTCAGTGTTTGAAGTTCATCACTCAAAAATGCCTAACAGACTTCATAAATTGTTGAGGCCTGACAAAGATCAAGAGAAATTTTTAATTAGAGGTATATTCCCGTTGCTAATAGACCCAAAAGATGTCCACTGAAATGGTCGAGTTACAGAATTGTGAAAAATGACGAGATAGAAGCTGCGTAGTGCGAGAAACTTGTTTACTAAAAGTTCACGTTTAGGCGCGATAGAGCAACGTGGATCAAGCCGTAAAGCTCCGGTTGGATTGACTTACCGTGGTCGGTCGGTGATCACTGTGCAGCATGCAAGCCTACGCCCTCTATAGACTGTGGCGGAAGTGCCAGGCTCGGCTTCCTGGGAGGCAGGTGGCAGGCAGAAAGAGAACCGGAAATGTCTTAGCCCTACTGCGCACGCTCTTGGGGAATGTAACACAGTTCACATTACCACATAAAAGATTATTGGCATAGTGTCAATTTAAGGGTTAAACTTTGGTACGTCACACATAGACAATTAAAGGGAGGTTTGGAAATTAGAATTTTTGCAGCATCGATTCGTCATGACTTTACTTCTGGATATATCAAATTATTTTTGAGTTACACCATGAAGCTGCGCTGTTATGGCAGACTACATTAAATTTATAATCTTTCCTCATTATCTACAACCATATAACTAAGTCAATTAACCTGTAACCCCCCCCCCCAAAAAAAAAAGAGAGAAATAATTATAATAATAATAATGATAATGATAATGAATTCAAATCACAACAGCACTAAATCTCAAAACAGAGAATGTTTAAAGGTAAAGAACAGTCCCCCAAAACTTATTTTGAAGAAACAGCTAAATAGCACAATTTTCGTTTTATTTCTCTTCAAAGTATCATTCATTACATTTTATGATTAAACTACTGCATATTCAAGGTAAACCAAACAGCTAGTTCCGGTAAATTTCAAATTTGAAGAGAAAAAATGTTGTCACATGACTCCCAACAGCCAATCGTGAAACTGGACAGTCTATTACACTACTTCAATTCGGGATGACTGCTCCTGCCCTTTAAATGCATTTACAAGATCAAAAATTTGTCATCCATGTCCCTGCACTCACCCAAGAAGAATATTACTTGAAGCTACTTGGATGGTCTATGCTATAGATACCCACCAAT
Source organism: Holothuria scabra (assembly GCA_037179385.1). NCBI lineage: Eukaryota > Metazoa > Echinodermata > Holothuroidea > Aspidochirotida > Holothuriidae > Holothuria > Holothuria scabra. The sequence goes on from CM074182.1 coordinate 54,394,412, forward strand.
CCATGGTGGCTCTCCAAGCAGTGGCAGCGACAGAAATTCAAAAGTGTGTGAGTGTGTGCGTGTGTGTTTGTGAGGGTGGAGAGGCACATTGAGAACAAAGGAAAATTTTTGGCAGCAGAAATTGATCGCCCGTGGGCCGAAACCGAACGCAAAGCTTCAATGGTCAAAAGGGAGGGGGCAGGGGAGCTCGCGATATTTCTGATCATCTGATTCGGAGGCTTTAGCACTTCACTGGGTAAAAATATCACACATGCGGGATAGATATAGGCCTATTTGCTTAAGAAGATGGACCTGCTAAGAAACTTTTGTAGAGCCAGGGAGCAAAACACTCGGAATCTCTCAGGCATTAGTATAAACATGGGTGAAAATTAAGTCCGCAGGACAGGTATATGAGGCTTGGGAAGAATGTAAGGGGAAAGTAGCTCTCGGGTCGGACGAAAATTTTTTTCGCTGCCAAAAAACTATCCTAGGGGCAGCAGCCTAAAAGGGCGGCTGCCACATGAACGTATACATTTAGTACATGATCGTATGAATTCAGTACATGTACGTATGCAATCAGTACATGTACGTATGCAGTCAGTACATGATCGTATGAAATCAGTACATGATCGTATGAAATCAGTACATGATCGTATGCAATCTTTGTACATCATCGTAAGCAGTTAGTACATGAACGTGTTCTTTTACTACATCGCATGAGTTTAGATGATCATCGTATGTTGGTGAGCCTTTTTGCGGACTTCTGGTACGCCGAAAGGCTCACTCAGTATGACATGCGGAAGGGACAATAATAACATGATGATCTTACGTTTTTACATGTACAACATGTGTTTTTAGATCATGAACAACGTGTGATTATACATGTACATCGTAACATTTAACATGATGAACTTATGGTTTTAGTACATGATGGTGTAAATTTACATCATGATCGTATGAAGTTAGTACATCATCGTATATTTTTGGTACATGAACGTATAATTTTAGTACATCATCATATAAAGTGAGCCTTTTGGCGTCCCATACTTTTGAAGTTACAAGTTATCTTCAAACTTACGAAGAGTGATATGACACAGGAAGCCGTAAACATACGTTCTGAAGAATTTGTTTACTGCAGCGCTATTCATTTTTCATAGCAAAATTCATCCATTTCCTTCCCATTTCACGGAAGAGTTGTGACTCAACTATTTTGTTTCCGATGAAAGATTTTGGGCTTTACAAACTCTCTAGATGGCCGGAATCGGCACTTCCCACGTGTTTTAAGCTGCATGTACCCAGCCTTAAAATACGAATCTCATGTCTTTTTCTCAAATAATGAGAAAAATCAATCTATGAAAAATGGTTATACACAAGGCCACACATACACTTTTTGTTAGGGGCCCAAAAACTGGGCATTACTGATCGCGGTGGAATGGAAGATGGGACTTAAGGGATCCGATGTCTCCTTTTCCCTTAGCGAAAAATTGTAATTTCAGGAGGACGTATATCGCAAATTGTGCAATATTTGAATTAATTTTAGTTTCAAAAGGAAAACCAAAAGTAGTTGTGTCCCCCTCTGAGAAATTTTCTTTGCCTAAGATTTCCCGGCCTAGATGCAAAATGGTGCTATGTTTGGCAAAATTTTGAAATGACTATAGGCCTACGTTTAGGATTTCCCTTTTTAGGGGTACGATAAATTTTTCAAAATACTCATTTTTAGTTTTTTTTTTGAGAATTTACAAGTGACATACCATACCAAAAAAAACAATGTCATACTGACCAGGGTCATCTGAGATATGCTTCTACATTTTATTTTTTCTCAATTCTAACATATTTTTATCAGAATCGAGCAAAATCGGGGGGGGGGGGGCTGGAGAAAATCTGGGGGGGGGGGGGGCTAGGCCCCCTGGCCCCAGTGGCTACAGCACTGGGTGATTGTCCCCTGCCTCCCAGGATCGATGACTCTGTCCTGCAGTAACAATTTCCTGGATAAATATACGTACGTCAACATATTGTCCAATGTGAAATGTACTAATAACTTACCTTCTTGAAATATAAAATGTACAATATTTTCAGATTAAGACATCCGTTGACGTGAAATGAGCTTACTTTCTATTCCCCTTACATTCATCTGTTTTTTTTTTTCATTTGTGCAGAAATGGGGACGAATTAACTACAGTGAGTCACGCAAATGTGAACGGTCTTCACGATATTAACCATATTACGTCTGTTATTCGGGATTGTTCACCGACTGTCATGCTGGTACAGTACAATGTACTTTATTATGTGCTTTTGGTCAATGGATAGTAGTAAAAATGTTTTGTTTCTCGTACTCTTTCCTGGTTTATTTGTAAAAAATGTAAAAAAATGTAGAAAAGTAGATATATACTTTACAATCCAAATAAAGTGAAACAAAACATCAATTGAAATGTCATATTACCTTCTTACTTACCTCATGTATACATAAGGAAAGTTTTAGCGGATGTAGCCGTGTCTAATATCCTTGCCAGTCGCTAGATAATGAAATTTACCCGCCGTTAGTCAAGCAAGGTGTTACCTGGCAGTCACTGGCTGCCTTTTCAAATTTACCAATCGGTTGTGGTCCGACTAAGACTTTACATTAGAAAATGGTTTATCTTAGAAAGGTGTATCATTTTAACCTTTTTAGCAGTGCTCTTCCAGTGCTATTTGAAGTAGGAAAATGTTTCATGTCAATGTCCAAGATTTAGAATTCACGCAAAACAAATTTAAAATGATTAAAGCCTTTTGTACGCTGCCCATGGCACATTTATGCCGTACTACATGTCATATCCTTTGCTTATTTCTTGTAAAGCAGATTGAGACAGATAATAGCAAAATCTCCATTCATTCTCGACCGTCATCAGTCCTTTCAACCCCCAAACCTGTTAAACTCTTAATTACTAATTAGGCGGACCGTTAGTCCGAGTAAACTATATATATACGGTAAAAAAAACCCCCATATTTAATGGACATGACACAGCATGTCCATTATTGTGGTTGGTCGCATTTTCTGATGATCACGTGACCCCATTTCTTTCGTTCAGTTTATCGGACGACTCCCAATGAGAAACAAACCGATCTTTTGGGAAAAGATTTGTACAGCAAAGGAGACCGGTATGTGACAAGATTGTGTGAAAAATGTCGCTAATTACGAAATGCGGTACATTTTTCCTCAAATACTCGACATTTTAATATTAAGTATGCTAATAGTAATATTAAGTAGGCTTATAGTAATATTAAGTAGGCTAATAGTAATATTAAGTAGGCTTATAGTAATATTAAGTAGGCTAATAGTAATATTAAGTAGGCTAATATTAATATTAAGTAGGCTAATATTAATATTAAGTAGGTTATATGCCTGTTACTTTACATATGACGCAGTCATGAACGCGAGGGATGCTGTCCTTCTTTGGTCTGTATTTTCAACATCACTTTATTTAGTAGAACTGTTTGGTCACCAAATTTATTTTACATTTGTCTTATGAAGTGATTATAAAGACAATTGTATAAATTTGAAAACATTCGTATAATTTTCTTGTCGCAATTCCCTGGAAGTTCGACTGAGCGGCATGCTACGATGTCTCCGTTTGAACTGCTTTCAGTGAATGTACAAAATGTGTACAGTAGTGTAAGTGCCGGGTTTGGCGCAGCGTCGATCAGCAGTATAAAGTCATTATGTACGGTCCATTGCGATCGTGTACAAGCAATGTGACCGATTGAACGTATAAACAAAAAGAATTTCACATAATGTCGTACAGATCGATCGAAGGCAAAGTGCAATCAAACCTCAAGTCCGAATTTTCGATGCAAATCTCCTATTTTACCATAGGTATAAACCATTATAGGTTTTCGATTGGCATAGGCCAGCTGAGGTCAAACGTAAACGTAGCTAGTGTACATTAACTGCACGTGCATTCGCAGGTTCACTTCATTCCGGGCAATTATTCTAAATCAGAGACAAATTTAGTATTACACACTTGCTGTACTTTTTTCGGACAGGTTTGTCAATCCTCGGTGGCAGGTAGGGAATTGCAACAAGTGCCTTTGCATGGCTATAGGCCCTACTAAAAAATAGGACCGGGGTACCAAATCGCCATACCCGTCGGGTACCTGGTGTTACATTGACTTAAAAGATTAGAACATTTTGTTAGGCATGCTCCATATCAGACATGCAAAATTATATTTACAGCTGCTTTGGAGAGGCGATGATCACATTCCCAAGTTCAAAACATTTGATTTGCCATAAGGTTTTATCATCTCCTTTTGTTTTAAATCAAAATCAAAATGACAAGTAAAAGAAACAAGAAAGGGCTATATTGTTGGAACATCTATTGTGCCTTAAACACCACACACAGCCAACAACCTTCACCCCTATTTTAAGTGTATTTTAGTTTTAGTGGAACGACCGGACGCGTAGTGGCCATGATCCCAAAGAAACGTAACAGAAAACAGTCAAATAAGAAAATAAGTACTTTCCAAGGCCTCTATCAATATTTGATATTAAATTTTGGGACGCTTTCCTATTCTAAAAGCAAGCATCCTAAGAGCTCGAAGCTTCTCCTTTTAAAACACCGGTTTAAAAACATCAACCAATCAGAGCCCTGTATTATGGCATTCTCTTGCACGTCCAAAATTACCGATTGTAAACAAAAGACGTCATGCTCGTGAACTTCTCTCATAGTAATGCACAATGCACGTTGGAATTTTCACTTTAGGCTTATGTACGTTCTGACGTAGCAGGCCTCATATTGACATCCGGACATGGTGACATAAAGGTGTCATACCGCCGTATATGGTTGGCCACAGTGGACATAATTCCTTATTTAATGCTGACATTAAATCGAATTTATGTCCGCATTAATTCGATTTAATGTCAGCATTAAATAAGTTTCAGTATTAACCAATCACAGCACAGATTTTAATGTCGGCATTAAATCATTTAATGCTGGCATTAATTCGATTTTATGTCAACATTAATTCGATTTAATGCAGACATTAAATCGATTTAATGCTAGCATTAATTCGATTTACTGTCAGCATTAATTCGATTTAATGTCTGCATTAATTATTTAATGCTGACATTAAATCGAATTAATGTCAGCATTAAATAATTAATGCAGACATTAAATCGAATTAATGCTGACATTAAATTGAATTAATGCTAGCATTAAATCGATTTAATGCCAGCATTAAATAATTAATGCTGACATTAAATAGAATTAATGCTAGCATTAAATCGATTTTATGTCAGCATTTAATCGATTTAATGTCAGCATTAAATCGAATTAATGCTAACATTAAATCGACCAATCACGTTGCGATATGTAACGTCATCGAGGTCTAAACAATCAAAATCGCTGTTAGTAAGGGTTCTAGGGTGCGGGCAGACAAGGCGGGATTTCGTTTCAACGATCCGACTCTTTGATCGGTAAAGTGGGCCTGTGGGCTGTACTATTCAAAGTATTATTATGCATATTATAATACAGCAGGATGTAGGCCTGCACTGACTTAGTCCGCAATCTGCTGACCTAGTATTTGGGTCGCTTGTACTTTAGGCTACAATCCTCGACAAAAATGATGGGACAAAACAAGCAATGAACGGAACATCATCCCCCCACTCCCCCATTCAATGTTGCGGCAGCCCAAGGCGTCCTGAAACTTCAACATTGATACGGGGAGCGGGGTTTGTCAAATGTATTTTTGTCGAGGATTGTAGCACTGACTCAACATCTGCTGGCGCCAAACGTTGGAGCAGTCATATTGTGTTTGCAGATTTGTGTGCATGTGATGGCCGGCCCGACGCGGTCGGCGTGTGAGTTTTTCGGCGCGACTCAGGTGCACACCCGAGTATCCTTACTAACAGCGATCTTGATTGGTAAGACATCACAGATGTCAAATATGGCAACGTGACTGGTCGATTTAATGCTAGCATTAATTCGATTTAATGTCTGCATTAAATCGATTTAATGCTGACATTAAATCGATTTAATGCTAGCATTAATTCTATTTAATGTCAGCATTAATTCGATTTAATGTCAGCATTAATTCGATTTAATGTCAGCATTAATTCGATTTAATGTCTGCATTAATTATTTAATGCTGACATTAAATCGAATTAATGTCAGCATTAAATAATCAATTAATGGTTCGAGCCTAACATGGCGGAGTAGTAACATCTCTATTTCACGTGAGCTCAAGATATTGCTCTAAAAGATAGATGTCCTGCTAGATTTAGCCTTTTCATTCCAAGAATCTGTAACTTGTCGCTTATTGCTATCAACATGCCGGAATCCAAAAAACCTGGAAGACCCAAAGGTAGCCTAGGAAAGAAAAAGCGTCAAGAGGCTGCATCCCAACAAAGCCTAAGCTCTATCCTATCGCAGGCTAGAGACAGAGACGATGACTCGGAGTCTGACATTGAAGCCAGTCATACTAGAGACACTGTACATTCCTTGGGATTGAAAATCCAGCGAGTCAAAGAGAGGCTGTTAAAAGAATTTGAAAGCTTACAAGAGGAATTTTCAAAGGCTATTGACGATCTTAGAGACAGTGTAAAGGAATTAAATACAGAGACTGAAGATTTGAAAGAAAGATGTGAATCACTGGAGAGGAAAGTACAGCAACTTGAAGCTGACAAGGCTAAACAAGCCCAAGATATAAACAAGAACGAACGATTTTCAAGACGGAATAACATCAGAATAGTTGGTTTTGCAACTGAGGAAAACGAGGACTGTCGGGACATCGCATCTTAAATCCTTGAGGAGGTTGGAGTGCATGATTGTAAGTTGGAACGGGCACATAGAGATGGGAGACTAGTTCCCGGGCGGGACCGCCATCTGTTAGTCAAATTATCATTTTACCAAGATAAAATCGCCGTCATGAAAAATGCCAGGCAAGCTTTGGCAGGAAAGCCCTACTATATCGTAGATGATCTAACTAAAGCAGATCTCATCGAAAAAAGAAGATGGAAGAAAGAGGTTCAGGATTTATTCAATCGGGGTACGAAACTGCGTTTTTCTGGTGGCTGCTGGAGAGGAAATGATGGCCGGCCTCATATTTTTAGTCATACTCAATAGATGTTGGAACAAAGTCTTTCGTATTGTTTCTATGTTGGTGTCTTCCCTTTCTGTAGTGGCCTTAAGAGTCAAGCGAAGGGATGATCGACAACCATAGCCTACTCCTTTTTGCCAGTAACTGTGATATTGTGTATCTCTCAACCAAAAATTAAGGAAAAAATCTTTCAACTGGGACAAAGCTCTATTTAGAAAAACATTGTGTAGCCCACTTTATCGCCGCTCTGTTTGGTTTGCAACGGATTTCCTGGTTTCGTTGTTATACACCTTTTTTCCAAACTGGATGTGTTTTCACTACTCCTGGTTTGGTATGATTCTTGTTTTCTTTTCTCTTTTTTTTTCTCGTTTTTGTTTGTTTGTTTGTATCCTCCACTCCGTTGACATGGCATTATTCTATTTCAATCCAATGGATGTTAGTGCAATCGTTTACTGGTGCAAATGGCTGATTTGAATGTTCTGTCTTATTACGCAAGAGGTCTGAGACAAACAAAAAAGCGAAGGCGTTTATTTTCTTATTTTCATCGACGAAAAGCAGACATCATGGTTGTTCAGGAAACTCACAGTTCTCGAAGTGATGAAACTATTTGGAAAAATGAGTGGGGAGGCAGTATATGCTTTTCTCATGGAGCCACGGATTCCTGCGGTATATGTTTTATATTTAAACCTACATTAAATTTCGACATCCTAAAATTAGAAGTCCATAATCTAGGTAGATTCATTATTGCAGATTTAAAAGTTGTTAATCATCACTTATTGACTTCGAAAAAGCTTTTGATAAATTGGAGTGGAACTTTATAAGTAGAACACTTACGTTTTTTAACTTTGGTAGTAGTTTTGGAAGCTGGGTTAGTACTTTTTATAAAAACTCTTATGCATGTGTATGTAATAACGGCTTCTCAACCGGGTTTTTTCGTATCCAGAGAGGAGTACATCAGGGTTGTCCCCTTAGTCCATATTTGTTTATTCTCTGTGCGGAGATTCTTAACCTTTACACAAATAAAAGTAGGATCATAAAAGGAATTACAGTTGGTGGTATTGAGACTAAGCTTTTGCAGTACGCCGATGATACTACCTTTATTCTTGACGGGAGTAAAGATTCGGTTGATGAAGCCATTAGGATTCTAGAAGTTTTCAAACAAGCCTCCGGGCTCACAATTAATCCAGAAAAATGTAAGCTATTTGCTCTTGGTCCGTTTGTTAATCACCAGCCTGCCTTTCTTGACGAATACATGTTCGATGTGACCCTCGGTCCTGTAACAATGTTGGGAATTACATTTTCAAATAACGGGGACGATCTTTTTCGCCTAAACTTTATACCCAAGCTTTCACGCCTGAAAAGTTGTCTTCGTGTCTGGGCCTCAAGGAACCTATCCCCTGTAGGACGTAATACAATTGTTAAGTCTCTTGCGCTTTCCCAATTAGTGTACCTTTTTCTTGTTTTACCAAATCCACCCAAAACTTTTATGAAAGAGCTCGAATCAGTCATTGCTGACTTCATATGGTCTGGTAACCTAGATAAGGTAAAGCGAACAACTTTATTTAATTCATTTGAGAATGGGGGGTTAAAAGTTAAGGATATAAAGAGTTTTGTAAGTAGTTTGAAGTGTACATGGATTCGTAGGTACGTTGATGAGTCTAGTGGGATGTGGAAGTTATTTTTTGATAAGAATCTACACTGCTTTGGCAAAGATTTAATTACCCATTGTAACTGTAGAGCAGTTGATCTCACTGGTATTCCTAATGTCTTTGTAAGGCAGGTCGTCAGTGCATGGGTAGAGGGCTCTTACCATACACCTACGGATAGTTTCGGGAATCAAATTATGTGGAACAATCATCACATACGTATTAACAATAAGATTTTTTACTATGAATTTTTGCATAAGAAAGGTATTAAGTATGTGTCAGACCTCTTTGACGATATGGGAAATCCACTTTCACTGCATTCGTTTAAGCAAAGATTTAATCTAGAAAATTTCCCGTTTACCTTGTACTGGGGGATGATTAATAGCATCCCGTCTTACTGGAGAGAGGCAGGGTGTGGCCCTACGGAATCTCCAAATAGTACGACACTGTGGGTTCAAAGTGCCCTTAATGCATCTTCTCTATCCCAATTTGTTTATAATACTTACTTGAAAACTGTAGCTACTGAAGCAACCTCAATGAAAAAATGGAAAAATGATTTGGTTAATTTCGATTTACATAATTGGGAAAATATCTGGAGTATGCCATGGAACTCCGTTCGTGAAACAAAATTTGCCTACTTCCAATTTAAGTTTCTCCACAGAATCGTACCAACAAATAAACTTCTTTGTCTTATGGGTAAGATAGAAACGAATCTATGTCCTTTTTGTAATCAGGAGGTAGAAACTCTTGAACAGCTGTTTTGGGGTTGCAGTTATGTTTCCCAATTTATTATTGATGTAGAATTAAAACTCCTTAACAAGCAACTCGTTTTCTCAAAAGACGATATCTTTTTTGGGTTCAATGATAACAAGCGTCATCCGTACAATTTTTTAATTATCCATTTGAAGTATTACATATTTACTAAAAAGATTCAGCAGTCTCTGCCAGATGTAAACGAGTTTTATTACAAATTTAAATTTGCCATTCAAGTTGAGGAGTACAATTACTTACACGCACGATTTAGAAAAAACAATGTTGTCAATTACAATGCTCTGAAGGATTCTTTCATCATATGACTCGATTAAGTGTTTTTGTGGTCAGCATCCTGAACCTAGGCTGTAAAGTGTGCTTCTATTCACTTCGAGATGTATATGTTGTTTATTACGGTAAATGTAGTACAGGAGTATTGGTCTACCATTTAATACGTTAGAATGCTGGTTAAGTTAGCCTGACATTATATAGTACAACTCATTGTCCGATATTTTTGGCTTCAGCGTACCTACCAGTGATTCCATTACAACTTTTAAATTTCATGATCTTATCAATACAGGTATAGAGTTAAAAATGGGTACAATAATGGTTTCTTCCCACATAATTACATTTTTAAATGCTCAAAGCACAGTGTAGATAACGATGTATTAGTAATAAATGCATATTTGAAATGATGTAATGTATAATAAATAATGATTCGAAAGGTGTATTACACTACACATAGTTGCACTGTGTATACTTGTGAAGAGGTGTTGTATTGTGAAGTGCTGTATGAAGCATGTTTGTATAACATGACCGTTTTTATTAAATGTTATGTAACGTCAGTATAAAAAAAAAAAAAAAAAAAATTGAATTAATGCTGACATTAAATCGACTTAATGCCAGCATTAAATAATTAATGCTGACATTAAATAGAATTAATGCTAGCATTAAATCGATTTAATGTCAGCATTAAATAATTAATGCTGACATTAAATAGAATTAATGCTAGCATTAAATCGATTTAGTGTCAGCATTAAATAATTAATGCAGACATTAAATCGAATTAATGCTGACATGAAATCGAATTAATGCTAGCATTAAATCGATTTAATGTCTGCATTAAATCGAATTAATGCTGACATAAAATCGAATTAATGCCAGCATTAAATGATTTAATGCCGACATTAAAATCTGTGCTGTGATTGGTCAATACTGAACCTTATTTAATGCTGACATTAAATCGAATTAATGCGGACATAAATTCGATTTTATGTCAGCATTAAATAAGGAATTATGTCCACTGTGGCCAACCATATTCGCTCGGTTGGACTATACACACTTGAATGTATTCTTAGCGTTGTTACTATGTTCTGAACTCTGTTTGTGAATCCCCACCGGTGTGACCCACAATTAATGCGGTAACAAATTACGGGACTTTCTTACTTCGCTTATGCCTCGGGGATTTCGGCTGGGCCCCAAATTTCCATTTCACCAATGCGAACATTACCCTGGCTACTTCGAAGGAAAAGGGACTTATTTTATCCCCCATTTAGTCCCTAATCCTTGAACATGGGCTATTATATGTATACCTAGTAAATATGATGAACGCACTCTTGAATATTGCCCATTTTGAGGGTCCTTCAGCTGTACTCCAAGGACAGTCGGTCATATCTGCTAGTAGGCTATACACCTCTCAGTGAAATATAAGTGTAACCTTGCTGATCCCATCGACATACGTATTTGTCCGTTCCATTCATATTCACCTAATGGCATTGTACATTTTATTTTATGCATACGCTTGTCTAATTTTATATTTATCATATCCTAGGGAATAAAACGAAGACGATGGGGAGGTTTCGTGCCGATCGTAGTGCTGTTACACCTCGGTGACGCTGGTATGGAAACCGCAAATACAGTTGTCCATGTGAAGGCACATATGATTACCCTACATTACTCTAAATTGTGTATTTGGGAGACATTCCCTTAGTTTAAGCTACACACCAATTTCTGACCTAAGTTTCTCTTCTCTAATCCTAATCCCTAACTCTTGATATTTTGAGACCAAAAGAACATGTGCAAAATATTTCCGACAGAAAATGTTTAGAAATAGTAGTACCTTAAAAACGTGGGAGACATTGATGCTAACACATACGGATTGTTGGGCCAATGAAATTACGTTGATGTATACTTGATTTCCTAAAAGGCGATTCAGACCCACCGTGACTGTATGGTCAAGTGGCTAGAGCATCAGACCTGCCGTCGGGAGGTTAGGCGTTCGAGTCTTGGCCAGGTCGTACCGAAGATCTACTGCCATTGTGCTTGGTGCTCAGCTAAAGCAATGAAGTAGGGAAAACAAACCAAGAGCCACAAGTGCAAAAAATACGTGGCCAGCTCGAGTTGAATAAATTGGTTGGAAACTGGGCCATTACACTTCATCTAATCTAAAAGTCAATATATGAGCTTATGTATTTTATAGCTCAGGTGAAAACCGTAAGTTGGTTATACCAATATTAACATTCGTGACCTCCCGGTTTCTATTTTCCTTTTCTTCTTATTGGAATTCGAGCATACTGACTCACTTACACCCAAATTCGTGTATTATGATTTCAATTTACGATTGCCGTAGGCCCAGCGTATAAAATATACTGGACCCTCTTAATTACCACTGAGCCATGAAGCCAAGATGGTTCAAAGTTTGTTCAGGTAACAGTACACGAACAAAAGGGCCTGGGTACGAATATGAGAGAAGGTTAAAGGTACTTAATTTTCAAATTAGATGAGTACGAATTATTAATGAGTAAGAGAACAGTACAGGTAAAAGGAAAGTGTCCTTTAGTAACAGTACGAACCCTTACGTATATATATCGTTACAAACAAAGAGCGTCCAAAATTCGTTTCAAAACGTAGTTTACGTATTATAAGTGTTAACAGTTGCGAACGTAAAAATCGCTGCGGACGTATTCCTATCGTTTTTTGACGTATGTGTTTGTCGCATAATTGAGTACTACAAGTATTGTATGGGAAGATGTTTTGAAATGCCAAAATATCACAAATAATTGAAGGAAGATAACGGAGAGCTTCGGTATAAATACTCATACCTCTGATAAAAATTAGTATGCAATTATTATTTCCCCCTTTTATCAGGATCAAGTGTCTATTGAAATATCAACTGCATGGACAAATTTTTACTTAAAAACATCGCCGGAAAAGGCAATTGTCCAGGTTCTTTTCTAGTCGTTCTCATGTTAGGTCTTTAGTGTTCCATTCCTTGGACCCATTTTTCCCCTATTGGCGTTTCGGCATCTCTTTAGATGCAATCTTGTACCATTGAACCAATCATGGGAACGGTATTGTAACGACATATGCACGTATGTAGTTTTTTATATACTTCAGTAATTCATCCATTGTCATCCTTTGTTAGGACTTTTTATATTTACTTAGCGAAGCAGTAATGCCAAATGGCGATAATTGTAGCGCAACCACCTCATGGGATTTAAACTTTGATATAATGATTCTGTTGTAGATTCCGATCGTGTCCACAAATCTTGCTGGTTCTACTGGAACGTTTCACCCCAGAACATTCCCTTCATTCCGCTGTCCTTTGATTCGATTGAAACGTACAACTTCAGCCATAAAATAAACAATGCACAAGTGATAGGGAATGATGCCAATGAACAGAAGTGGCTTACATTCAAGAATAATCAGCTGACATTTCAACCAGCTCCTTCAAAACTGTACTGTAAGTTTTGAATATCATTGTCTTTCAATGTTATCAACCCTCAAACTTATACAAATATAAGTTATTATACATACAATATAAGTTATTATACAAATATTATATATATATATATATATATATATATATATATATATATATATATATATATAAAAAGCTGGAAAATCTGGCTGAGGTGAAAAAACGATGCTGACTCCACCGGGATTCGAACTCGGGACCTCCCGCTTTCTAGTGCGGACGCTCTAACCACTGAGCCATGAAGCCAAGTTGGTTTGGCCTTTGTTCAAATAACAGATGAAGCAACTCGCAATTCACCTCCTGAGCAGGCGCCTAATTTTTGGAACAGCACTAGTTCTCGTTTGACGCAAGCCCTAACCAAAGATCAAAGTTGATGCCATCCAGCTGAACACAATTGTTTATTCGCCAGCGGATCTCCGAAGAGATACAGGAACCTGTGAAAGCAGAGATGAAGTGAAAATAAACGCTGACGACAACTGCGTGGATATATATATATATATATATATATATATATATATATATATATATATATATATATATATATATATATATATATATATATATATATATATATATATATATATATATATATATATATATAAAATTGAAAATAAAAGTTAAAACTAGAATTGCAACTGCACATACAATGATAAAAAGACACCGTGATTCAAGAAGCTTTCGGCTATTTTATTCAGCCTTCCTCGGCTCGATCATATATGTATAAATATATATATATATATATATATATATATATATATATATATATATATATATATATATATATATATACATACACACATAAGGTCGAAATGCTGCGGAGCACTGTTGAAATGTGTAGGTCGAAAATCCACAAAGCCGACAACCTGGTAGACCTATCGTCTCTTCACACAGCTGCCCCAGCGTACTTATTTCTGAGAGTGTGGATTCCGTGCTCTCCCCTTTAGTTTCAGCTCTGCGGTCGTTTGTTCAAGACACGCCACATTTCTTGAGACTTATTCGTGACTTTGAGTTTCCTGAAAATTGCGGAGAACGTCTTTTATTTTATACACCATAGATATGTCCAGCCTCTACACGTCCATTCCTCATAATGCTGCCTTAACAGCTATCCGTTACTACCTAGACAAACGGCGTGATGCCCTAATACCGACTGACACCTTCCTACGTTTAACGGAACTTGTTCTCACGCAAAATTGTTTTCAGTTTAATGGGCGTTTTTTCCGTCAAGTTAAAGAAGTAGCTATGGGAACCAAAATGGGTCCTCCTGTTGCCTGTTTGACCATGGGTCACTTTGAAGAACAACTTTTTTCTCAGTATACCGGGCCCCGACCTATACTTTACAAAATGTATATTGATGATATTGTAGGAGTTGCCACTGGATCCCGCCGTGATTTAGAAACTTTTATCGACTTTGTTAATTCCTTTTGCCCCTTTTTGAAATTTACCCATTGTATCTCGGACTCATCTGTTGTATTTCTCGACCTTAAACTGTCCATTAACAACCTTACAATTACCTCTAACCTACACTTTAAGCCAACCGACTCGCATAACTACCTTTTGTACCCTTCCAACCACCCCAAATTTTGCACTAAACCTATTCCTTATTCCCAGCTCTTGCGAGCCAGGCGAATTTGTTCGGAGGATTCTGACTTCTCCACTGCCTCTGAAGAAATTTTATCCTTTTTTGAAAAACGCCAGTACCCTGCCAAAATCCTCTCTAATGCCCTACGCAGAATTCAAGGTACCAGCAGAGAGGAAGCCTTGGAGAAAAAGAACAAATCTGTTACCAATCTACGCATTCCCTTGGTTATTTCATATCACCCTTCGGTCCGTCCTATTTTACGCGCTATCTACAAAAATGTAGAGTTGCTCCGACAAGACCCCTCAACCCGTGACGTTTTCCCGGAACCCCCCATCACTGCTTTTAGAGTTGAGAAAAATTTAGCCAACCATTTAGTTCGGGCTTCCCACCCACAAACTTCTTTCAACGACACCGCTGGTACCTTTCCATGTAACCGTCCGAGGTGTAATACATGCCCAGTTGTTGGCAAACACGACCTCGATAACATTTTAGGTCCCAACGGCAATAGCTTCATTGTCAAACAAAGATTCTCCTGCATTTCCTCTAATGTAGTTTATATTTTAGCTTGTGGGAGATGTAACTCGTTGTATGTGGGAGAGACCAAGCGCCGCCTCGCCGATCGAGTCACCGAGCACCTTAGGTCCATCAAACAGAATCTCCATGGATACCCGGCACATTTCAATCCCCCTTCACCTTGTTTAATACAGCATTTAACCGTTACGGCAGCTGTGATGTGCCGAGGCTCTGATCGTGACCGCCTTAGTGCTGAAAACCGACTGATCATGAGGCTAGGTACTCTCGCTCCACACGGTCTTAACGTTAGAATTAGCCTTTTGTAATATTCACCCTTTTTTGAGCCAGTTTTTACTCCTTTTACACTTACCCGTTCGTGCTCGTTTTTTACTGTGTAGGCCTAATTGTTTTTTTTCTCCGGGCCTGGTTTTTGTCTACTTTTTTCCTTTTTTTCCGACCATGTTCGATTTTTACGTGCACTTTTTCATCCAGGACGCTCTTTTTCTTTTTTTGATTTGTGCTTCATCCTTCGCACTCATGATTCACAGCTCAATTTTTCTCTCTCGTGTTTTTCTTCAACCGTTCCTTCTTTGATAAGAGTTTATACTCTATCTTGGATCGGTATAAAATTCATGATCGAATTTATTACTACAACACTTTCGACCTACACATTCTAATTTCGATCTACCAACTTCGACCTACTGATTATTCATCCCGCTTGGGGTATATATATATATATACATAAAACCCGGAAATGCCCCCCAACCATTGACGAACTCACAGATTTTGAAGACAGTTTGCAGCAATTAATAAAAAATGTGCAATTCAAAACTGTAAAGTGTGCGTTTCAACAAAAGCTGGCAACGGATAACAAGACGATACGAGGATCTAACAAACTCATCATACCGGCTGACAAAACAACAAACTTTTACCGAATGCCCCCTTCTATGCACAACAAACTAATAACTGAAAATGTGACGGCAGTATACAAACAGGCACAGGAGTCTGTCATTACCGAGGTAACAAACGAGGCTAAAATTATCGTAAATAAGCTTGACCTAGGAGATCGAATTGAGACACTGGCCAAAAAAGAAGCTTTCATCACCCTAAAGGATCACAAGACTAATTTTGACACTAAACCGAAATGCAGATTAATCAATCCTTCAAAACCGGAACTCGGCAGAATAAGTCAAGTAATCCTTGACCGTGTGAACTCAGAGGTCTTATCCCAAACTGGCATCAACCAATGGAAAAACTCTTCTGCCGTGTTTGAATGGTTTAAATCTATCAAAAAAAAGCAGCAGCACTCTTTTATTTGCTTCGATATTGTGGAATTTTATCCTTCCATCACCGAAGAACTCACTGATTCAATAAATTTCGCCCGAAAATACGCAACAATCACTGATCAGGAGCGGCATATAATTATGCACTGCAGAAAATCTTTTTTATTTAAAAATGGAATACCTTACGTAAAGCATTCCGACAGTGGTATGTTCGATGGAACGATGGGGAGTTTTGATGGAGCCTAGGTTTGTGAGCTAGTCGGAACTTATCTTATGTATCAAATAACTCAAAAATATAGTAAGGACAGCATCGGACTGTATAGAGATGATGGCCTAGCTGTATTTAATCAGCCACCACGAGTAATTGAGTGCATTAAGAAGGACCTTTGTAAGATTTTTGGAAAGTATAACCTAAGAATTACGATTGAAGCAAACCTAAAAGTTGTAAATTATCTTGATGTAACCCTTAATCTCATTAAGAACGAGTACTGCCCCTATGCCAAACCTAACAACACCCTCCTTTATGTACATGCTAAATCCAACCACCCCCATTAATCTTGAAAAATATCCCTGCCGCCATTAACAAACGCCTGAGCGAAATTTCGTCAAGTAAAGAAATATTTGAAAAGGCCGCTCCCCCGTACCAGCAGGCGCTTGATAATAGTGGATTCTCTCACCAGTTGAATTACCAGGAAAGTCTACCGAAAAAGCGAAGAAACCGCCCACGAAACATCACTTGGTATAACCCCCCTTTTAGTAAAAGTGTGGCCACTAATATAGGTAGGGAATTCCTGAAACTAATTGATAGACACTTCCCCCCTTCCAACAAGCTCCATAAGATTTTTAACCGCAACACCCTTAAGCTTAGTTATAGCTGTATGGATAATATTAAGCAAAGTATAAACTCCCACAATAAGTTATTGCTCTCCTCAACTCCCAATGAAAATAGTAGCAACTGCAATTGTAGAAAGAAGACGGCTTGTCCCGTCCCAGGTAAATGCCTCACCGACGGGGTCATTTATCAAGCAACCGTCACCACACCTAAAGCCATAGAGACTTATGTTGGCTTAACCGAAACGCCTTTTAAAAACCGATGGCGGAATCACAATACTTCCTTCAATGACGAAAAATATAGAAACGCCACTGAGTTAAGTAAATTCATTTGGTCCCTTAAAGATAAAAACATTTCTTTTTCAATTACAT
This sequence comes from Holothuria scabra, assembly GCA_037179385.1. NCBI lineage: Eukaryota > Metazoa > Echinodermata > Holothuroidea > Aspidochirotida > Holothuriidae > Holothuria > Holothuria scabra. The sequence continues at coordinate 54,412,193 of CM074182.1, forward strand.
GGAAATTCCTGAAGAGAGCTAAGCCTTACACTAATTCATCCAAACGCTGCGACCTTTGCCTTTGGGAAAAAGTATTTATAATTTGCGTACCGGGCTGTGGCTCTCTCAACAAACGTTCGGAATTTATTTCAACTTACAGGCACTCAAAAAGATTTTTACTTAACCCGTAGTGACTAGTTGTGCCATTACATCGTGTTTAATACTGGCTAAGTTTTATTTTGTTTCGTACAACCCCCCTTACAAACAAATAAACTAATTGCCAGCTGCATTCTTAAAACTATCTGGTCGTTTATTATGTTTGATGTTCCATCATTCGTAATGCCAACCGCCTGACGATCGGGTCTTGCCCGTGAAACTTAAAGTAGCGGAATAAACATGGATACCTGCTAACCGGTTCTTTTGTAATTATTTATATATATACATATATATTTAGTAAATATGTAAATAATTAGAAATAAATAGGAAACGATTGCTTTTCCCTGAGTATCGTATATAAAGTGAAAAGAATAAATGAAATCAACCTCAGCGAAAAATTTACCACCTCCACTGGGACTCGAACCCAGACCTCCTGCTTTACGTGCAGGTGCCTTAACCAATTAGGCTATGAAGCCGGTCTTGCCTGCTCTCATCACAGAAAGATGACAATCTCTCACTGAGGGGGCGCTATACAGAGCAGTGGACGCCTCGTCCTTTTTCGACTCTGATCGCACCGATAAACCCGAAGACCGGGTGATTGGAAGTGTACTGTAAAGTAAATATGTAAATAATTACAAATAAATAGGAAACGATTGCTTTTCCCTGAGCATCGTATATAAAGTGAAAAGAACAAATGAAATCAACCTCAGCGAAAAATTGACCACCTCCACTGGGACTCGAACCCAGACCTATATATATATATATATATATATATATACATATATATATATATTATATATATATATGTATGTATATATATATATACATATTTTATATATATTTATATATTTATTTTTATATATTTTTATATTTATTTATTATATAATATATTTATTTATATATATACTTATATTTTTATATATATATATTTATATATATATATACATATATATACATATATATATATATATATATATATATATATATATATATAAGTAATGATTAAGTAAAAGATCCACGTGTACTCCTGAAGATATAAAATTAGAGGAAAATCCGAAGAGAAAAAGATGGACAAAAGAGAGTACTAATTTTTGTAGTCAGATATTTCCGCCCCACCTGGGGCCCTCCTCGGTGACAAATGAACAAAGCTTAAAATTTAAACATACACAATGGCAGATTGCGTTAAAAGCAGAGATAAGATCGTTACGAAATAATAAAGAAGAGTGTTACGAAATAATAAGACGCGCATCGTGTTGCGTCATAATCAAGGATCTTCACGTGACGTAAAAGCGTTACTGCCCAAGCACTGGGAGTGGGTTATTGATACGCGCGTATGACTCGGCCTTAGTTACAAAGGAAGTACAGTACAAAGAGAGAGGCGCGCAGGGCTATGAAGAGCGTCGAGGAGCCTCTGGAGTAAGAATAGAAAATTATAAAATGTATCTATTGTGCCAGAAAACGAAAACTTGACGAAGCTTATTACAATGAGATCCTACTAAAGACAGGAGAAACAAATCTCTAAGAGTACCATTCTTAATAATATCGATGAGAAAACTTAGGGTAGAGAAGAACGAGAAAATAGTTTCAGATAGTTAACTGATAAGGTATCCTAAAAAAAAAAGTTACAAAGAGTTCACGAAGGAATATCCCTTAAGTAGTCCCAAATCTCTGTTTAAGCCGGATTTAAATGATTTAACTCGGAGGATCCACTTCAGTTCTTGTTTTTTTCTTTCCGAAGCAGATCTAAATCCTGAAGCTACAAGGACGCATTTCATGTCATAAATGTTATGGTTCTCAGAATTAAAATGTTCCGCCACTGGGAAGCCACTCCATTTGTCTCGGATGGATTTTTTGTGGTTGTTAAATCTCATCCTAAAGGGAGTGGCGGTTTCTCCCACATAGTTGCCTAGTTGACATTTGGTACAGTAAAGGATGTAAATGACGTTATGTGAGTCACAAGTGAGACTGGGGGGTCTGATGGTAAAGTTGTTACCAGGTGGCCTGAAGGGGGTTTCGCAATTGATGAAGTTGCAAATTTGGCAACGTGGTTTTCTGCATTTGAAATTACCCGTACTGTCGAAATCTAGAGGAAGGGAGGAGGAAGTAAGGATATACTTCAAATTAGGTGTTTGCCTGGCCACACGGTCAAACGTCACTCCTAAACTTTCACTCCTTGATCAACAATTTCCATGACAGTATTTCTTTCACCATTGACCACTCCAACCGTGCCATTCCCTTCCTAGACGTCCTTGTCAAACTTGATAATTCCCGTATCTTCACGTCGCTCTACTCGAAGCCTACAGATAACCACCAGCACCTTAATTTTCATAGCTGCCACCCCCTACCTCTCAAGAAATCTATTATTTTTAGCCAAGGTCTTAGAATCAAAAGAATCTGTTCTAACATTGAAGATTTTGAACATCAGCTCGCCAGTTTTGTTGGCCATCTTCTCTTTAGCGACTATCCCCTCAAATTAATAATTAATGAAATTTCCAAACTCTCGCAGTACACTCGCGCAGACCTCTTACAATACAAAACTAAGCCCGATAACGATCGTATTCCCATGGTGTTCGACTATCATCCCGCCACTGAAAATTTGTCCAAAATGCTACGTAGCGACTTCAGAATTCTCAGTGAAGAGGAATCCCTTCGCCCCCTTTTTTCAAAACCCCCTCTTCATGGGAGAAGGCAAACACCCAATTTGAAGTATATCCTTACTTCTTCCTCCCTTCCTCTACATTTCGACAGTACGGGTAATTTCAAATGCAGAAAACCACGTTGCCAAATTTGCAACTTCATCAATTGCGAAACCCCCTTCAGGCCACCTGGTAACAACTTTACCATCAGACCCCCCAGTCTCACTTGTGACTCACATAACGTCATTTACATCCTTTACTGAACCAAATGTCAACTAGGCAACTATGTGGGAGAAACCGCCACTCCCTTTAGGATGAGATTTAACAACCACAAAAAATCCATCCGAGACAAATGGAGTGGCTTCCCAGTGGCGGAACATTTTAATTCTGAGAACCATAACATTTATGACATGAAATGCGTCCTTGTAGCTTCAGGATTTAGATCTGCTTCGGAAAGAAAAAAAACAAGAACTGAAGTGGATCCTCCGAGTTAAATCATTTAAATCCGGCTTAAACAGAGATTTGGGACTACTTAAGGGATATTCCTTCGTGAACTCTTTGTAACGTTTTTTAGGATACCTTATCAGTTAACTATCTGAAACTATTTTCTCGTTCTTCTCTACCCTAAGTTTTCTCATCGATATTATTAAGAATGGTACTCTTAGAGATTTGTTTCTCCTGTCTTTAGTAGGATCTCATTGTAATAAGCTTCGTCAAGTTTTCGTTTTCTGGCACAATAGATACATTTTATAATTTTCTATTCTTACTCCAGAGGCTCCTCGCCGCTCTTCATAGCCCTGCGCCCCTCTCTCTTTGTACTGTACTTCCTTTGTAACTAAGGCCGAGTCATACGCGCGTATCAATAACCCACTCCCAGTGCTTGGGCAGTAACGCTTTTACGTCACGTGAAGATCCTTGATTATGACGCAACACGATGCGCGTCTTTATTATTTCGTAACATTCTTCTTTATTATTTCGTAACGATCTTATCTCTGCTTTTAACGCAATCTGCCATTGTGTATGTTTAAATTTTAAGCTTTGTTCATTTGTCACCGAGGAAGGCCCCAGGTGGGGCGGAAATATCTGACTACAAAAATTAGTACTCTCTTTTGTCCATCTTTGTCTCTTCGGATTTTCCTCTAATTATATATATAAATATATATATATATATATAGATATATATATAGATATATATATATATATATATATATATATATATATATATATATATATATATATATATATATATATAGTAGGTCGAAGTATGGTAAATCGAACGTTGAATGAATAGGTCGAAAGGAGTGTTAAAGTTCGATTTTGAAATTGAAATTAGTCCCAAGCATTGGCATTAGCCCTAATAAACAACTATTCCCTTGTTTATTAGGGCTAATGCCAATGCTTGGGACTAATTTCATTTTCAAAATCGAACTTTAACACTCCTTTCGACCTATATATAGATATATATATATATATATATAGATATATATATATATAGATATAGATATATATATATATATATAAAACTGAAGACTGAAGACAAAGATCGTGTCAAATCTTCGGAGACAACAAGATGTTAAAAACGGTAAAGAGTTCAAAACTTAGTTTTAAAACGGCAAAGCTCAGTTGTTAAAAACGCACTACGTTTCGGGGAGATACACTCCCCTTGCTCACGTGCTAAGAAATTACAGTAATGGAAAAATTACTAGCAATTAGGCAATGCTCTATTTAGGCTCACATCTTTTACGTTAAGACCTATAGTGGCAAGAGTATTCAGCCAGTAAATCCATTTCAATTAAACCTCCTCCCTAGTTTTCTTGTTATTGTTACGTAGCTTTTCGATACCTATTAATTCGAAATTTTTACACGCCTTAAAATGCTTACCAATGGGAGTTTGACCTTTTCTAAACTACTGTCGGTGTCCCCTATGTCTAGCTCTAAGCTCTTATCCCGTTTCACCCACATACTGCTTATGGCAATCCAAACAATTAATCAAGTAGATTACGCCTTTGGTGGTACAGGTTAAATCCCCCCTCACCTGGAAATTCTGACCTGTATTAAAACTTTGAACAACAGAAGTTTCACGTAAGACACTACAGGTGACACACCTTTTATCGTGTGTCTTGAAACAACCTCTATTCTCTGTATTGTGACGTATTTTAGCTCTTACCAGTAAAGATTTTAAATTAGGTGGTTGTCTGTAAACTACTGGGGGCGGGTTAGAAAAACTTTTATTAAAGGTGGGGGACGATTTAAGAATATGAAAATGTTTCTTAATAATATTGTTTAGGGGAGGTAATCTTGGGGTACGGGTAACAACCAGGGGGGGGGGGGGGGCATTAAAACTCCTCCTAGCACAAACTTCTCGGAACAGTACAGGCTTTATTCACCTTTTCTGTAACAATACTCGTGGGATACTCTCTTTCAATCAGATTACTTTTAAGGGTTTTAAGGTTTTTTGAGCAGATTCTTCTGTAGAACAGATAGTACGGATACGGAGAGCCTGACCGTAAGCAATATTATCGAGAACATGTTTACTATGATAAGAATTATATTTGAGATAAAGATTTTTGAACGTGGGTTTAACAAAAAGGTCAGTATTGAGGTAACCCTCAGTATTGAGATAACCCTCAGAATTGCGAAAAATATGCAGATCAAGGAAAGGAAGGGAATCAAAACTAAAACACGAAGTAAACTCAAGCTCACCAGGGTAAAGATTATTTAGAGTTTTCATAAACTCTTTGAAAAGATCTGGTCCATGGGGTCAGAGACCCCAGATATCGTCAATGTAACGAGACCACACAGTGGGCGAAAGAGAACCTTACCAGGGCAGGAGAAAAAAATTAGGCCAAATGTCCCCCCTCCCACTTTGAAAACCAAATCGACGCCCCTGGTGTACAACAAGAATAGCTAGCTATTCGGACCAGCTAATTTAATCTACAAGATTCATTGTAACAGTTATTTTGAAATAATTGAAAGGGACTATTTTGGCGGACGGATGTATCATATTGGTTATATATGTAACCCTAGGTTCGTCTTACGGAACACTGCCCTTAGTACTGAACAATACCAAAAACTCAAAAAGACGTCGCAAGAAACTTTGATCTAAAATTTCATCCCAACTGGGAAAACTGGTTTATTTTCACTTGTACACATAACTCAAGTAACTTCTCTCTCTCTCTCCAGTGCACTGGTTCAAAAGGCGAAGTGTCCCCAGGGAGCGTACCGTTGACTCATCACGCATATTGGTTAAATAGACGATGTGCAATAAATGTAACAGCGCAACAATACAATTATTTTTAGTGGTGCACCCTCTGTTTTCATTACATGGTGCCTGTTCAAAACTCCGTTGGAATGACTTTTAACACACTTTGATGCACCCGCAATGACAGACAGATATCACCGATGTGTTTGAAAACTTCACATACCCGATAAAACAATAGCTATAACAACGTAATTTAACGCGTATGCTATCCAAGTTTTCAAAACAATAAACACGACATTCGATCACGATCTTCACCTTGGTAATAATCATTTAACAATAAAATATGTAGTACAATACGTAGAACAAAAGACATTGCAGTACAAATTTACAGCAATGTCCGACAAAACAATAACAGTAAAAAATCACAGCCACGCGCTGAAAATGTGTGGTTTTAACAGTCACCTAACTTTAGAATACGTACTACTATCAAACAACAGACATTCCAGTGCGGATTTACAGCGATGTAAGATCCAACAATGACAGCAGGCCTACAACATTACAACCACCCTTTGCAAACGTGTGGCAGAAAATAACTACCTACGCAGTACATTCTGGGCGGTGAGCTGACACATACGTGTTGATGTGTCGTTAAACCGCATCGAACTAACAAATTGAGCGAATACCAACATTATCACTTGGACATTACACATTTACGCGGAACACGAGGCTAAATTTAGCAAAGCTTTCTGAATGGTGCACGAAAACTGCAGAAAGCAGGGAGTAGGAGGACCGAGTGTCACATTGGCAAATGTCCCAGCTAAACGCATTTGCGGCGGAAGCGGGGGGGGGGGGGGACTAGGGGTGAAGCCTGGCCCAATATATTTTTTTAATGAAACTTCAAAAAAAAAACCTTCAACAACTGAATGTAGCAATAATAAATTTTTAAATTGGTGGTATTACATTTCGTCTATTCTTTGGCTCAATCATTACTTTTCAGAGAGCAAATATTGCAAAGCTTCCGGTGGCTTCGCCACCTGCACTCTAAAATTAGAGTAATAATTCATTCCAAGAAGATTGAAATTCACCCCAAAAAGCGAAATTCCCTTGAAACGAGCGAAGTTTCACTCTTGATGGAGTGCCCACACTCATCACTCTTAAAAAAAGAATGATCATTGCAGGCACTCGTGGGAGAGTGAATTTTCCCTCTTCCTCTAGTGAATTTTACTCTTTTCGGAGTGACTTTCACTCCTCTTGGAATGAATTTACACTTTTCACTCTTTCAAGGAGTTACTAAGTTCACTCTTTTGATTTTAGAGTGTGGACCTCTAAATTTACGATAACCTGTAGGAGAGTTTACTTTCGCCCTTCAAACAGTTAAAAAAAACAATTTTTGCAAGGTAACTTTCTTTAATTTTCAAATTATCTTTCTTCTCCTCATATGAGGGCCTTTTAAACATTCTGGGGGAGGGGTATGTCCCCAGCCCCCTTATTGGCCCCAATGACACGCATTTGTCCCAGTATTACTCTCTTAAATCAATAGACTTAAAATTAGTCTCATAGAGTTTAAATAAATCTGAAAGAATGAAATAAGTGACCAATTGAGTGTCTGATTGGTCACTAATTCCACTCTTTTAAATTTAAAATGCAATATTTTAAATCATATGATTTAAGAGAGTAATGTCCCTTTTGGGATTATTAGTAATACCTATAAAAAAGGTACTTTATTGCTTCCATTAAGTCCCCTAAAAACCTAAAATGTCAGACCTTCCGGGGCCCTGTTGCGGGCCCCTGGACACAGCGCACATTGCCTCGGGATTTTAAATAGAACTCTCTATTGATAAAATGCCCCCAAACACTTTGGATCATATCTTTCAAATGCCCTTTCTCAAATAATCAGTCACATGTTGAACATTTTGGCGTTGTCCCCTAAAATTTCTGTAAAGTATGTTTCTTCTAAATGAAATTCCATAGTACTTCCCGATTTCATTCATGTCCCATACCTCACCGCACTACTGGATTAAATTCAAAGTTTAGAATCTGTAATTTGAATATGATTTGCGACCATTTTTTAGCCTCTCAAATCACTAAAATCGCTGAGCTTCCGGGTCTTCGCCCCCTGGACCACGCTCCGATGGGGTTTCGCGCAAAATCGGACGTCTTGCGGCGTCACCGTTTTGTCGGCTGCCGAAAACTTGTGGCCCTCCCAATAAAAAACATCTTCCGCCGTCTATGAAACGTGTTTTAACACTGAGTTATGCAACAGGGCAGGACCAAAGCATTAACAATTAGTTTTCGATAGTTTAAAAATTCTACTTGTACGCCTCTAATGGAACTTTCAGTTTTCAGGAAAAAAAAAAAAAAAAATGCCAGTGCGGGACACTGGGAGTGGGGGCTGGTGATCTCATTTTACATTAATCCTCTTACCCAAGGCAGACCGCCACAGGCAAACATCATTCAGAGTAGAATAGGTCCTTTCGCCTGTAATAAAGATTGAAAAGTCGCAATATTCGACTGTCTGACTGTATGGTGCTTCTATATCTCAAAACGCAAATTTACGATGTAAAAGACTTAGGCAATTTTGGTCCGTACAGGGAAAGACCTTCCCTGACGATATGAACGCTCCGTCACTGAGGAGGAAGAGGATGGGCTGCCTGTCATATATTTTTTGGCCAAAATGGTAGGCAGGGGAACGTTAAAGGAGGATTTTAAAGGCCCAATTCTCTCACCCAAAACAGTAACGATTCTCCTAACTTTCTTACTAAAGACCCTCCACAATTGTCTGAAATTCATCTTCAACCATACCCAATCTTAGTTTACTGCCTCAGAGCGAGTAAAGAAAAACTAAATGGGTATAATCGAAACACTCTCAATACAGTTCATATGAGCTTTGGTACTCTGCATTGTTTGAATTAACTGCCGATCAAAGAGTTAGCTAATGGAGAACTTTGTTAAGGCTCCTTGGAAACTGTACTTTGGTTTGGGGTGAGAAGACTGGCCTTTTAAACCGAAAAGGCCACCATGAAGCAATTTTGGTCCATCCGTGGGTGATCTTCCCTTGACCATATGCACGCTTCGCCATCGGCGGAAGAGGGCTGACTCAGAATTGTTTGACCACAATGTTACCCCCCCCCCAAAAAAATGACACAATGTTACCCCCCCCCCCCAAAAAAAAAAATCGCCTGAGATCACCCAAATTTGGGAAATAGATATACCAGGTATGAATGACGCTTTCACAGTGTTATTGGGGCAGGAAAGTGCAATTATTCATAAAGAAAGAGATGAAGATAAGTTTATGAAAATAGCTGAAGCGCAGTTAAGATGGAAATGACATGATTGGAGCCATCGTTACTGATTCCCTTTGCAAAGTTAAAAAACGCCTTTTACAACTCTCACAATAAAAATACTACGAAAATCCGAAAACTTGGAATACATCTCTTTTCTTTTCTGTTTCATTTCAGGAATGCAACTGGAAATCATTGAAGACATGAAGCTACAGTTAATTGGACAATCTTTTGTATATTTTTTTTTAGTAAAGTCACAGATTTTGGAATGCCTTCTTTTCTTTTCCCCCGATGCCGAAATGCCACATTTTCATTTTTCATGACACATTGAGCAACAAAGAAATTAGAAACAATTTTTTAATGTTTCAAACGGTAGAGAGGGCACGCCGGATTAAATGGCATGATCTCCATTCCTCAGTCTGCCCTTCATTTGAATTTGCTCAACTGAGTTTTTTTTAACCAATTTGGCGGATGAAATAGCAGTGGAGAAGCTCGATATTTTGGTAAAAGCGGCGAGAATGGCCTAACAGCATGCTGTTAAAACATAAAAAGGGCGTCGATGGGCTATTTTTATCCATCTAGACGGGGAAGAAGGGGAATTATGACCTTACCATACGAACATTCCGCCATTGGGGTTAGAGGGGTGACCCAGATATCTATGCCCAAAATGTTCAACCCTAGTTTCGACTGATATTACTAAAGGGGGTGGACAGATATGCCACAGATGCTTTTATAGTGCCATGTAGCAAGAAAGTGCAATTATTCAATGGGGAAGAGAGTTGTGCAAGTTTATACGAAATAGATTAAAAGCAATTAAGATGGAAATGACATAGTTATAAACATTATTTTCAATGCCTTTCAGAGTTATAAATCGCCTCATAACGGCAAAGAGAACTCATAATAAATTTCTTCAGGAACATCAGAAACTTTGAAATGCATTGTCTTCTTTTTTCCGTTGTCAAAAATGCCCTACTTTCATTTTTCCCGAAATAATAAACCTTTTTAGACTTGAAGCAACAGTAAAATTGGACAATTGAAATATATATTTCTTTGGGGGAGGGGGGTAGGAAAGAGAGACTGGATTTGAAAACATTATTCCTGCATCCTTAGTCCACCATTTACTGGCACAAATTGGCACAACTGGTATTTTTTCACATTGATTAATAAATTAGCAAAGAATGAGCTCTAGATTTTGGTTAAAGAGGCACGAATGGTCTGCACATACGCGTTAAAGCAAGATGTTGAAAACCTAAGACGGGCGTCAACGGGTAATTTTGGTCCATGGGGAAGGGTGGGCGACGTCTTTCTTAGCCACACGGACGCTTTACCATCGGGGTTTACTAGTAGACGGGGGACACAAACAGATTTGCCCAAAATTGTTAACCCCTCTGAAATTTCAAGTGATATATATAGAAAGGGAAAAGAGATACCGTAAATGCCATACAAAAACTGATTCGTTCAGAATGTAGTTGTCACAGGAAATTGCAATTATCCGTATGGGAAGACATTTATGTATTTATCGATAAAATGCAATGACAGGATTATAGAGTTTCATCATTGACTATCTTTGCATAATTAAAAGGTAGCCTTACAGTGAAAAAAACAATTTTTTTAGGAAAATCCGGAACTTTGGAATGCCTTCATTTCTTTTTTCCAGATGTCGGGATTATCTTTCACTTTTCCCTGAATATATATATATTCACACATGGAGCAGCAGTGAAATTCAACAATTTCTAATTGTTAAGGGGCAAAAATGACGGCAGATTAAATGACAAGATTCACATTTTCACAGTCCACCATTTAGTTGCAAAAAATTTTCATTAATAGTACCTTTTACAAATTTGATAAATAAAATAGCAGTTTTCAAGCTAAAGATTTTTGTCAGACAGGACAAGAATGGCCTGCAGGGACGCGTTAAAACAGGATGTTACAAACATAGAACTTGAACCGACGGGGAATTTTGGTCTATCAGGGAGGCGGCCTTTCCCTGACAATATGGACGACTCGCCATTAGGGAAGAGGGTAAACCCAAGAATTTTTGCGAAAGTGTTAACCCTTCATCTTCCTTCTTGAAATTAAGAATTGGATCACTAACTCCACCTCCCTCCTGAAAATTAAATCTAGGGTGTAGTTACTTATGCCAGATATAAATGATGCTTCCATGGTTTTACGGTCGCAGTTAACGTTATATATGGAAAGGATTTATGCAAACTTATACAAAATAGATCAAAAACAATGAAACTGACATGATTATTAACATCATTATTGAGTTGTAAAATCGCCTTAAGGTGAAGATGGCTCTCACACATTTTTATTTCTTAGAAAAAAACCGAAAGTTTGGAATACCTCCATTTCCCTTTTCCCGATGTCAGGGATGCCATATTTTCATTTTTCCTGAAACTTAAAATCTTTTCAAACATGAAGCAACAATAAAATTGGACAATGTTTTACTATTTTGTGGAGTAAAAAGACAGCCGGATCTAATCAAATGAATCCCATTCCCTCAGTCTACCAATTATTTGCATAAATTTGCATGAATAAGCCATTTTTAAACAAATTAAGTGAACAAAAAAGGGGGGTTGAGCTGAAGATTTTTGTCACTAGGAGCACTTACTTTCATTTTTCATGACATGAAGCAAAAGTGAAATCATACTTTTAATTTTAATGCTTTAAAGGGTAGAACAGGCACGCTGGATTAAAGGACACCATCACCACTTCCTTTGGTTACCCTTCCTATGCATAAGTTGAATAACTGGCTGTCTGGGTTTTATTTTTACCAGTTTGGTGAATAAAACTGCGGGTGGGTGCGAGATTTTGGTCAAAGCGACAAGAATGGTCTGCATCTGCATATGAGCAGGGATGTTAAAAATAAAAAGAACTCCGATAGGCAATTTTGGTCGATGAAATGGAGGGAGGGATGGGCTGTCTCCGGTTACCATAAGCACGCTCCGCCATTGCGGTAAGAAGGGTGATCTTTATGCTTTTGCCCAAAATGTTGAGCCCCTGAAATATTGACAGATATCACTAGAAGGGATAAATAGATTGTCATGTGTATTATTGACACGTTTCGAGCGTTATGGTCTCAGGAGAGTACAATTTATCATATGGGAAAAGATTTACCCAAGTTTATGCAAAATAGATGGAGTGCAAGTCAAATAAAAATTAGATTATTGTAAACATCATTATGGAATACCCCTTGCTAAGTTCTAACATCGCCTTATAATGGCAAACGCAACAGTCACAATAATTTGTTAGGAAAATCCAAAACTTTCGAATGCCTCATTTTCTTTTTTTCCCGGTGTCAGAAAACCATACTTGCATTTTTTCATGAAACTAAAAAATCTTTGCAGACATGAAACAACAGTGACATTATGCAATTTCTTTTAATCTTTTAGGGTACCGTTATAGAAGACACGCCAGATTGACGAATCTATCCTTCATACGGGCAAATGAAAAACGTTTTGCACGGGACAGCTGAAATTCTGTTGAGGTTATGCATGTAACCGTTCCAGGTTAACGTACTAAGGTCTCAAGACGAGACTAGAAGTGTCCTCGGAAAGTCTTTTTTTACGAAGATTTGAAAATAAAGAGCTTTTTTTTTGCAGAAATTTGGGGATCTATTTTAAAGGCCCAGTTCTCTCACCCCAAACAGTACCAATTCCCCTGACCTTCTTACTGAAGCCCCTCCCACAATTGTCTGAAATTCATCTTCATCCAGAGATAATCTCAGTTTATTGCTTCAGGATGAGTATAGAAAAACTCAATTTATGTAATCAAAACACTCTCGGTACAGTTCATGCCGTGTAATATATGCTTTGGCTATCTGCATTGTTTGAATTAGCTGTCAATCAGAGCTGAGCCAATTGAGAATTTCGGTACCCCCGTACCAAAATTGTAGTTTGGGGTGAGAGGTTTGGCCCTTTCAGTAAATTTGTTTTTTCGGCAAGGTTAAAATGAAAAATTTGTTTTTTTATTAAGTGATATGCCTTTCAAAAGCAAAATTAGGTAGAATGTCGGGGTGATTTAATTTAAAGAGTTAGCTTTGGTTATTTGTTGTACAGAGGATCCATCAAAAATTGGCAAATTTTGCCACCTTTAAAAATGTGAAGCTTTTATTGGGGAGAAATAGTTACTTTATGACAGATCTTGGGGATTTTAATGGAAGAATCTGACCTTCATATAAGAAAAATCAAGTAGGGGGTGATGTGTAGTTCTGTTGGGGTTAATGGATATCATCAGGCAGATTAAAACCCTCGGACCATATTGGAAGATTTTCCGCGGAAAAAGTTTGGCTTCACATATATTTGAAGTTTTATATTTTATATATTGAAAAAGGCACACTTGAGCGTTTCAGTTTGGGAGGGGCAGAATTTTTTTCCGAAAAAAGTAAGTGTCCGAAAGAGTACACAGATGTTTTTGAAAAATTGAGAACGCACCAGACAGCAGGAAAAGTCATTTCTCGGGCTGGTAACAAGAATCAAAGTAGTCAGTGAGCTTTCTTTCGAAATAAAATGTTCACTTTATACGGTAACACTGCCCCAAAACGAAGAGTAGTAGGCAAACATGCATTGTTCTGTTAACATTGGTCTGTTGGTCTGTTAAGCCAATATACTCAGCGTAGCACTACCATCAATTGGCGGAGCTGATGGGCACTGTTTAACAAGGTGTTTCTTGATTTGTGTGAACATTGTGTTAAATTGATTGTATTCTTTGTTAGGGTTAGGGATTAGGTAAGAGATTAGGGCTGTCGTTAAACAGTGCGCACCGCCCTGATTGGCGCGGAACGTACAGAAAATTGTTAAAATCCCTCAGGCAGCTGGAAATGGCATTTCTCAGACGTGTAACTAGAAATGAAGCCATCGTTATTTGCAGATTTCCTTTGAAATGAACGTTTAACTTAAATAGAAAAAAAACTCAACTTGCTATAAGTGTTCAGAAAATTATCACACAAAATGTACTACTAGCTACAATTAGATGTAATGGCCTTGTCCTTTTTTGTGCCACAAAAACTATGCAACGGAATTGAAAACATACTAATGTGTTTAACTCTACTAAGAATTTTCGTTATGCAAAATCCACTAAATAGATGAAATTTTCTACGAGACTGCCCGAACTCCAGACAATAAATGATTTAACTTCCAAGGTATTTGAAAATATGACACGTTACAAGGTGGCTTCAAATGAATTTTTCAGTCAGACTTATGGGGAGACAGTCTTACGCTACTGTTTTTCATTATGTGTTGCTCAAAACGACCTGGCAGATTTCATAATCTTTGCTTGAATTCGGCTGTCGGGGCATGCCAGATGGCAGACCATCTGGCACTGCATTTACTTTAACAACTACTCGCCCGTTTGTAGGGAAAATTCGGAATTGTGAGTTTCCTTGAAGAATTTGGTTTTCAAGTAAACAAAATCAAGAAGAACGCCAGGGTGACTGAAGTTATTAGGCCCATATCTTTTATCGGCCTTCAGATGAAGGCTCCCCGACAAAATTTAATTTTGTGAACAACAGGGGCGGGCAGTCTTCCCCGACAGGGGCATGACCTTGCGGGCACGGATTGAAGCTGGGATGAGAGATAGCACAGCTAGTAAGAAGTGATTAAAACCGATTCATATATGCATTAAAATAGAGTAACAAAGGCAAAAAGTGTGATAAAGGAAAAAAAAACAGTTTATAACCAGCTATCCAGTAACTTCAGTCCTTTACGTTTTTCACATTTTATAGGTCTACCCGAAGAAAATGTCGTCCTTCCTCGACGGGGATGAGAGAGGACAAGGTACATTGATTAGATAGGGCCAGGTACATGGAATGAGAAAAAACAGACATAAGAAGTGATAGAAAATCGGTTCTAATATGCATAGCAAAACAATAAATATGTTCAAAATCACCCACACGGTAAATTAAGTCCTTGTAGGTTTTTTTCTTATTTTTAGGCCTCCCCGACGAAATCGCCGACTTTCCCCGACGGAGGGGAAGGGGCATGCCCCGCTGGCGACACCCCTGGGGAAGTAGACAACTTTTTCTTATTTATCAGAGAGTAAAAAAACAAGCTGGATTTAATGACGTGATCCCCGTTTCCTCAGTATTGGCATAAATATGCATAACTGGTATTTGTACCAACTTGATGAATGAAATTGGTCATGTACACCTTACAGGGCCAAACCTCTCACCCTAAACTACAATTTCGGTACGGGGGTACCAAAATTCTCATTGGCTCAGCTCTTTGATTGACAGCTGATTCAAACCATGCAGAGTACCAAAGCTTAGATTACACAGCATGAACGGTACTGAGAGTGTTTTGATTATATAAATTGAGTTTTTCTTTACTCACCTTCAAGCAATAAACTGAGATTGTATCTGGATGAGCATAAATTTCAGGCAATTGTGGGAGGGGCTTAATTTAGTGGGTAAGGAGAATTGGTACTGTTTGGAGTGAGAGAACTGGACCTTTAAAACAGAATGTTAAAACATAAAAGGGCGCCGACAGGAAATTTTGGTCCATCCGGGGCTGGGAGCCGTTTCCCCTTGTCATACAAACGCTCCGTCATTGGGGTAAGAGGGGTGAACTGAAGAATATTTGGAACCCCCTCCTTGAAATTTTGACTGAGATCAATAGAGTCGGCACTGCAAGATTTATATATACAGATATGGAAGATTTATATATACATACGTATGATGCTTTCAGAGTGATATGGTTGCAGAAAAGTGCATCTCATGATGCATAAATCAAACCGATACTAAAACACTTAACCAGAGAGTTTCAACAGACCTGCTTTAACACTGAGCAATATCGCCAAATTAACCACAGGGTTTAGTACTCGCATGGTCAAAAAGACAGTCTGTCCCCTAAAAATGTCATTTTTTTGACTATGTTGGTGAAATTTCAAAGAGAGAATCCTCGAAATACATTTTCTCCATTCACCGAACAATTTTGGACAATCCCTATTACTTTGGGCGAAATATTCTGACAAAAACATCTTCATAACTTCTTACTATCCATACCCCCTTGCTTCCGCTGTAAAATGAGTAAAAATTTCAAAAAGTCCTAAACTTTGTTTCTTTTATAAAAATGTCGATTTCCATGATGTTGTCACAAAATGATCTCCGAGCGTTAGAAACATCTTTCCCATGTTGAAATTTCAAAGAATGGTGAAATTTTATCAACGCGTTATTTCCTGAGACCTAATTTCTGGGTGTAAAAAATGGACTTCCAACTCCGGATTTTTGTTGGTCAATTAGGCATATTCATTATTTTACATGGTTTATCGCCAGAATCTGAAGCTTTAGCAACAAAATATCGAACTTTTGAGTTCACCATATTAAAGCCCGTACTGTTTTACCCCTATCATGTAAAAACTGAGGGCATTACAGACCATTTCGGTTCTTTTTTAAACAAAGTTTGCAAAAATCGGGAAATTAGGGGCAAAATAAGACATGCGTTAAACGTACTATTTTTTACCGTTAAAAGGGAAATCAAAATACAGTGTTAGAAGCAAGAACATATAATACCAATCACCGGTCTTAACCCCTCAAAATCAGATTTTTCAATTTTTTTTGGCATTTTCTTAAGCTTGCTTCCTGATAGTGCACAGAACGGCCTAATCCAGGGTTGAGGGCGGTCTACCTTGGTCAATTTGACATTTGCGTACTAACTGGGGAAACAAGCTCGTGCTACGTAAAAGTCACTTTATAATTAAAAAGGATTTGTGCAGCAATTTCGACAATTGTTGACATCATGTATGAAAATTATTAAATCTTACTTATTTTCTGCATACGTTTGGACATTTTCCTCAATATAAAGCAGTTCAACACTTACAGTTAAGTCAAAAATGGTCAAATATGTTTAAATTTAAAGGTCCAACTAATTATGCACACCGAGTGGTCTAAAAGGCACTGAGCACGAGCTGATTACTCACTCTATGTTACGATTGGTTTATTTGAATTTAAAAATGTAAACAAAGCTGTATGTGGGCTACTAGGGGTAGGATTATTGTTCAAGGGGTATGCTTAGGATAGAAGTTTACGTTACATTCGTGAGGTGGTAGGGCAATGGAGGAAGCCGATAATTAAGTCGAAGTACATTGAATATAGGTTATTTTTGTAACAGAAACTTGACGTGGAGGGCTTGTCTTGAAGTAATTGGAAGGAAACTTGGCCGTAAAACTCCATCTAACTTCACCTGACCAGTAACTAACTTGACATGCATGTAGCTGCAAAGGGGGAGAGCTTGGGGTGGAGGTATGGAAGTTCCGCGAGGGATGTGTCAGAGGGAGACGAAATATCAGTGTACTATGTCAATGGCAAATTACAATTTTAAAGAAGTAAAAGATTTCTGATGATTTCAATGCGCACAGGCCTACATGGACAGGTCAGGCCGGGTTGGTAGGACTCTTATTGGCCGATGGGGGCGACTAAATGACGGTGTGCGGTATATTATATATAGGCTATTATATGTTTGGTCCCCTATAAAGTCAATGTCGCAAACATGAAAACGTTTGGACTGAGCCTGGGGAACCATCATGGGGTCAATATATATTCACCAGTTCTCTTAAAAAAAGATCATGTCGTTTATTCACGTCGAGTTACCCTAGACTACAGATAAATTGTGTAAAGAAAGAGATTACATCGTGTCACGAGAATGTTTAGGGGTTAGCGAGTGGAGTCTCCCTTGGGCAGGGGTTTTCTGTATTCTTTTAAAAATATCTAGTTTACTTATGCTGGAGTAGGCCTATGGACAATTGACATCTATGTAAAAGTGAGAGGTCACGCCATTTCTAACGACAGACCGGACTGGACTCGGAACTCCTTGAAGATTTGTGAATACGTAAGGATGGGCATGGAAATGGCGACGAATAGTTATTTCTAACTCTCCCTTCACCCAAATGTTACCGTACGCCAGCAGTACTGGTTACGACATCGTAAGATGATAAAAGATCCGATAACTGCATTCATTACAGCTTGTATTTCTCACCCCGCTCGGCTTAGTCCCTCCGCAAAAAAGAACGAAAAGTATATCTACATGTTATCACATAATCAGATGAATCAACATGGGGCAGGGAGGCGTGCCTTAACTTCCCGAATTATATATGGACCCTAAAAATTAAATTTTTGAAAAGGTATGTTGGCAACATCTGTGGTGGGGTAGGGTGTAAATAAAAGAAAAAAAAAAAAAACATTTCAATTTTAAAAACTCCCTCACAAGTGTCATGTCCTGCTGTGATCTGTAGGTGTTTTCAGCCAAAACCTTTACCGTAGTCTCATCGCATGTTTTGCCCAAAATTGGTTTGATATTACTATATTGGGAAAATAGAAATACACCGGAATAAATGACATGATTCTCATTTCTAAAGTTTGTCTTTCTTTGCATAAATTTGGCATAAGTGTTTTTTGTTCTCACAATTTGGTGAAAAAAGCAGGGGTGGGGGTTGGTCAAAGCGGCAAAAGCGGCTTGCATGTGCGCATAAAGCAGGATGTTAAAAATATGATGAGATGATAGATGGGGAGAGGAGGGGCCGGATACCTTTATCCCCTTTAGGGTGACAGACTTTATAGCCCATAAGGTTAAACCACTGAAATTACGACTCATCACTCTAGAATGGGTGAATATATATACAAATGTCATACATTATTCATGCTTTAATAGTGCCATGGTGGCAGGATACTTCGATTATATCCACAAAGGAAGATATTTATGCAAAATCATATAAAAGAAACTCAATTAAAATGGAATTGACACAATTATAAACATCAACATTCACTACCCCTTTTAGATTTATAAATTCGCCATATCAAACCAGAGCCATCTCAATGTTACAATAAATTTGTTTAGAAAATCCGAAACATAGGAATGCCTCCTTTTCTTTTTTCCCGACGTTTGGAATGCCACATTTTCATGTTCGAGCAAGATTACGCAATCTCTTGGTCTATTTGGCCATGAGTTCTGTCAATTTCTCGCTTTGAGTTATGATTTGATAATTTTGAATACGGCAAACTACAGCTGATTACCGCGTCGCCTGGTTTCGCATAGCCATATCAACCACCGAAAAACGCACATCGTGATATTTTGGTAATTGTCGATATTTTCTGCATGATATCGTTCACTTTTACTAATTAACCATATGCCTACAGACATATACTGCTAATCTGAATTGGCGATAAGTCACAACACGTCAATTGATATACGTCAATATAAAGCCCTAGTACTCTTTATTTAAAATAACAATAACATACAGACGCAGGTCGCGTTGACCCGTGTTCTGCTACGGAGGTCAGCGCGCTTATTCTCATTGTTTTGTACTCACATGCTCATGTAGGCGTAGACTTTGCAAAGTCTCTCCTGGCGATATCATTCCCCCACCAATGTTTAAAATGTTTTATCCAAGCCGATTAGCCATTTAACTCTTCGAAACCTTGCGCCCTCTATTTGTGGCCGCCCTATATCCACGTCCGCCGGAGAACGCAAAAAGAGGGAGTAAACGAGAAGAGCAGTGATTACGGGTCTTATTAAAGAGGGAGTGAAATTTGATTTTGTAAAGATGATTCGAGCAGACTCTGCAGTCTAATGCAGGCGCCGAATTACGGTACAACTGTTGCAACAGTGTTTGTCATGTAATATCGCTCTGAAGTGAATTTTAAATTGTGCGCCAAAGTGTGAACGTACACAAGAGTAATGCAGGTCGGAGATTTTTGTTTACGATACTAACCCGGGAAACTTCAAATTATAGTAGGGTCATGTGCAACTGCTCTAGTAGACAAATTATTAGAAAGGCTGCACATATTGACACACAGTGTTGCTTGAAGTGTATATGACACTTAAGATCAAACTTTTGAAGGGCCGATACTCTCACTTCAACCTACAATTCTTGTACGGGGTAAGAGAAAATCTCAACTGGCTCAGCTCTTTGATTGACAGCTTATTCGAACAATACTGAGTACCCAAGCTTCTATTACACAGCATGAACTGTGCTGCGAGTGTTTTGATTATACACATAGAACTTTTCTAAACTCACACTGAATAGCAATATTGTGTCTGGATAAGGATGAATTTCAGACAAGTATGGGAGGGGCTTAAGTTTACTAAAGGTTAGGAGAACTGGTACTGTTCGAGGTGAGAGAATTGGGTCTTTAAGTGTTTGCATTCCATGTGCAAATGCATAAATGCCAGCTGCAGCAGTTGCAGTGTCAGATTGTCAAATTTTGAGATGGACAGTAAACTATAAAGGGCCAGTATCAGTGGAAGGGGTCAAGCTCCCCCATGAATTTTTTAACCCCCGCGGATACTGGCCTGAGACTGGAATACATTTGGCCATCCATTAAAATTTTTGGCCCCCTGAAAAGGTCCCCCTCCACCCCTGCCCCTTTGTTGTGTGGCTTCATGCTGAAGCTAAGGACATAGGGAAATGTTTTGGCAAAAGTTTGTGGGAAAAGTGGACCAGATGCAAAGTGCTTGCTCCAGCTGGTTGCCAGCTAGTGGATCACACTGCAAGGGTAAAGCCCGGGGTTGAGGGGCGATGCCCCTGCGGTAGCTTTAAAATTATAACATAATCTATAGGTGAAAATCAAGTCTCACAAAAAGTTATGTATTTGTTTGGCTGACACAACTCCTAACTGACCTATAACCTGGGGGAGGGGGAAACTCGGGGATGAGAAAATTTCAGATGGAAAATGCTCTCTGTCCATAAGAGTGTAGTTTGCATCTTGCAGCATGCAATCAGTTATGCTGCAGCATTCCCCGAACAATGATCTGGTCTACTGGTTCCTGATCTGATCTGCTTACTATTTAATTACTTCATTGCAGTTTAAAATTAACTTGTATTTGTTCTGGTTGTGAAGCACCAGCTAGTGAAAGCTTTATTAAGAAGTACTGAGTGCTATATATTAAGTCCAATTAATTTAAACTTAAACTGTTATACCTACTGTAGCTGCTAAAAATGTGTGATGTTGACATTGCATGCATGGGCATCCCCAGAAAAAAAAGTCAGGGGGGGGCAAAATTTCTAGGGAGTGGCAAAATCTCCAAGTCACCATGAATTAAGACAAAGCATGCGAAAATTTCTGCCCAAAATACCTGCAAGATCGCTGGAAATGGCATTTCTAAAGCCTACTTTTCGCATAGAAACTTGGAAAACACGTTTTGTTCGGGTTTTTGCTTTGATTTTTATACGTTTTTTTTTCAAATTTTTGATTTTCCAGGGGGAGGGGGGCAAGTGCCCCCCTTGCCCATACCTGTGAACGCCCATGATTGCATGGCCATGCTAAGAAGGGGGGGGGGGGGACAGAGCCTCTGGAAAATGAAAATGGAAATTTGCCAAAGTGTGTATTTAACCATAGCAATCTGTGTCAAAGCCACAGCTCAATCCTCCCCCCCTCCCCCAATATGCACTGAATATTTTTCCTTACCACAACACCAACAAAATTTAGACCACTGAAAAACTTAAGCCACAATTGTTCTCAATACTGGAAAAAAAGGGGTGAATGGGTGATAGCCTTGTTTTTGACATATCTTCTTTGTGTTCAAACAACGATTTTGGGCCATTCTACAGGGAGGGGGCTGATATCTGTCCTGATTCACTAAAACAGATTCACATATGCTGCTGCACCTGCCTTCATGTCTATATATTGTTCTAATTATAATAATGCAAGTGAAAAGTGGTTAAAAAAACAATAATGTGACTGAGCATATAAATGCAACAAAATTTTGGTACAAGGCTCCCAGATATGGTGAAGTATACATATAGAGATATAGGTGTATTCTTCACCATACCTATGTAATATATATAGATATCAAAATCAACCAATGATCTTCACAGTGAAACACCATGCATATACAAATACATCAAATTTCATTGGAAATCATGACACTAAAGCCGTATATAGCCCTGCAACTTTAAAATTCATCCTTATCCAGGCATGACTCCCGTGATGTCACCAAGCTTTTCGTTCTAGGGGCAATTTTGCAGAAGGTGGCTTTGCAAATCTCCACTCATGGCACCATAGGCGCCACCAAGCGTGAAACCCAAGACTCAAAGGGTGTGGTCCAGAGGAGAAGCCCCGGAAGATGTTAAAGTCTCTGTTTAAGAGTACTTGTTTGGACTTAATACTGGTCTAAAAATTAACTCCAAGGTAACTACCGGTAGACTTGGTAAAAAAATATCAACTACCCAGAGGGAGGGGATCTGGCTGACATTTTTAAAAAGGGGAGATGAGCTATCAAGAATTAAAGAAGTTGATAGGAGTTCAATATGAGTCTTGGTGGGGGGTCCAGGGGCTTCATCCCCTGGAAGCTCCCGAGTTTTAAAAGAAAAGTCCAAAGCCAAATTTATTTCTGATATGTTAAAGAGGGACATATTCTAAGCATTCTGGTGAAATTTTTATTCCTTTCTCATGTTTTTTTTTTTTTATCTTGTGATATAACAATTGAATGTGGCAAATTTTAAAATAGAATGAACTTGAAGCAAACAAGCATGATGTCATGGATTCACACTCTTGGTCAATGTTTTGTTTTTATTTATACTTTACCACAATTTAATGAAAAGACATTTGGATATATGGATACCATAGGTACATCCTAAGCAATGAAATGTTGAAAATTTATATGCCTTAGGGGCAAAATAGTATCCCTAATCAATTCAAACTTAACTAAAAGGATAAAAAATAAAGGAAAACAACAAAACATTGGCCAACAATTTAAATCTGTGACATCACACCTGTTTGCTTCAAGTTCATTTAAAATAGAAAATTTGTCAACTTCAATTGCTTATCTTGAGAACCAAACATGGGGAATGATTCAAACTTTCACCAGAATGCTTAGAATATGTCCCTTTTTAACATATCAAAAATTAATTTGTCTTTGGACTATTCTTTTAAGGGGTTTTTGAGGTATTAAGGTCATAATTGGGTATAACTCTATTGTCTTCATATTGGTCTAAATATTACTCATTGGTAACAAAATTAGTAAAACTACTCCAAGAGTGGATCTAGCTGACAATTCAAAGAAGGGCAGCTGAAATAGGAAGAAAAAGAGAAAGCAGTTGATGGGCAGTTAGATGTGATCCTCTTAATGAAAATTGTAGGCTTAATCCTGCTTGAATGGTTCCCTGAGCTGTGCATCACCTTCAATCAGAAGTTAAGATAACAAGCTACCTAATTGTTCAGTCCTTCATAAACCTCTGAAACTCATCATCAAACAGACACAAACTTGGTTGCTACCATCTCAGCATACAATTTATAAGGCATGCATTATGTAATCCAAACACTCTCAATACAGCAGAAGCTGGGTTATATTACATACAATACTCTGAATTTTTGAACTTGCTGTCAATCAAATAGTTGTGTCAATTTCTGTCTACTACCAAAATTGTTTTAGGGGCAAGAGTTTACTGCCTTTGGAACTAATTAGTTTGAGATTCACATCAAACACACAATACCCAGTACAGCAAAGGTTAATTTTATATTTATTACACTCAATATGTTTTTATTGATTCATTTTCCCAGAACTATATATACTGGAGTAATTCCCAGATTGACTACAGCATGGAAAAGATGGGTAAACTTTTGTAAGCCATTCTATCTTCTCATAACTTTTCAATAAAGTCAAATGTAAATTAGATGGCAGTATTGCGTCCCATTTCCTCATACAAACTTCATCACATACTCCTTAGAGTAAAAATAATATTAAATATAAATATTAGAAATTCCAATTCCATATGCAACTTAAAGGTAGGTTAATTAAACAACTTAGTCTGCCCATAGATTATGCAAACCTGTTTCTACAGGTGAAAGCAGAATGTAATTAGAGAGGGTGGGGTCAGAAGAAATTGTAGACCCCCTAGTCTAACAAGAGTATCTTTCAACAGATCCCTTTACTACTTACAATGTGCAATTAAGATATACAACCACAGGGGCAGTTTAACTCTTCAGTTCAATTAATCAATATGGGAGATGTTAGCCTTAACATTACTGTAACAATGAAGTAACAATTTTTTGAGGATTTAACCAGACCTGTGTGAACAGAATGAGAATGGATAAGTGCATAACATGCTACACACCTATCTGATGTGTAGGGGCTATGTCACTGTTCCTGTGGTTTGCTGTTTCTGAGGTTCAATGTTCCCGAATCTATGGAAATGATGCACGTCTGGAAACATCAAACCCTAGGAATAACGAACCTTGTTATCATCGTCAAATCATTGAGTTATAGAAAAAAGGGAACATCTGACCTTTGGAACATTTAGCACCGGGAACTTCAGGGAGATCCCGATGTGTATACCATGCTGGGCTGCCTTAAATATTTGAATATTTGGTTTTTATTTCCAGGTACTGGGTGGCTTGTTGTTGACTATCCCCCAACTTAATAATAGTTATGCACACTTTTGTGATTGCCATTTGTTTGAAAATACTGAGCAAATTAGTAACACTCATAGTTATTCTATTATTTTGAATGTTGTGCTTACTTTGAAAACAAAGGCCAATCAAACAAAGAGAATTAGTTTTAGGATCAAGCATGGAACATATTAATCTAACAGTGTCAAACAATTAATGTTCAAAAATGTTGTCAATGATTACTTAAATTCTCATTTAATTATTAATGGAATTTCTCTTGTTCCAGATTTACGGCACCAATCAACTGATGATGAAGTAAGTGTGGTAATGTCACCAGTAGTAATGGAGTAATCCCAAACCAATGGTAATAGCTAGATACTAAGAATGGTGATGTTTTAATGGTATTTTCAATTCGTACTATGGAACCATTTCCACACATCAAGTTTACTTTTCTTATTTGTTGATATTGACTGTTTCATGAGAAAGTGATTTTCTCCTTAAATGCACTGAATTTATTTGAAGAACAAAATGTACAAAAGTATGTTTTCAATCCATTTCAGGCTATAGATCTCTTGATTTCAATTGCTGGTGGCACTGACCATGGTGAAGATGACAGGTACTGTACACACAATGAATTCCTTTGTTCCTTAACTGTTTTCCACTGTCTGGACATATGTATGTCAAAATAAGATAGATATCTGACACATCTGTTCTGAAATCAAATAGAGAAAGAGAGAAAAAGAAGTAATTAGATTGCATGCATTAAACAATGACATTAGTGGCATATGCAGGATTTCCCTGAAGGGGGGTGGGAGCATGCAGTATGTTGAGTGATCGTCTGCCTGGGGGAGGGATCTAAGGGGAGGAGTGTACTGGCCTTCTCAAGGCTCCTAGATGCAAAATGGCGCAAGATTTTCGTCTTTCACAGGAAAATTGTTAAAAGTTGAATCGTGGAGGTTCATAGGGATAAAACTGAAACATGTCTTATTGACATGCAATCTAATGCCATTTACGCTACCTTCCAAAGTAAAATTTGTTTTAAAATTTGCATACTTTTAGGAGCCAACATTGATCAGCAAAGGCAAACTGGAGCATTTCAGTTTGCTGTTTTTTCTTCTCCACAAAATGTCATGTTGCTAAGACTATCTAAGTGGAGTGCCACCACTGGTGCAGAGCGTAGAGAAAATTTCCAAAAAACAGACCCATTAGATGGCCGGAAATAGCATTTGCAGACTTATATGAAGAATCTAATGAGTCTCTATCTTTATTTGTGGTTTGAAATAAAACGATCACTTCAAAATAAGTCACAAAGTGCAAAGTGATCAGAGAGATAAGAAATACTTTGACCCTAAAAATGTAATGTAAATGTAAAAAAAGTGGGGCACCGCCATTAGTTGGCCCAGAGCGTAAAGAAAATTTTGAAAAATTGCAACCCCACAGATGGCCGGAAATTGCGTTTTTATGCTTGGGAAAGAGAATTGAAATCTTTATGTTTAGCTTTTGCTTGCAAAAACGAAAAAAAAAAAAACCCAGCAACATGATAAGTGATCAGAATATTACCAAATAAAATGTTATACCACTATTACATAACATAACATAACATAACATAACAGGTTAAAGGGCTAAGTAGGGCTCTAAAGGCCCCATAAGATGCACTGTAATCCAACCCCCCCCCCCCCCCCCCCAAAGACAAACAGGAAACCAGAAACACCTAATGAGCCCACAAAGATTAGATTCTACCACAGTCATGAAGAAAACTTGTCAATGTTCACTATAAAGCAGTGAACTGATGTGGAGTTAACAACTCACTTAGGCAGGCTATTCCACTCACTAAAAACCCTATGAGAGAAACTGAATTTCCTAATGTCAATAGTCTTGATCCTTAAATAGTCTTGATCCTTTTCAGGAAAACTATATAACTTAGATTGAAAATATGCTAATGCTTCTCTATTGTGACTTTTGGCTAAATATAAGATCTGCTGCATGGATGAAATTATCCGTGACTTTCCAAACTCCCAACTGTTAATGATTTTACCCCTTTCATGAAAAATGGCAAACTATTGTTCACCACACCTGAACCATCCCATTAGATTCCCCTGTAACCAACGTCTATACTGGCCTGGGAAGGAGTCTAAGGGATGGACTCCTCACTTTGAAGAATTCTTATGAAGACAGATGTCCTCAAAGGCAATCAGTGTTACAGAGTCTACCTTTTTATAGTAAAATTTGGAATTTGACAAAATTTGCCTATTTTTAGGAACTAAAAAAGAATGGCATCACTGAGGGCCTTGCAAAGACAATCCTTCCCTTTTGAAAATTTTTGAGTGATTAACCTTTTGAATTAAATCTGTGTTAGTAAGTAGGGCTATGAGTTTTTACAATGTAAAAAAAAAACACACACACAAAAAACAAAAAAAAAAAACAAACATGGCATCCGTGGGGGGGGCATACCCCCTTCATATGCCACCAGATGACACGAGAGTGATAAGTTGTCCTTTATACAGAGTGGGAGAGGGGAACTCATTTTGAAGACAGTTTCATTTTGAAAGAGTGCCAAGCAGTTGACAGTATTCTGCCAACTTCGTCAAACAGCACCAATACAACATTGAATATTTTCCCATAAATCAGGAACAGTCACAGACCATCACCACCCAGTCTTGGTCATGATCAGATGATCCATGAGAGATTATCAGCAAACATCTAAGACACTGCTCCTAAGTTCCGAAAGGCTAGGTGCAAGTCAACTCTGATCTGTCCGTTTGTGAATTGCCAGCATGGGGAGGTGTGTAAGGGGATCCCCTTTTTGAAAATTTTTGAATTTTAGAAGTGTCTTCACACAAAATGGTTTCACTTTTTTGGCAAATCAGTGAATATAATTTCGCTTGGTTACTGCCCAAAAATTAAGTACTGTACCAAATTTTTTGCAGCAGGCCTAACCTAGAAAAATTGTTGGTAGTAGCAGATTTTCCAAACTAGATACTCACAAAGGTGCAAAATACTAAACCTCTCATCACAATATTCAATCTTGATTGCTGCCATCATTTTTGGTGGGGTACTGGTGTAATTCGTCAGAGGTCAGGCACTATGTTTTTTGCAAAGTTCAACATCAACCCAAAAGGTCACTGATGGTCAGACCATTCTTTAAGTGATTTTCAGTATAGATCTTTGTACATCTCACATGGCGTCCTAGCCATGAAAACATGCACACAGTCTAGAATGTCAAGAAATTCCAAGGGCACTTATGACTGTTCCTTTGTTGGGAAACTCTGAGACAAGTCCCGCCGCTAGGGTTCTATTTACACATTGGCAGGAATGTATTCCATATTTGCTGCAAAAGTTAGTCAATACGATGTTGTGACAGCAAGCAGATCTGTACTTACCTAGCCCTATGCATTGTGTTGTAGAGGAACGTGCTGTTAGATATGATTTACTGACTTATAGTTACCAAAAAGCTGTATTTGTAAATTTGAATGGTTTTTTAAGGGTACTACTGAGATTTGAGATGCAGGTTGTCAGAAGGCTGGACGTGTCAGTGGGTTTGGGTGTTCAAATGCAGGTTGAACTTGCCAGATGTAGGTGTGTCGGGTGGTATGCTAAGAATTGTAGTCTTATATTAAGTGGACCTCTGAACAGCAATCTTCATTGCAATTTTTAATGAGACTGCTCAAATTTTTCCACAATTTTGATGCTATCTATCACCAGGCATTGCAAAACATTCCCACAGTTTCCTGTCACAGCTTGGCCATTGCTGATTCTTAAATTCTCAGTGGAACTGAGGATATCAAAAAAAAAAAAATTCTAACATCCTGTTTCCCCATGACACACTTCTGTACTTCAATTTCTTGAGTCTAATATTTCACAGAATCACCCTACATAAGTTTTCCTTCCCTTCATCTGAAGAGGAGGAGGGTTTTATTGCATGGAATAATTCTTCCTTGGGTGTTTCCAAGAATGCACAAAAGGCTAGCCGCATGCTACATGACTTTGCACGCCGCAACTCAACTTGATTGAGGCTACAACTGTGATTGGCAATGTTAACACCAGTTTTAAGTCACACCAACTTGAGTTGGGAAGAACCAACATGTTGTTTCTTCCAGAGGTACTGAAGTCTGCGTGACTTAACACTGGTCTTGCAACTGCTAATTGCAGTCGTAAATTCACCCACATTACACAACTTTTGGAAATTCTACGATCGAGTTGAGTTGTGGTGTGCAAAGTCCTGTAAGTGTGCTGTTAGCTGAACAGACTTTTGCAAAGTACTTTAGCCATAAAATATTTTATTTCATACTAAAATAGGGTAAACTATGTCATCTTGGTTTCCATTCAGCTAGCAAATTGTCATCACATACAGCAGAGATTAATTTTAAAGACTATGTAATCCCTCTATAAGGTTCTCTGTTTACTCTCATATAGTATACTGTAGTAATATTTATTTACTGGACATGATTTATGGAATTGCCCTATTGAAACTGAAACTGATTACATCCACCACAGCAAACAAGGAATAAACTACAATGAGCCAGTTTCAGTTACATTGAGAACTAACAGGTCAAAGGTCATAAGGGTACTTTGAACACAAATGTTGTAACTGCACTGCACCGTGAGTCTGTGACACTGCCAGTGGTACAGGTAACTACAGTATACACTACACAAAAGCTCCACTCTCTAGGGGAAGCCCCTCCCCCCCCCAAATAAGACATTGGCTACGGTAAATGGATTTACTTAGGCAGAAATACAATATATCTCACAATATTTGCAACAATGGTAAAAGCCAAAAATTTTGATCATGGGTGAAGGTGTGCCAGGCCTATCTGTCAATAGACCACCCGCCATGTACTGCAGACACAATCAAGATTCAGTGATAGCTTAGCTTTTTCACAACTCAGCCAGTAGCCATACTTTTCATTCAAGTATTCAAAATTTTGGTTGTACTATGGGGGCATTACAGGATATTAGCCTTTAAGATGATCCGTCATGGCTACCACAGTTCTTATGGAAAAACTGCAGTTCCCAATTATAGTACCCGACCACTGGTTCATTACTCCTATTAGCTGCTTCAATGAGCAGTAGATTAGATTACCATTCTGGTACAATAGAAGCCCAACAACTTTGGGATTCAAATAACAACTTACAACAAATCCTGAAATAAGTGCTGGCAAAAAGGGAATCAAATTACTTAAAGTGCACTAAAAGGCTACTGTACATCCCCTTTCAGCTTATTCTGAGATAAAGTGCTATTAAATTTCAACCTTCATGGTCATTTTCAAATGCTTAAATGGGCATATAATTAGTAATGAGAACAGTTCCTGACGAGATCGTTCTGAGGGTATTTTTTCGGACATATGGGTGCCGTACAGAACTATGTATGCATGATCAGCCAGTTGTAATGGTCAATACAGGGTATAACATACTTGCTTTGAAGTCCCCGTTGAGTAATTGTATGATGATCACACCACTATACAATGAAGTTGGTATTTTACTTTTCGTTCACTATTAAAAACAGGTTGTAAGTTTCTTGTCACAAAGAAAGATAACAAATAGTTGATTGATAGGTTTAGTTACTTTAAGACGTTAGATTTGTTAGTTATCTGAGGGATGGGGGTGAAGGGATTTTATTGCTTAGTCAAAGAATGTTTATAACAGACTTCCCTCGCATATGGCTAGCCAGAAGGCCTTCCTATTCAGTTACACTGAGATAGCATGCAGCTAAGTTTTGTACTTACATTGCAATTTTAACAAAGTTTAAATCAAGGTTTTCTGTTAAAAAAATAAAATAAGTGTAACTTTCTTTTCAATCCCAGTAAGCCCTGTGACTCATATTTTTATCGCTTCAGCAAAATTTTTTTGGTGAAGTGAAGCCCATTTGCTTCTTCACCTTGCCAGCGCCCAATGCTGAATCATTGCCTCAGACATGTTTACTTTACATACCCCTATGACATATGACCTAAATGTGCAGTCACAACTCTGAACTGGCGTATTGGAGCAACTAAGTAATACTGTAATATTACAAAATTATACAATGTTTAGATACTACACTTTTACTGTTTATGACATTACAATTTGCAGAAAGAAGGGACAGTTAATCATGTGGCTTACCATGGTTCCACAGTTTGGAGTTAGCATTCATAAGACAGCCCCTTCTTCTTTGGTCTGTGGCTTATTTCCAAATCACAAAATTTTAATTTTAGGCTTCATTCTGTGGACTAAAAAAAAAACCAATCTGCTTTGGCACTGATGGAATCATGTTATGAACAATTTAATGGTAAAAATAAAGGGGTGGCACAAAATTGGTCAGAAAGGTATCAAAATTATTATTTATTCACAAACAGACAAAAAAAATTTGAAAACAAGTTTGCAATGCATCTAGGAGAAAATAACATTTCAAAATATTTACACCTATGACCTCAATGACATCAGATAAACAAGTAAAGTACAAGATTTAACAGCCATTATCTGAAGAATATTATGGCCAACTTTCAAGGACATCGAGCACTATTTCTGGGAGGAGGTACACTTCATAAAATATTAACAAAACAGCCTCTAATGACCCCTAGATGACCTTTGACCTCAACTTTTTGAACACAACATGTAGCCCTACAGTATGTCTAATGACCGATGTGTCCAAGTTTCATTTCAATTCGTCAACAAAAGTGTCCCTTAGAGCATTAAAAGCAATTGTGAAAAGACATGACAGATAGACGGATAGACAGAGGGACATTGGAAGATCACAATACCTCAAACAGCTCTTTGAGCTTAAGATTTCACAACACACAAACACGAAAGCATTGTAAAATGTCATTATGGGTCTTAAATAACATTTTAGACCAGGTCACTATTAGAATTTATCTCCTAAATAGAAAAGTTGCTCAAGACCCCTTAAAGAATTAAATATTCATTGTAAGAGAGAAAGGTATTTCCCAGCTTTAAAGGATTCCTGTACCTCCAGGCAAGGGGCACTTCCTTAAAATTTTAATACTGTATATGATACACCAATGCCTTTATCTACAACATGTTATAAGCATTTTCACAGGTTTTATCTATATTGGTCGTAATTATGCTTTTCAATTGTAGAATCTTGCAAAGAGGTTATGAATGACAAACCTTAATCACAATAATGAACAGAAAACCCTTCTTCTGATTTTCTGCACCCATTATGAATTGCGAACCTAATTTTAATTTCTCGTAGAATATGAGAGTTGAACCTTTCCTGAGTTATGATTAAAGCCCTTTCTTCTGAAAAATGAACTCTTTTTGATTATAACGCACTTTCGATCTTGTTTTGTGATTATGAACAATGGCCACCTAACTAAAGTCCTGAGACAGCTTACTCATTCATAAGCATAAATACCACTTCAATTTTAATCAGCGTTTCAAGGATTGAATTGTCTTTGGACTAAGGATACAATATAAACATAATAATGCTTAAATCTGTGAAAAGGGTATTTTTCCATCAGAGGGATTTCAAGTTTTTAGCCAGTAACTAAGTTGACAGTAGAATGTCATACAGTTATTAACTAAAACCACATTTTGAAAAAAAGGCAAATAAATCAGAATTAAGCACCTTGAAGAAAAGGCATTCCAGTGAAAAATTGGACCATTTTGGTCATTATTTTTTCAATATTTTCCATCTTTCAATTTCATCTTAAAACAATTTGGACAATTTTGGTATGGAATAGGGAATTTTCTCCTTTCATCATTATATAAATTAGAAACTTCCGCAAAAAAGCAGCAATGATTTTCTTATCATCAGGATGTTACACAATATAGCAACAAACTGAGCTCATACACTATGCCCCTATTTTGTTGATGTCATATGAAGCTCAAAAGGTAAATAATAGCCCAAATTTTATAATTGTTAAGAAGTATACTGTTAGGCTATCCTTACTGA